>CM076073.1:5715000-5810000 GCA_038088235.1 Zacco platypus
TGCATATGCATTTATTTATTTATTTATTCATGTTTATTTATTTATCTATTAATCTGTTTTTTTATTTATTTTTATTTATGTATTTGTTTATTTTTTTATTTGTTTATTTATTCATTTCTGTTTTAATTTATTTAGGGTTAGGATTTATTTATTCGTTCGTGTTTGCTTATTTATTTAATAATGTGTTGTATAGACTATGAACAACTAAACGGATTTTGAATTGGATCCATTTGTTTAGATCCATATGTCGAATCGATTATAGTGTGAACGGCAACAAACCAAATCTGGATCTGTTCAGATTAATCCATGGTGTTTGTAGGATTCTGATTTGTAATATCAGGTTTTTGCTGTTCATACCATCCTATTGTTTTGTTTGTGGCCTGAGCAACAACAACAACAACAAAAATAAAACTTAAAAAAAGCATGAAATATGATTGCAAACCTGATCCAAACCACATACGGATCCAACTCTCATCTGTCGACTTGTTTGTAGTCTGATTAGTACAATTCCACATAGTAGTTTCATAGTAGAAACCAATTTTTTTCGCTCAGATATGGCAACAAAAAAAAAACTATTTCTGCTGTGTGTCTGAACAAAGCCACTGATCTGGAGGTTGTCTGAGATCATGATTGATGCATTTGAGCAGCAGTGATCTAAAGGAACTCTCGGCACATTCTCCTGCAAATGATGATTGCTTTGCCTCACTGCTGAGACAGAAGCCCTTGCTGGAATACCAAATTATATCTGTACGTTTTGTAGATTGTATTCACGCCTGATTATGTCTTATCTGCTCTTTCTCTTTCTCTCCCTGCATCGTCTCACCTCTCCCTCTCCCCTCACTCATCTAGTTCCTCGCACTCTTTAAAGCAGTTAGATTAGTTCTACTGTTCTTGTCTTGTCTCATTATTTAGTGAGTGCCGGAGCCGAGGAGCTTGCGCTGTAACCTCGAGAGACAGGGGACGCTTATTTCAGTCGTCCCTCGTCTTACGTCTTCCTCAGAACTCTCTTCGGTTTCTCAAACTGTCCATTTAGGTGCATTAGCCTTAACGTAAGATTAAGACCTGTTTTGCTGGAGCCCGTATGCAAAACGGAGGCATCATATCAGTATGCATGAGGTTGTCACATCTTTCTGAAAAATTCATCGGAGCAAATGGAGCTACAATGCAAATAGTTCCCCCGCTGTGCAATGATTTTCTGTGCCGTGCCAGGTGCCCTGTTCAAACAAATGTAAATGAAAAGAAAGCAAAGGTTCCATTATGGCTTGGAAAACAGTGAGACGTACTCGGGTCGGTCGGCCGTGGCTCGATGTATAGCACGTGTGCGCGCCGGGGAGGATCGTGGGACGTTCTCTGCGGTGAAATTTCATTGCACATTTACATCTCATCCTTCTCTGTCACGAATGGAATTCTGATGGGAAAATTATTTAAATGTTAAACCAAAAACTGTCACCTAGAGCATTAGATGCATTCATAAATAGTCAGAGGGAGAAAACAATATGACTTATTTACTCCCTCTCCGTAGCTCTTGCTCTACTTTTTCACTTTTCACTTCTTTTTCTCTCTCTTCCTCCTCCTCTGAATTTTGGAAGGCATCTAATGATCAAAACGTTGACTATTTGAAGTGCACAAAATAGACAGTAATTGCATTTGAAGGATTTCTCGGAAATGTTACAGCAGAGACCTTTCTGTGATCAAACTCCCAGGACTGATAACAGCAGGGATCTGATAAATGCTTGATTATGTGTTTCACAGCATTTCCAGGTGCTGGAGATTAGCTTTATGGTGCTTATGGGACAGAGTGTTCTGCCCTCCTTACTTGTAGGTACTGGGCTCTAGGAGGTTAAATTGGGAATTGGGAGAGGAGCTGATTCTGGTTTCCTATGTGAAATTATTATGCACTGACAATGATTAATGTAATTCACTTTGTGTAACGCTGGTGTAGAATAGAAGATAGAAGTCACTTTAAATGCTTTAATGATATAAACAGGAAAACTGACAGGACACAGGAACAAGCACCATCACGAAACTTTAACAACGGACAAGGACTGGACTGACACAGAGGGAATATATACACAGAAACACAGGAGGATAACAAGCAAGGCACAGGTGACGGACATAATGACTAACGAGACACAGCTGACTGAAATGAACTAATGATTAGACAAGCACATGGGAAAACAAAACAAAGATCACATGACAACAGATGAAAGCAAAACAAAGGAACACATGACAGGTGACAGGACTGAAAACAAGGAACATGTGACTCCGGACGGGACTGGGGAACAGAAAAACAGACAAACAAAGACCAGATCATGACACTTTGAATGTTTTGCAAGTTTGGGCAGTCGTGGCCTAATAATTAGAGAGTCAGACTCGTAACACGAAGGTTGCGGGTTCGATTCTCAACCTAACCCCCCAATCGCTCCCCAGGTGCCTCAGTGAATGGCTGGCCACTGCTCCGGGTGTGTGTGTTCAATACTCACTGCTCCTAACTCGTGCAAGATCTTATTCCATTTCCACCGTGCCTGGTCAAAAACAAAGTTATTTTGTTCTAGTTGATCAAAATTTTTTGTTTTTAAACTTTGCTAAAAGAAGTCTAACTAATCGAAAAAACAGTAAAAAAACGTAATATTGTGAAATAATATTAGCTTTTTTAAAATACTGTTTTCTAATTCAATATATTTTAAAAATGTAACTTATTCCTGTGATGCAAAGCTGAATTTTCAGCATCATTACTCACTCCAGTCTTCAGTGTCACATGATCATCCAGATATCATTCTAATATGATGATTTAATGCACAAAAAACATTTCTTATTATCATCAAAGTTAATAACAGTTAATTATTTTTTTTTGTGAAAACTGCAATTAGAAATCATTTTTAACATTATGAATGTCTTTAGTTATTTGACCATCCTTGCCTAATCTTATTAACCCCAAGTTTTTGAATGGTAGTGTTTATATTTTTTCGTATCCAATATCTCTTTTTTAAGTGATTTTATATCAGTAGTAGCTTGCATTAAACAAAAAAACTATATGTAGCAACACTTTTCACTTGTGACTATATTCATAATAGCATATCCACTTGTAGTTTATTGCTTCGGTGTATTTACTGGTCACTGGGCACTGTGAGAGTCGTACCAGCTCATTGACTTGGGCTTGTGGGTTTGTGATGCTTATTGATACTTACAGTCAGGATTCCCTGCTAGGAAGCAACTTACTAATGGCACAGTTTTGCCCTCTCAAAATTCAGTGAGCTGTGCTAAAGCTGCTAGTGGATGAATACTGTATGATAAATCTATTTTATAGCAGCCAAAACCCTAGACGCATGAATGAAAACATGAATCAGAGACTGGAGTTGATTCATGCACGCACGACGAGTCAAATCCTGAGATGCGCACGAACAGGCAACAGGCTCTTAGTGCAATTTTTGTTGATGTTTACTCAGTTTACTTGGCGGATATGATCTACACACTTACTGTGATTTCACTAAGTAGGACATGTTCCTGGATCAACAAATCGATGCAAATTCGCTAATCATGGGTTAGGCTTTTAGTTCACAGCAAGCATTTTATTTAGAGTAATTTTCAGGCTTGTTCTTTTTTTTCCATCTTTAATGCCAGTTGGTTTCATAGTTTTCAGTGCATACTGATATGTGTAGCTGCAGACATGTGACCCAAAGATTAAATTTTATTGGCTGTCACGTTCGGTTTATCGACGGACATTTTTACATTTGACAGAAATGATAACTGATTAACATATTATCACCCATGTTTGTTCACTGATGTTGATTTGTTCTACTTGAAATGTTCAAATGTACTAGTCTAACATTCTCTAGATAAATAAATGCTGTAATTTTTTGTTACAGTACTTCATGGTGCTTAATGCAATAAAGGTATAGTCCACTCAAAAAATAAAATTCTGTCATAATTGAATCAATATTTTGAAGAATGTAACATTTAAAACAACCAGGGTTTGGGTGTAACGTATTACAAGTAACGTAATCAGATTACGTTTTTCGAGTAACAAGTAGAATAACACAAATAACATAAATTTGTTAAGTGTACAAAATTTGCTATACATCTATATGGATCGATGAGTCATCAGTTTGGGCTAACGCATTAAAAGTAATGTAATCGGATTACTTTTCCGAGTAACTAGTCAAGTAATGCATTACTTTTAAATTTACAACAAAATATCAGTTACTTTTTCAAATAAGTAACGTAAGTTACTTTTTTCTATTTGTTGACTGACACCTGAGAGAAATCGGGAGTAAGAATGTAACGTTTGTTTGAGCTGCGCCCTCTACTGTTCAGGCGTGAATTTGCTTTTCCTACGGCCTGAGGCTTATTCATTTCACTTTTTGTGTGAAAGGGCCTTTACATTTGCCAAAAATACAACTTTTTAGTTTTTGTTATTAAAAAACATACAATCAAGCCCAGCTCAGGTGACAAAAAATAACGCAAAAGTAACACAATGTAACAATGCAAATTTTTTTGTGTGTGCGTGTGTTCCATTGATATATACATGTATAGATCTATATCTATATATATATATATCTATATATATATATATATATATATATATATATATATATATATTTAGATATAGATATAGATATATATAGATATAGTTAGATATAGATATAGATATATACATTTTATATTACATATATACATCATATATATAATATACATGTATATACATTGATATATACATGCATGTTATATACAGCTCTAGAAAAAATTAAGAGACCACTGCAAAATTATCAGTTTCTCTGGGTTTACTATTTATAGGTATGTGTTTGGGTAAAATTAACATTTTTGTTTTATTCTATAAACTACTGACATTTTTCCCAAATTCCAAATAAAAATATTGTAATTTCGAGCATTTATTTGCCAAAAGCAACAACTGGTCAAAATAACAAAAAATATGCAGTGGTCTCTTAATTTTTTCCAGAGCTGTATGTATATTATGTATACATAAATTATGACAGAGGTCATAACTATCCCTTTAATTAATGCTCAACCTCACTGTAAAGTGTTACTAAATCCATTCCTGTTCAAAACATGCACAAAAAATATTCACGATTGGTGGGAAGCAATTTTTGCAGTATGACAGGACCAGTGTTCCAGGACCAATTACCAAAATCACATTCGCCCTCTGACACATTGTGCCTTGGTGCCACGAGTTTGAATCAGGCTCACAACTTTACCTTCACATCTCCCTATATTTTTTTTTTTTAAATAAAAAAATTCAGTCACATCTTTTAAAGTAGCAAAAAAGGCCAAAAATAATTAATAGGAAGGATTTAGAGCATCTGATTCTGACCTAACAGACCATAAACTGAATTCTCCAACACACAATGTTCCTTTTGTCGTTTCTGCTCCATGTAATTTCCAGCTGCTTTAAGTGCCCAATCAGTATGCGGCATCCAGCTAGCAAAACCTTGCTGACAAACACGACCGTTTAAAATCCCTCGTAAGGCTCCTGTCAACATAATTTAGTAGTCGATAGCACCACTTTATGATTTTGTGCTCAGTCACAGTCATGTGATCAGACTTCAGGTTCTCTCTTTATGTTACAGTACGTGGTTATCGTCAGAATCTGCACGTTGCTTAGCAACCCCACACTATTCATTTTGTGAGATGGTATTCGCCCTGTCAGTGGAGGATAATGGTGAGATTTGATCATAGACTCCTTTTTCATTCCCCTGCAACTTATGCACTTGGATTGAGTTTTTTTTAAGACCGTTAAGCTTGGAATAATGGAAAGGAAAAATAAAACAGTAGAATAAAAGTCTCACGCAAGAAGAAACATCACACGGCAGTCGCTAATCACTCCTCGCTGTCGTTCCAGGGACATGTTCAGGTCTGTTGCAACCGAGGGCGTCTCGCAGTGCTATCACTCACAAGCCCGATGTGAATGTGAAGAACTTTCCGGAACAAAAGAAGCACAAGCCCAGAGAGCAGACAAAGGGGAATGGTGTCTTGAATACTATTGCGAAACCAAAGTCTGTACAGGTAGCACTTCTCAAAAGTGGAAGGCACAGTTTCTGTCTCTTCTCGATGAGGCCGCGTTCCCCGGAGAGCAGCTAATGAGGAGAATGCTAGTTAAATGAGAGAGGAAAAACCTGCAGATTGCAAGAATAGAGGCTGTTAAATACACTGTGAAAATCCATCGGAAAATGCTACGGTACAAAAGTTGTTCATTTCTCAACAATAAGTTCCCTTACTAGATATGATGAAAACTAATAACTCTTACAGGACATGTTACATTTTTTTTGGAAGGGAGAAAGAAGTCACCTTATACTTGCAATGTAAAAAATGCAATTTGCCATTCCCTGAATTCTGTGAGACACTTCAGATTATATTACATTATATTTTATACAAAAATAGAAATAATTAAATAAAATCTTTTTCCCAACAGTAGATTTAATTTATTTGACCTAGTTGAAGAATGTTAGGCCCCAAAAATAAATGTATAATTTTATTAATGTAATTAATATGTTTATATAATTTTAATAATGTAAAATGATTTAATAAATTTAATCATTTATATTTTTATTCAAAACTTTAAGTAAAAAAATGACTTAAAAAAAAATAAAAAAACTTTTTCCCCAACAGTAGATTTATTTGACCTATTTGGAAAATGTTAGGCCCCAACAATATTAATATAAATGTAATAATTTATATGAAGTGAACATGTGGCTTTCTCCTTACCAGCTGTGTTTTTGGTGGTTGTCAGTATATTATAAAGGTACAAAACAAAATTTACAAAATTTTAGTAACATTATGTAAAATGTAACTTACATAGTAAATTACTCAAATGGATGAAATTTATTCATACGTTATGATTAATTACGAATATGAATCAACCACGAAGGGAATTAGGTATATATGGATAATCAATTACAATGAATTATAATTAATTATGAATATATATGGTCTAAAATTATTTCTAGGTTTAGAGTTAATTTTAGAAAGACTGGTCTGTTTTCTTCTCCGGCCACGAAAAGAAACTCATTCTAGTACTTAAAAGCATATAGCTATAGCGAAATCAAACGTTAAAGGGACTAGGTTCATGTATGAGTTACAATCAGAGACAATGAACTGTGTGAATACCATGAGTTTAATATGTGAATATATGATATATACACGAATACATACAACTGAATCTAAGCAGAGCATACAATAAAATAACGAAAGGAAAGAAAGGTAAAGTTGATCAAAGAAAGCAAGATTACAAACAGTTAAACCTTTTCAGAGCTAGCAACGAAGTCACTTCAGACAATCAACTTAAAGCACATCAAAAATTAATTCAGATTGCATTAGTACTTTGTGCTGTGGTGAATGCCGTTCAAACTTCAGTGCGTGGAGCTGAGCTTCGACTGGTCTCTTCCTCAGGTCGAATCTTCAGCGGGAGTTTCAAAATGGAATTAACTGTTTGCAAGATGCCGGAAAATAAAAGAAGAAAAATGTCTCATCTAGGGTGGAAGTGACTGAGCCCGGATGAGCTCGTGTTTAAGTGTTATAAAGATAAATCCGGTCACACCTATTTTGGGCTTTCAGACCAATAGAGAACATGGACTTTTAGCGGGAGAACTTTCCTTTGTCTCTTTTCATGGCCTAATTTGCACGATCTGCTGAGGTTTCTGACTGAGTCCTTTCTCCTCCAAAGTACCTTAAAAGTAGGGTAATGCCTATTATCATAATATAACACCAATATCTAGTTATGAAATTCACAGGGGAACATTTTGATTCCACGAATCATGGGTTTAGGACTCTCTAAAGCACGTATACATTACACTTGAATATGAGCATTTAGAGTGAAACTAACACAGCTAACAGATGTAACTAAGTGTGGATAATATGGAGGCATGCATACGGAAAGAAAAACACTTGGGAATATTCATATTTTGATCAATGTCTCTATGTGTGTGCGTGGTCTTCCTGTCCCGCGAGCTCTGGGCTTGTGTGGGGGAAGAATTTGATCTGAGTAGATTCCGATCTTTTTGAAGTCAGGGAGACTTCCAGAGAGATCCTGTTTTACATCGACACATAGCCACATTAAAATGTCACTGGCCCGTGGAGGTCAGGACAGGCCAGAGCCAGCTAAGATTTACCTGTGTTAAGTCAGAAGTTTAAAAGCTTTTCCTAAAACCTAAAAATGAATTGATCATCAGTGATCCAGTCCAGACGCTACAATTATTTCAGTCATGGAAATAGCTGTATTCTTTTTTTTTTTTTTTTTAAGTTAAATTCGTAAAACCTAAAATGTTTTTATTGTAGTTCTGGCAACAGATGCCGTTCTCCAAAGCTCTAGGCACCAGAGTGGTAATCTGCTTTATACTGGACTGAGATGTACACTATTTGGTGGAGGGCTTGATTTGTGTGTTTAGGGCTTTGGCTTGTGTGCACAGAGCTTGGAGAACCAAGTACATGTGAGGTTCTGATGGTGCGTATTCATCATTCACAGAGAGCGGCATGATAGCCATCTCTTATCGGCATTGCTACTACAGAGCCAAAGCTTTACCTAAAACAGTATCTCAAAGGGAAGCAGCGATGTGTCAAACCGCAGGGCGCTCCTAGGAGCAGTTGTTCAAGAGCGACGAGCTTAAAGCGGCGAGCGCGACTTCTTACATTCACCATAAGTACGTCTCTGTGTCGAGATCCCAGACTAACAGCTTGTAGCAACTTTAACCTATGTTTTAAATATGAGACATGTCGGAAAGCTTGTCCGAGAGCATTTGTAGTGGCTGAGACCAAACTTTTGTCTGTCTTTTATCACACTTTTATCTACCCTCAGAAATGTTGTCTGTCCGAAATGAAAATCAATTTGAATTCAAATTTTTATTCTGTCCAGCCCAGGCCACTTTCAAAATGCACGATTTCCCTGTAGGGGCAGATTTTTTAAAGAGCGTCTTCCGGCTCCCTGGGAAAACATCCCAATGAAAAATGGATGTTTTGCTCCGTGCTACCTGTGCTTTGAGTTGGCCGTGAGCCGGGGGAACATTCCTGCCGCTGTCAGGGTGAAGCTGCATTAGCGAAAACGACAGAGACAGCCGAGCGGTCTCTCGTTCGCTCCACCGCCTGACAATCTGACAATTCTACACAAGCTCTGTGCTGCATGTTTTATGTGCTCTGCTCTCCAGACTGGCCTAAAGTTTTTGGGGGCAATGGTGTGGATGCTCTGATGAGACAGGCCTGACTGTGTGAGGGTACATACTTCAGTTGTGGCAGTGCAGTTTCAGCGTTCATCTTTGTCGAAAAGATGCGTGTTTGTAAATTCTCAGGGGAGCGTTCACTGCAAACAACAACAAGGCAAATGCATGAGATTATTGGACTGCATTATGCAAGAACCGTGTCTGTTTCAGTGTTGTGAATTACTTCAAACATGAAACGTCTGTCCCAGGGCTTTAGCAAACAGCCAAAGTTAATAACGTGCACCATAAAAACCCTTATTAGCCTATGTTTTTACATCATACATATGGTGTGAATTCAATGATGTTTGTCCAACATTTTTGTGTGCATTTAATTACTATTATAAAGAAAGAAAATGTAGGCTCTTTTTCTTTGTTTTCTTTTATGATGTTATTTTAATGACGGCTGTGTATCAACATTTTTAAAATATTTTTTATAAATTCCTATTTTACTTGTTTTCTCATTATATTCTAACCACTAAAATGCTGTATTTTTACTGTATTACTGTAAAATCAGCATAAATGAAAGACAGCTAAAGACTAAAATATTAATAATAACAACAACAACATTAACAATTGCATTGTGACAAGTGTGATTAATGAAAGGGCAAATATAATACTAAATAATTTGTAAATATATAATAATATATTAATTATCATGGAAATATTGTCACAATGCAAGCAAACGTTAATTTTAATATTTATTTTAATAATAATATTAATAATGTATTACAATTAATAATATATTCACAAATTAAATAGTGTATCATTTTTCTTTGCATTAGGGTAAAATGACTAATTATCATGGAAATAATGTCACAATGCAAGCAAATATTAATATTTATTTAAATTTATATTAATATATATATTAATATATATATATATATATATATATTATATATATGTATATATATGTGTGTATTTGTATTTGTATTTTTTTTTTCTTTTGTTTTCTTCAGGTTTTGTTAGAATCTTCTCACACTAGCGGCACACTACTGCAAACATGCATTGCTGAGCATCAGTGATTCTTGTAGAGGAATCCTCCGTTAGCTTTGTGCATCATGATCGGAAGGTGACGCGGGGACAGTATATGCGCTTTTCTCTGCAGATCAGTGCACGCTTGAACTCCTTCCATGAGCAGCACTAAACAATTTTAAGGCTGTCTGTGTGTGTTAGACGCTGAGACCAAACCGTTTACTTTGAGGGGGGGTGTCCACAGAGACCAGTCTGTGCAGGAGTATGTGTGTGTGTGTGTGTGCGCACACATGTTTAAGAGAGAGAAAAATAGACTGTTTGTGTCTTCTGGGATCAGCGCTGAGACCACACGTGACATGTTATGATGCTTAAACTGTGTTCACTGTTTCTGGTCCTTTTTTCAGTGGCTTTCCTTTCAGAATATTAAATCAGTTAGCCATGTTATATTATGAGAGCCTATGAAATGTTACATTTTATAGAATGTGTATGTATATATATATGTGTGTGTATATGTATATATGTATATATGCATGTATATGTGTGTGTACAGTTTTATATTACATTGTGGGGACCAAATGTCCCCATAAGGACTGTATAACCTGAGATCACCTACATTGTGGGGACCAGCCAGCAGTCCCCATGAGGAAAATGGATTAATAAACATACTAAATTGTGTTTTTTTGAAAATATACAAGTGCCAATAGTTTTCTGTGATGGGTAGGTTTAGGGGTAGGGTTAGGGGATATAATGTAGAATTTATAGAATATATAACATTTATAGAATAGAATTTGTACATTATAAAAACCATTACATCTATGATGAAGTCCCTTCAAGGATAGTAAACCAGTAGTGTGTGTGTGTGTAGGGGTGTGTGTGTGTGTGTGTGTGTGTGTGTGCGTGTGTGTGTACTTGTACAACTATTCTTGTGAAGACCGATATGAATTTTAGACCATCGGAGTGAGGACATTTTGGCCGGTCTTCACTTTCTGAGTCATCTTTTAAAGGCCTGTTTGAGGGTAGGGGTTCGGGTTAGGCTCTTAGTTGTGATGGATAAGGTTAAGGAAAGGAGCTAGAGATTGCGTTGTGTCCTCACAAAGACAGATGTACAAGAATGTGTGTGAGTATTAAATCTACTCTTGGACAAAAAGATTTTCTTTTGTTCATTGTTGCCTGTCTCATGCTAAATGTTCGCTCCAAAGTAACTAGAGAAACATTTTATTCCCTTTTCCACAGAAATGAACCTTTGTTTTGACACCTTTGAAACCTTGATTTGCCTTTGATCATGATAGAATCTCCCCTTCCACCCAATGTGAAAAAGGACCAAATATCTTTTGAAACTTTTGTGGGAAAGTTTCCGTATAGATTAAAAGACTATTAGAGACCATAATATAATTGAAACGGGATGCATGTGAAAATGTAGTAGAATGGACACAGTTAAATGGTGTCTAAGTGAACTTGGTTGACAGTGCGTGTTGATATATTGAGGTTAAAAAGTTATTAATGTCTCTTATCTTTGAGTATCTTTGAGCTCCTCTCCAGCGCTTTTTAGCCATCACGTTTTTTGTCACGTCTTCTGTTTCCTAATATCCACTCTCTGTTTAGTTGGGTTCACAGGAAGTTGAAAGTTAAAACCCGTTTTTCTATCTGACCAGAAGCGACTTTAAGTATTCAGTGACTCAGTTAAGAGTCCAATTGTTGCGTTAATCTCACCACACTTGTGGAAAATCACCGTTTCATAATGTTTTAGAGACATCAGCACTTGGTGCTATATGATTGCGTGTGAACTTTAGAGCTGTTTTAAGACTTTATTTTATCTTAACCAAGTTTGAGGATAGAATATTTTTTTTATTTGAATAGAAATGTTTAAAAAATTATTGGATCATGAACATTGGGTTTTCCATACCTGAAAAGAGCCAGTGTGAGTGTGATAAAACGTTGTCTAAATGCAAGGCCGTTCAAAAGGCTAGGATCAGTATGATATATATGGTATGATATATATATATATTTTTTTTTTTTTAAAAATAAAGACATTTAAAATGTTGCAAAAGATTTCTATTTTGAATAAATGCTGTTCTTTTTAAATTCCTGTTAATCAAAAAAAAAAAGTATCACGGTTTCCACAAATATTTAGCAGCAAACCTGTTTTCAACATTGATAATAATAAGAAATGTTTCTAGAGCAGCAAATCAACATATTAGAAGGATCATGTGACACTGAAGACTGTAATGAGTAATGAAGCTGAAAATTCAGCTTTGTCATCACAGGAATAAATTACATTTTAAAATATGTTCAAAAAGAAAACAGCTATTTCAAATTGTTTCATAATGTTACTGTTTTCACAATAAATGTATAGTTGGTGATCATAAGACACTTTTTTTTTGATTTTTCAAAACATGAAAAAATCTTAACGACCCCAAAACTTTTGAATGATGGTGTAGCTATTTGTCTATTAGTTAACATTCATCAGCTGAAAAGCAAAATTCTTTCAGAGGTACAGCAAGTTATCAAGATTGTTTTTATCTGAGGATTTGTTTATGATAAAACCAGGAATGTGTATTAATTGATCCTTCGCCGGCAGTTTGATTGACAGACGATCTGACCAATCATAACCCCGTATCCGCCATTTTGTCCGACAAAGCAGTCAGAGGAGTTAGTAGATTAACGTTGGTGAATTTGTAAAATTGTGTGTACTCGCGTCTTTACGCGCTTGAAACAACATTCCTTCTGATGTTCATTCATGTTTATTTGATGCGATAAATGAACTAGTATGAAGAGATGATCGGTTCACGGCACATTAAAGAGACACTATACGCTATTTATTGTTTAAACTTCTTTAAAATATGTATTTTAATATCAAAAGTAACCTGCTCTGTCTTGTCTGTCGACGCGTTCCCAGTGTCCTCCAGGTTGTATTTTTCACTGTGTGAGAACATGATGTGTGGCGTGAGAGCGCATGGGTTGTCGGACATAGCAACAGTAACTAAAGGGGGCGAGTCTTTGCGAAGGGTCAAATGAGTCAATAGGGTGAAATTGATTTCATGTTTACTTTGAGAATGTTAGATACAAGCTGCCTAGTGTACTGTATGTAGTATGAAGCACACAATAACCTTTTCTATCTCACAAAAAACGAGGCTTATCTCCATCCATCCCCATTCATCCTCCGGCTGCAACAGTGATGTATTTTTTTCAGATATGCAGATATTAAGTTTTCACAAATCACATAAGAATACAAAGATCTCAAAGCAGTTGATTATGAGCTCTTTTAATTTCCTGTCTGCTGCTTGGCCTCACAGGTACCTGAATATCTCAGCTCTGCTTTTGTCTTTCTCTTTCATAGATGTTCAGCACACAGAGTTTGTTCATTTATTCTTGTATCATGTCATATGTTCACACGTTACCTAAATATGTTTTAGTATCTTTCTGGGCATCTAAAAGTGTTAATTATCTTGCTGTCAATAGAGGAATCACTGAGCCATCGGATTTTATTAAAAATATCTTAATTGTGTAGAACGACATGAGGGTGAGTAATTAATGACCGAATTTTCATTTTTGTCTGAACTAACCCTTTAATACAAATTTTTGATATTGATCATGGGAAATAAGATTTCCTTGCTTCCATTAAAGCACAAGATTTTGGAATATCTCATGTAATTGCTGAAGAACACAATCATCAGGTATTATTCATGTCCGCTCCATTGCTTATTTTCAATTCCAATTTCTCTTTTGTTATACTGTGAATATGAAAAAGATGAAATTATATAATAGAAGCTCGGTCTTATACTTTGAACTTGCTAATCACCAGCAGCGTTTATCACCAATGATAACTGTTGCTCAGAGCAATAACAGATTGTAAGCAGCATTAGCATTTCTGCATTGCATATTTTCAGCCGCATATGTTTTTCATTCGAGGTGAAATCTAGAGAAGATGAAATGTGGGTTTGATGTCGTCTGGAGGCAGCTAGCTCTTGTTTCCCCTACAAAGACCCTGGATGCTATTTCAGTGGCCACATTGGAATAGAAATATCTCAGGATCACACAGAACATCTGTGCAGGGCCAATGTTGCGTGCTCCTCGTTGTGTAGGAGTATGGATCTGGATCAGCTTGTTTTGTAACATTTAAAACATGAGGATGTGAGGAAATAGACGCGGAGGGAGAGAGAGTGGAAACGGTTTACCTGAGATACATTAGCATAAATGTGTGTGCCCTCTCACAGAAATCATTTTGTCTCCTGTTGTATGCATGGTTTTTCCTCACAGGTGGAACATTGTGTTTTTATAATGTTTGAGTTGCTAAAACTCCCAATTCCAGGAAGGTTTTTGTTGTTATTATTGTTTGTGGAAAAGCCTGCATCCAAAATCTGTTGTTCCAGCAGATTCTGGAAAGAAATGCAGTCGGTGCGCCGCCTCAGGCCTTAAAACCATTAAAGCAAAGTAAACAAGAGGTGCCTACAACCAGACCCTCTGATAACAACAATTCAATTTAAAACAAAGACACAGAAACCTGTTGTGCTGTTTTGGAGGTGGCTGTGGAATCAGCAGGTATATGCATCAGAAGTGTAAAATGGTTGTTTGAGCTATAATACATATTGTGCAGTTTTAGAACATTTACATCAAGAGAATAACTTTTGCTGAATTGCCTTTTCAACATTATAATTCAGGCAGAAGCAAAATGTGAGTGCTGTTTGAAAAAGCAAGGCAAGCTTTTTAAATGACTACAAGTGTTGATTTCTGCAGGACCCTTTTACAAATCAGTTACTTAAAAAGTAAAGTTAAATTAAGTTTTATAAATGTTAATTTATAAGCAGTATCACACAAGTAGCCGTGCGATATCATTCTATATCAGCATGGCTGTGATTCGGCCGTAGACGCTGTAGACCGTGACGTCACATCACGACCGTTGCAGGATCCAGTGAAATTTCACACATTCAAAGTCTAGTGTGATTGCGGCTTTAAGCGATTGCATTACCTGCATCTAGCATATTCTTTAGGTCAATCTTATATTCATAATCACAAATTAACTTGAATGTCCACTGAGAAAAGCAATATCTTTGTCTTGGTCCTTTTAACATTTAAGAGGATTTCCCATGATGGCGCTAGTCAATGCGTTAGTCAGTAGCGTCTCATAAGATGTTGTTTAAAGTAAAAACTGAAGTCGAAATCACTAACGGACTCTTTCTCAATACCAAAAAATAAAATAATAAAAATAAAATAAAACAACAAAATAAAAACAAAAAATAATATATTTATATGAATGACAATAGCCATTGTAACTGTATAAGAAGTAAAATACACAAATAAACACAAGCAAAACAGTTCAGTCAAGAGATGAAGCTGTTCTCTGCGGGTACACGAGCGCTGAACAGTCGCTGACGGCCTGGAGCTCGAATCTCCGAAAGCGTCTAGACAAAATTTCAAATAGGTGGCATGTTTACATATGAATCGTAGGTCTAAACAACTACATTCTCTCCTAAAAATTCTTAAAACTACATTGTTACAAAATAACAGTAGTATCTATAAAATATGGTGGGTTTGCTTGTCCATCATGACACTCGCTGTGAGAATGCTGACAGTGGAGGGATTCAAATGATGAAACGGTTTCCGTGCATTGATAAATATACAGAAATGTAAAGAAAATAGTATTTTTCCGGTCGTATTTAATTTGATCCATTTGAAGAATTTTAGATGACAAAATATATATTTATTATTATATTATATTATATTATATTATACAAAAAGTAAAGAAAATCTATTATGCTTTTTTCCACCCAACAGTAGATTTAATTTGTGACCTATTTGAAGAACGTTAGGCCCCAAAAATTTTAAAAGAATTTTAACTTCCATTACATCACGTTGTATATCTCAGATTCAGGTCACTGGAAAATAGCAGCACAGTACATGAAGATTTAGATGGGCACAGAAACTCTGTTTAAATTGTATTCTTCACATGCTTTGAGCTCTCCTCAAGGTTGTGCCGAAAAAAACATTATATTTTTCATTGTTTGGGTCAATAAGTATTCCTTGGAGCTTGACGCAAGAGTTTAGTAAATATGAGGCCTGGTCATTGAGGTGTAGCACAATAATGGCTTTCTGATCATTTCATTACTTACTTAAATATATATATAATGACAGTTTGTTTTTTTCCAAGCTAGACTAGATAAAACTTCATCTCAACTCCAGTAGCACCATGTGACCTTGAGAGCATGCCGCACGCTTCTTTTCATCCCCTGTGATTTGGAGAAAATAAGAGAGAGATTTGGTCATGTATCAGTTATCACAGACGACTGAATCGCTACATTTTAATGAGCAGATCTCGCCACGTTCTGGAGCGTCTGATGAGCACACTGTCGAGTGTTTCTTTCTTCTGTAAAGAACTTCCTATTTACTGCTATTAATGCAGCTGTAATTATTCACTCTCAGATTATTCACTCCCAATACTTCCGCAATAACGAGCTCAAGAAGATTAATGATTGGACGGCCATTGTCCGCAAAGTACATTCACTAATCATTGGAAGTGTAAGAAGAAAAAAAAAGCTATTAAACAATGCAAATCAAACCACATTCCTCAAACCAGCTCGGTTCCACTGTTCGGGCTGATAGCGGAGAAATTGAAGATAACTCCATTAGGGGGAAGAATTGAAAATACGATAAAGCAGAGAGGCTGATGTATGATGTTTCCTCTGGCTGCAGGTTCCGATAAAGAGCTCATTTCCAATGAAAGAAGCACTTGACAGAGACAATTTTGCTGTTTTAACGAACACTGTCGTTAACAGGCGTGAGATAAGAAACACAAGTGATTGCCCATAATGCCATCCTCAAAACGCACGCTATTATGCTCCGTCATTAACAAAAGTCTCATCTGCGTGATAGAATAAAGATATAAAGCATAACGGTTTTTTAACATCTCAAATTTGTTATGTACCCGCTATGTTCCTTTTGGCTCTTAAAACGGACCTAGTCACTTTATTGCTCTGTTTATTGTACACTTAGTTTTCCAGCATTTCAGTTTGTTTTTATTCTTCTCAGCATTATTTATGAGGAGGAAGACCACAGAAGTTATGTCACAGCTTCATCCAACTGAGGAACATTTTTCATTAAATGGGATTTTGTGTCTAAATTTATATATTTATATATATATATATATATAGTGTATGCTATTGATGACTTTATAACAACATCCAATCATTTGAGTTTAATTTTATAATATTGATTTAACCTTGAAATCTTTATTCTGTTGTTTGTCAGCACTGACAGTCTGGAGACCTTCTAATTACAGATGGGATGCTGTTGTCATATTACCATCCCTAAATGAAAGTCATTATTCTGGGTATGTCACAGACCTTTCTCATAAAGCAATATGAATGTGTTATAAATCCTAAATGGTCATTCTTATAATTGCAAACGCAGATGGCCAATACAGAACCCTGTTAATCAAAACCAATTTGCATCTCATCCTACTTTGTGTGCTGGATTGATGAAGAGTTTCATAGATTTGGCTCTAGTTTGTTTCTCAAATCTGAATGGAATAAACATTCAACATAAGCACATAATGAGTAAACTTTATTTTGTTGCTCATTGTTTCCAAATTTTGTCTTATGTATCCCCACAGCTTTGTCAGTAAGACTATTACATTAAACTGTGTTTAAATATATTCATTTTTAATATTTACAATATATTTATAATATGTCAGCATATTTAGACACAATCTCCCATTTAGCAAAAGTGGTTTGTCACAGATATTTATTTATTATATTTTAATTTTATTATTATACATATATCGGTAGATAAATACACAAAGAAAAGAAAAAATATATATGTGGTAAACCATTTTTCAGGTATTTATATATAGGTAACACTTAACAATAAGGTATCATTTGTTAACATGAACAGAATTGACTAACAGTGAGCAATACTATTGTTACAGTATTTATTAATTTTTGTTAATGTTACACTGTTAAATGTAAAATGTTTGTCCAACGTGCTTGGCAGTTTTATTTAACCCAACTATTGTTTAAAAATGACTCTATGGCTGGCTTAAAATGACCCCAAAATAGGTTGGAAATTAAAAATCAGACATACTTACCAGAGGCAACATTAATAATCAAAGGTGAACATTTATTAATAAGCAATTTAATAAATGTTTGTTTAATTATTATTCGTTAAACTTAAATGTTCATTTATTAAACATGTTAAAAAATTTTCATTTTCATCCTATTATGGGTTCATTTTACATCAGCCATATAGTCATTTTTGAATAATAGTTGGGTTAAATAAAACTACCCAGTATGTTGGGTAACCGTCGAGTTAAAACAACCCAATCACTTTGTCCATTTTCAACCCAACTTGGGTTGTTTTAATATTTTTTAGTGTAGTTAATAAAATTCCGTCTGTTTATTGTTCGTTCACGTTAGTTGTAAAAATTTGATTTCAAAAATGTATCAATCAGTAAATGTTGAAATGAACTAAGATTAATAAATGTTCATGTTAACTAAAGTAGTGAACTATGTTAACTCATGAAACCTTATTGTAAAGTGTTACCTATTTTATATAATGTTACCCTGGACCAAAACCAGTCATAAGTTATCCTTTTTTTGAAATTGAGATTTATACATCTTCTGAAAGCTTAATAAATAAGTTTTGTTAGCATAGGACAATATTTGGCTGAGATACAACTATTTGAAAATCTGGAATCTGAGGGTGCAAAAAATCAAAAGAGTGAGAAAATCGCCTTTAAAGTTGTCCAAATGAAGTCCATAGCAGTGCATATCCACCATTTTTGATATATTTGTAATAGGAAATTTACAAAATGTCTTCATGAAACATGATCTTTACTTAATATCCTAATGATTTTTGGCAGACAAGAATAAATGATCATTTTGACCCATACAATGAATTGTTGTCTATTGCTTCAAATACACCCGTACGACTGACTGGTTTTGTGCTCCAGAGTCATATATAATAATTGGTAGGCTAGTTGTAGTGCTTCTACTTCGCATTTTCTTCTAAATTCCCCACAAATGAAGCAGTTAATTGCAACGAGATTAATTGTGTTTACTTCTTTTGACAGCCCTAATATTTTTATTTTGAAGCCATCATTTTTGTTTTATAGTTTTAACAAAACCGAAATCTCTCCAAGTACCCGCAGGGAACACGTACCCCTTGTTGAGAATCACTAGTGTGGCTGACATTAACATATACTATATTCATATATTCATTGCAGAAGAGACTAACGGCATCCGTTATGCGCTTCTACATAATTGTTTTTTATACAGTAATTGGATTGCATTTATTCCCACTTCTTACAAATTGGCAGAAAATGTCAGCTTACAGATTGTGTTGTGGCAGCACAGTTCCGCAGAACCATAACTGAGGACCAGTACAGCAGAAAGTGATAAAACTGAGACAATAGATGCAAAGGCACGGCCACAGTTGTAAATATTGATTGCCGTAGAGTGAGGTCTGTTCTTACCGCACTCTAGCAAGAGTAATGATGTTCCACAGGCAGCCAAATTGTAGTATTTCTCTCAAGGCACGAGTAGAGGATGCTAATAATGAAAAGCAAAGTTAACCACACAAACACTAACCATATGCTGCCTCTGCATGGATGAAATCCTGTGATTCAAAGCAGCTGATTCCTTTTGGATGGGTGTCCAGACATCTGCCAAAGAGACGCCGGATCCGCTCGGTTCTCTTCGAGCGACAGAGTTGTGACAAAGCTAAAGAATGCACTTCAACTCTCAGACCATTAAAATGAAGGATGAACGGCCCGGGGGCCGATGACAGAGGGTCTTTTTTAATAGACTTTGGTGCCAAAGGTCTTCCTGTGCTGTCACGCTCTCTCGTCCTGAAGAATAACCTGCGTCACCTCTGTGAGATCATTGGTAAAGTTGTCATCAACATCAGATAATTACGTCCACGTTCACAGCGAACATTTTCCATTGGACCCTGATGGCGTGAGCGTGTCCCCTCAGACCGCAAATGAGGCCGGTGCTTGTAGGGTCTGGGTCTGAATTATTGATATGGTTCTGTATGAGTGGGGAGTTTTTAACGACGGTCATTTAGAAGATGGAGAGGCATCAGCAGGGCGCTAAATCTGACAGCGTGCTCCACAAACAGCGACTTTATTGGCCGCACAGATGGCCCGTGTGTACTGACTTCAGAGCGCCAGTACATCACGCGCACACATACGCACAGAGCGCTTGAATACAATATATGAAATTAGATTTGTGTTGATGTGTGATTAATGCATTTAGATATATTTGCATGGTATGTTTCAAGGTTTGGGTCAAAAGAGAGCATTTTGTTGCATCTTCTCAAGCATGTTTTCTTTTCGGAGTGGTGCTGGTTTAAGTTTATTGCTTTTAAGGGCTGCTGGTCACGTTTCTGAGCTCAGATGTTCTCTAAAATATAGCTTGGCTGTCATCTGTTGTTTACTGTTGTGTAGCCCATCCTAAAGAAGACTGTAGAAGAGAATAAATCGATGTGGAAAATCAGTATGACTTCTGAAAAAGGCTTAATGGACATTTAAGGGTTTCTAGAAAAAGGTGTGCATGCCCTATGCTGTCTGCGGTATGTGAAAGTCTCCCTAGAATATAGATGTTTGATTAGTAAGTCTTTCGGTGTGCTTGAAGGGATAGTTTGCCTAATAATTAAAATTCTTTCATCATTTACTCACCCTCGTGCCATCCCGATGTATATGACTTTCTTTATTCAGATAAAATTTTTTTATGAAAATAATCAATCTCCATGTAATGCAAGTGAATGGCTGCTGCTTGGTTGACGCTTGAAAAACCGCACACAGCGATCGTGACTAGCGCTTGACATTGGATCTCAGCAGTGAAGCCTACTTGTGCGGGTTAAATGTTATGTATAATATATACATTTTACAATTGTTGTCTGATATAATAAACCGTGCAATGTAGTGTCATCAAAAGTATCGATTTATTTTTTTTTATACACATTTTGATACTGAAAAATCTGAAACACTTCGTCCTATATCCATTTCCCTCAGAATAGATACCAGCTGCGCTTACTCGCTCTCTCATCTCTCCGACAGCGAGTTGACACACAAACCCGTCTTGATGAATATTGTTGTTGCTACAGGGCTTGAATTTTGGCGTGAGATTGCACGTGTTTTAATTGTATTCGTCCCGCAGATGCGTGCACTTAAAGCCGCTTCTCGGTACTAAATCAAGCTTTTTCACTGCTTATTGCACTTAAACAGTCCAATACACACAACATAATGTCTTGATTATTCACGTAAACACATGTTTTAAGTGAACAGTTGGGAAAGAAAACACGTGTAACAGTATAATGGATCCGTTCGTCAGGTCTTAAAGTGACAGCAGCCTAATATACCTGTTGCCAAATTAGGAGATAATATTAAAAATATCTATATGGCAGTTTTTCCCCATGGTATGTCAAAATTGTGGCCAATGATGTTCTCAATCATACTATTGTAAAGCTGTAAAAACTGCCAAAAAGGATGTTTCAACTAATATTAAAAGGACTTTTTTTTTTTTTTTTTCCACTTCTAAAAACTTGTGAAACCAATGACCACCAAGCTCAGAAAAGGACACAAAAGCATAATAAACGAGTCCAAAAGAGGAAAAAATGTATATCCTACAAGTCCTATTGTGGTGTCTTATTGAAAGAAAAAGAGCAACATTTTTTTCAAGATATCTTTTTTTTTTTTTAAATCAGTCATACTGGTTCAGAAAGACATGATGGTGAGTAAATAATATTTTTTTAATTTTTTTTATTTTCTTTCACATTGCTGACTAAGGATGGGGATCCCCCCAATTCCATTAGCAAAAGGATAAAAACAAATATCTAATGGTGGTTTGCCATCAATGTTGAAAGATGTGAATGGATTTTACACCAGTGCAGTGCAGCACAGAATACCAAAATATGGAGATGAAGCACTGTACCTGGTCTTATCTCCAAGGGAATGACATGCAGATTTTGGGAGAGAGAGAGTGAGAGGAAAAACAACACACTGAGAGCACAGTAGAATTTCCAATGGAAAAAAGAACTTGACTCCATTTGACATTTTTGTTGTGGTGTGTTTTGTGAAGCATTCTCATGTTAATCACTCCAGCTTATAGAATATTGCTATGAATCACCTGAGGTATGTGTCTGTTAATCTCTATATATAACGTATGATCTTTCCTTTGTAATGCTTATTTGTGGGATAGTTGTATATAACTCCATTTTTTAAACCTGTATTACGTAATTGTCTACTTATTCCTACTGAATTCTATTAAGTTTGATAGATTGCGACCCTGCTTCATAATACAATCTAACTTCATGGAAATGCTGTTGTTTAAATCATCCTGTTTGGATAATGCACACCACTCTATGCATATTGCATTAGAAGAGGTTTTTTATGTGCTGATATTTTATGTATATATACATCAATATAAAAGAAGGCATTCCATTTCTTTATTTGTGTATCTAATCCTGTATTGTATTCATATCTGGATTTCATATTTGACTCTAGTTGCAATTCCATCAAAAGCCTATACTTTGTTACAAGATGTTGTAATACTTTGCAAATATTGCTGGGTCATTCAACAAAAATGTGTAAACAGTGACTTTATGAAAACAAATACTGCTATTGTAATTTATTTTACATGCCGATTAAGTGTCGTCTTTTGTGTTACTTAGTTTTTGTCAGTAAGAGATGATCAGAAATTCAACCTGTTGGCATGAGTTTGAAGTGTAACATAGATAATTGAAAACGGAGTATAAAATTATAAAATATGAGCATAAAATTATCTTCCTAGTAAGACGGCTATGACTAAATGAACTGTAAATCTTGGTTAAAGGCATGGCTATGTAAATATATCAACATTTTTTAATTTAGCTTGATCAATTGACGTTAAAAAAACAACTTTTTCTGATAGAATGGCTAAATTCTGTTGTTTAAAATACAACCTTTACAAAATGGAAAGCACGAATTTCGTGGAATGAACCAGTCCTTCAGTATTATTGTTTAAAATATGCCTATATATCTGCAGTCCTGATGGAGTGACTGTAATGAAATGCTTCTTTTGTTATTGACTCGAACATCGACGACGGAACCAGTATAAATCGATTCCCGAGGGAGCGACTCTGAAGAGCCGGTTCTTTTTATTGAATCAAACACGTGAACGCGACCAGAATAATCCGGAATGACTCTGAGCCGGTTCTTTTCACTGAATCTAAACGCATAAAGCGCGACAAGCAGGCTATAGTGCGATTCACGAACGAATAACTTTCACTTTTACAGTCCTTATGAAACTTATACTATTAGTATCTTACGTAGTTAGCGTCGTACAAAACGTGGAAGTCATGTAAACAGCAGAACTTATCCTTGCTCCGTTTAAACCCCACAGGAAATCCCAGAAGGAAATTTGGTTTGAAAATAAGTTTTAGGACCACTAATCCCAAACATTTCTCCTTTAAAAAGTACTAAATGAAACGTTAAGGAACTGGAATAGTTAAATTCCTTACGGTCCCCATCCCTTCTCCCCACATATGTGTGTGTGCGCGCGCGTGCGTCCGTGTGTGTGTGTGCGCGTGCTGGAGGAGGGAGAACTCAGCTCTGAATCTAGCCACGAATCACGGACAATGTGCGCGAAATGCTTCACTGCTGTTCTCTGTAACTCCACAGGGCAGATTCCGTATGATATGACCGCACGGACGGGTTTGGGAACGTCGGAGTGACATTGAAGAAGACGCATTTCTGAAGAGCCAGAACCGAACCTCCCTCACGAGCTCATCTACAGTCAGCATCCGTACATTCTGGACCTGTTACCACTCGACCGGTACCACTGACCATTTCACCCTGTGTGGATACTTCTCCAGACCGCAGAGGATTCGCGCAATTTCCATCGGACCAAATTATGACTCATTTCACTTTGCTTGGATGAGTTTTCCATCTATTTTATTTGCTTTGCTTTTCGAGCATAATACATACTATATTGTTAAATATTTAATTGATTAAATAATGACTTTTTAAAGCCCCTCCCTTCAAATTAAATATTTTAATGCGTTTTATGATATGCGTAAAATGGAATCCACTGCGCGTAAATACACGTCGGATTAACTCTCTCTTTGCATCCCGGCCACATTCCCGTGAAAATCTATGGAAGTAGCCGAGTTTGCTTTGAACTTGCTCTAGGCTGGGTGCCGGGAGTATTTTCTGCGGGACGTAGTGAGGATGCAGTCGGGGATGCGGGCGCTCTGTGCCGGCGGAGGCGCGTCTCTCTGCTGCCTGCTCATGCTGTGGATGATCTACACCCACATCCTGAAAGAAGGCAAGTGTTGAGCATCACTATACATGACTTTCACTATACTAACGGGGTCCAAATAGCCTCATATTTTTCTATACACAGGCTCACCTCTGATTCTGTCCTTATTATAAAGTTGTTTAAAAATACAGCGGTCAGATTTCTCTGAGCCTTAACACCCAGGGGAAAAACCACAGTGTGTCGGACAGAAACAACTCCTCTGAGAGACCCTGGAGAGCTTGTGATATTATTATGGAAATCTATAGCATAATATGGAGGGCATGCTTCACAACCCAGAGGAAAATGTACTGCTTGAGGGATGCTCGGAGATTTATTGGAGATCCCATTTATGCAACTTTGTCTCAGAGGTTTCTCCTAAAATTCATTTGTAGGAATAAAAATTGATGTAATATAGGTACGAAATAAACGTGGTCCACAAATGTAAAGAATTTAATGAGGAGTGGTTGAAATCGGAGAACAATTTGTGTCATTGTTGAGATTTCTCTGTGCGAAGCAGCTGAATTTTCTCTCCTTTGAATGGCTTTTAGGGGTGCGTTGTGTATGTCCGAATATTAGTCGTGCGAGGCTCACGGGTCTCTGAAGTTCTCGTCTTCTACTTCATTTAATGCCGTGAATGATTTGTTCAGGCACCAGTGTTTTTGTGTGCGTGCATTTGCATCAATGCCTACTGATATGCATCACACACACTATATTTTGTTGCTTGTGTGTGCACGTCTCTCCGGCGTTTCCCTGTGTGTTCTAGAGGTAACGAAGAGGATTTGAGTCAGGGGTAAGAATGTGACTCACATTTGATAAGCTAACTGGCCTAAAAAGGCACTGGGAGGCATGTCATACGTGGCACAGCATTTGTGTGCTGATGTGGAAGTTTTGCAGATGGCTGTCAGTGGGGGGTGAGGTGGGGGGGCATTGGTTTTTGTCAGGGGGTTGAGTTAAGATAGGATATAATAAGAGATATTACAGACATTAACACTTCATCTCACGGTGGCGTCTTCGCACGGTAATACCGCAGATTTATGGGCACCCCGCTGCACAAATCCTCACGTTTAACTGAGACATTCAGAGCACTAAATGTTAGTAGGCGGGAGCTGGTGTCTTGTATTTGAGGGATCAAACATCCCTTCTACAGCCTCTCTACAAATAACAGTAAAATACAGTACAAAATACACTACGGTATTTTCTCCGGACCACCATGAAGAAGCAAGAAATAGGGGCTTGAAATTTTTGCACCATGACCAGCTGATAAATCAGTCTTCAAATGTCACCGAATAATTTTATTTATGTTGTGTTTTACAGGCATATTTCTGTCATTAAGTCTTTGTACTGATAGATTTATAGATGGATACATAGACTGAATGATTGATCGGCCCCATTAACTTTTATTGTGGACCGAAATAGAAAATATTTTTTATGCTCTGCCAGAGTTTATACATGCAGACAAAAATATATACATATTGTGGCCACAAATTAAGAATTTAATCTCTTGTTTTAGAACATTCTTGGCCATAAATTAAGATTTCGATCCCACGACTTTTAAATTTGTTCCCTCGCTTTAGTAAATCTTGGCCACGGTGAACTGATGTGTTCCCCCGGTTCGATTGAACTAAATCAAGGGAATTAATTATTAAAACGTGGCCACGATTTACTAAAACAAGGGAACGAATTGGTAACACGTGCTGTGGGATTGTTAATTCATGGCCACGATGTGCATATATTTTCCCACATGTCATGTGCGGGGCTCTGTAATATACATTTATGCATTTGATATACTTTTATCCAAAGTGACTTACATTGCAGTGAAGACATTTTTCATCACTTCATAATGGTTATATATATATATATATATATAAAACTGTTGGTTTAACTTAAAAAAAGTAAGTTACCTGGTTGCCTGAAAATTGTATTAACTCAATGAAGGCAATTGGTTTAATCAACAAAAACTCAAAATATTAGTTTATTTGTATAAATATATTGTTTATATATATATATATATATATATATATATATATATATATATATATATATATATATATATATATATATATATATAAAGTTTATTTTTCTGCTAAAAAAAGAAAATTGTACAGGTTTGGAATCTCAAGACGTTGAGCAAATAATGCCAGAATTTTCATTTCGGGGTGAACTGTCCATTTAAGGAACATGATTTTGTTCAACAGCTCGACGAAATGGCAACTTTTGATTGCTGTGACGCTGTAGCGTGGCGGCCTTTCATTTCGATAATGATATCCGTGACCCAACTGAAGTTGTGGGTCAGATATTGATTGATCAATGTGTGTGACCGTCGACCTTTGCCGCTGTTTGGCTCCGAGTCATTTACAGATGAAAGAATGTGGCTTCAAATGAGGCCTTGACCCTTCAAGCACCATAGGCATGTGATGAAAAACCCTCATCGCTCTTGTCTTTTTAATGGCCTTTTAAAAGATCCAGCGTGCAGATGCGCATTTTAATACTACATTAATTGTGGTAAGATGTAAGTGATATGGAGATGTGTGTGTGTGTCTTTGCGAGCCAGCAGCGTGTGTGTTATAGTCATGATTTAATTATGTCGTCCTCTCAGGCCAGAGCTGTCATCCAGAATCACAACAGAGCTGCTGCGATGACATCACCGATAATGCACAGAGCGTTTTCATCACCGATGCCCGGCGTAACGAGAGGGACAGTGACGAGATGAGAGATTTACAAGATTAAAATCAATTGTCAGGAGTCCAATTAAAAATTCTCTCTTCTTCCATAGAGGAATTCCCCGGAAAGCTCGGAGCAAAAGATTAGTCGTTTGTTAAATATTGTAGAAAGATTTCAGTTTCGTTGAGTACCTCCCGCACCATTGAGCGTTCAAACTAATGCCTGTGCAAATTTGATTCAGATGCTTTTCTTTTTTTCTTTTTTTTTTGAAATGCAAACAAGCTTCTCTGCATGTGCAGGTTGTTAGGACACAAGCTCATGTCACTGACTGATGTCTCCCTTTATCCATCAACTGCCCCAAATGCTGCCCTGCACATCAGAGATACTGCTCGGTTTGGTTAAAGGTGATGTGTGACATTTTTCTGATGTTAAAGCACTTTCTTGTTTCTAGCTTAATATGCAGAGACAACTGTAAGCCGTTCGTAGGTTGATTTCAAGGAGTTCTAATAAACCTGGAGAGCTATCCATCTTAAAGCCCGTTGCTCGCCTGGTGTTTACAGCCTGGATTCTGCTGCCTTTGCTTCAGTTCCAGAAAGATTTTCTGAGCCAATCACCTGAGCAATATATATGTCTTTGATCTTTCTATATTAGACGCCTTGCAACAGACGGGGAAAAACATAAGTCTGTTTTAGAACACTGTGAGAAAAATAGGTCACTGGTGAAACATCTACAATAACATTGATTGCCTACTTTTTAATGGCCGTCACAGGATTATTATAGTTTTGAAGTTTAAAGTGAAATGTATGGTAACCCATACTTGGAATTTGTCTTCTGCATTTAAGTAGTGAGTACTGAACACACACACACACACTGCAAACCGTGGACACACACCTGGAGCAGTGGGCAGCCATTTTGCTGTGGGGAGCAATTGGGCGTTAAGTTACTTGCTTAAGGGTACCTCAGCCATTTCCTGCTGGTATTGAGAATCAAACCCACAACCTTCCGGGTTACAGGTCTTTTCATTGTTAGTTTTTTTTTTCTAGTTTTAGTTTTTTTAATTTTAGTATTTCAGGGCGTCATACAAAGTTTATGCATTACTAACTAGTATAATACAAAATAATTATTTTACATTTTAATAAATGCGTTATTGCATGGTGTTGCTGTCTAGTGGCATTTTCATTTAGGTTGTTTACATTTATGTGCATTTATGCATTTGACATCGTGTTGAAGACATTTTTATCAGTTCGTAATGATTTTATATAAATGTATTTATTTTATAATATATTTTTATATGCCATGCATTTTAATTTTATTTAGTTTTAAATACACAATTTATTATAACTTGCAATTATTTTAATGTGAAAATGCTGAAAACGTTGGTCATGTCAGTTTATATTAACTTTTTCCGAGGTATGTTTTTATTTTTATTTCAGTTGCAATGCAAATATTTGGTAACACTTTATTTTACAGTGCCATAGTTACACATTACTACATGTACTTACTATTGTAATAACAGTAAATTAAGCATAATTACAAGTAACTACCCCTAAACCAAATCCTAACCCTAACTGTAACTCTATTGTAAGTACATGTAGTTAATTAATAGTACTTATTTGAGTAATTACAATGTAACTACGGCACTGTAAAATAAAGTGTAACCAAATATTTTTATTTTATATTAACTATAATAACATGAGCTAAGCATACTTGGCATACAATGTCTTTGCAAAAAACCTTTACAGACCCTATGAAATTAAAATAAATCTGAATTTTTAGTCTGTCTTTTAGTCTTATTTTTAAGGGCATCTATATGCTAATGTTCTCCTTAATGTTGACTCTTTTTGTAGATATCTACATTTAAACTTTACAGTCTTTAACTTCTAGAAAAATGAGCCAAAAACCTTGATGAGTCACAGATTTTTGTCCAGTCAGATGCTCAGTAGAATGAGATTGTCCCTTCCCCGGTAATCAACCAGCAAGAATTGAATAGTATCATAGCTATCGGCTAATTTTGCAAAACGTCCCACAAAACATCGGTTAGACTTTATCTCCATTCCACTTTAGACATTCTACTAACTGTAAGTAACTTTGCAACTACATGTCAATAAGCTCTCATTAATTTGCAACTACATGTCAACTAACTCTTGTTCAAGTATTAGTAGACTGTTACTTAGGGTTAGTAGAATAAGTTGACATTACTTGACAAGTTACTTCGAGTCAGTAGATTGTGTGTTGGGGGAGCATCAAAATAAAGTGTTAGCAGTTATTAAACAGACAGTCTACTAATACACTAATGACTGGTAGTTGGGACGTCTAAAGTGGACTCCTGAAATAAAGTGTTACCTAAACTTCTTGTTTGAAAAAAATACATGCCAACACATGACAGAAAACCTACTGTAGCTCGTTAGACCGTTTCATGAGGTCTTTTCTGGACGTGTAATTTATCTGTTGATTTTTGGCAGGTGAAATTTCATAACCACCTTTGACAACCACCAGCAATGATTTAAAATGGCATGATTTGTTGTAGATGTTGTTCCCTGACTTTTATCCAAAAATCCCTCCACAGACGAGAATAATTCATTTTAGTAAACACGTCTACGGCTGAGAGACAGATGGAGGGTGTTTGGCTTTGGAAATGGATTTACAGTACAAGAGAGTGATGTAATAAAAGGGCTACTGTGTGCTTTTTAAGACAGGCCCATTACCTGCAACACGTGCTTCGGTCTGTCAGGCCCTTTTGGGGGTTCGGTAACAAAGAAATGTGTGGGTCGCTCCGAGTGGCTGTGAATTCTGCCCTGACAGCTCCCCCACAAAGCGCCGCCATTCGTCATGGCAAAGACAGGAAATCAAAGTGCGCTTGGCTGTGGGTGTGCACTCTGGGCCACAGAACAGACAGATGGATGAGCTGTCACCAACATCAGCGCTGCCAGTTTATTTAACAATACATTTGGAAATGTCAGTGTTCCCTCTGCGGACTTTTCGCCATGCCACCGCCGACACCTTTCGGCTTCCACCGTTAAGCTTGGGTATCAGTGGGTGGGAAGGGATGTTTCTAATTATAATGCAGCAGAAGTTCTCCGCACATCCTGCATGAGAGAAAGACTCCAATAGTCTTGTATTTGTTTTTCTGGAGTTCTCAGCAGTGTCTCCGAAGAGTCAAGAGATTTTAATATGAACTCAAACATCACATCAAATCTATCTATCTATCTGTCTATCTGTCTGTCTGACGTATCTGTCTGTCTGTCTGTCTGATATGTCTGTCTGATGTGTCTGTCTGTCTGACTTGTCTGTCTGTCTGTCTGTTGTATCTGTCTGACCTGTCTGTCTGTCTGTCTGTCTGTCGTATCTGTTTGACGTGTCTGTCTGACGTGTCTGTCTGCTGTATCTGTTTGTCTGTCTGTCTGTCTGTTGTATCTATCTGTCTGTCTGACGTGTCTGTTTGTCTGTCTGTCATGTCTGTGTGACGTGTCTGTCTGTCGTATCTGTCTGTCGTTTCTGTCTGTCTGTCGTTTCTGTCTCTCTGTTGTATCTGTCTGTTGTGTCTGTCTGTCTGTCTGTCTGTCTGTTGTATCCGTCTGTCTGTCTGTCTGTCTGATGTGTCTGTCTGCTGTATCTGTCTGTCTGTCTGTCGTATCTGTCTGTCTGCTGTATCTGTCTGTCTGTCTGTCTGTTGTATCTATCTGTCTGTCTGACATGTCTGTCTGTCTGTCTGTCGTGTCTGTCTGTCTGTCATGTCTGTGTGAGGTGTCTGTCTGTTGTATCTGTCTGTCGTTTCTGTCTGTCTGTTGTATCTGTCTGTCTGTTGTATCTGTCTGTTGTGTCTGTCTGTCTGTCTGTCTGTCTGTCTGTTGTATCCGTCTGTCTGTCTGATGTGTCTGTCTGTCTGTCTGTCTGTCTGCTGTGTCTGTCTGTGTGACTTGTCTGTCTGTCGTATCTGTCTGTCGTTTCTGTCTGTCTGTCGTATCTGTCTGTCGTTTCTGTCTGTCTGTTGTATCCGTCTGTCTGTCTGATGTGTCTGTCTGCTGTGTCTGTCTGCTGTATCTGTCTGTCTGTCTGTCTGATGTGTCTGTCTGCTGTATCTGTCTGTTGTATCTATCTGTCTGTCTGACGTGTCTGTCTGTCTGTCGTGTCTGTGTGACGTGTCTGTCTGTCGTATCTGTCTGTCGTTTCTGTCTGTCTGTTGTATCTGTCTGTTGTATCTGTCTGTCTGTCTGTCTGTCTGTTGTGTCTGTCTGTCTGTCTGTCTGACTTATCTGTCTGTCTGTCTGTCTGTCTGATGTGTCTGTCTGCTGTATCTGTCTGTCTGTCTGTCATATCTATCTGTCTGTCTGTCGTATCTGTGTGACGTGTCTGTCTGTCGTGTCTGTCTGTCTGTCGTCTCTGTCTGATGTGTCCGTCTATCTGTCTGTCGAGTCTGTCTGACTTATCTGTTTGTCTGTCGTGTCTGTCTGTCTGTTGTATTTTTCCATAATTGTCTATTTGTCTGTCTGTCTGTTGTATCTATCTTTCCATCATTATCTATCTGTCTGTCTCTCATTCTGTCTGTCATATCTATCTTTCTATCTTTCTATCTATCTGACTGTCTTTCTGTCCTATCTATCGTTCTATCATCCTGTCTGTATTTTCTATCATTTTATCTATTTGTCTGTCCGTCCATCCATCCGTCCATCACTATCTAATGGCGCACAACCCTGTAGAAGAAACATCTGAGACAATTGATACCTAATAAGAGATAACCGAGAACTCCATTAATTCTCTCGAGCTGTGAACGAGCAACCTCTGAGCAATAAATTTGTCCTCTGGGATTACTTGGCTGAACCTGAAGGTTTGAATTCCTGGTTATTTTTGCACTCTCCCTAAATGCCATTGTCATAATGTTGTGTAGGTGGGCAGGACAGATATGTCATTTCCAGCAGCACAATTTGCAAAATGCAATTTCTTCCTCAACAAAGGGAACTGGCTCCCAGCATGCCAGATGTTAATGATGGCCCGTATCATAAATTTAGTGGCGAGAAACCACTTGTGCCTCTGTAGGTAATGAAGCCGTAGAACTGAACGCATGTTTATGGAAAATTCAAACGCTTTTTAAGGCAAAATCAATTGTGGAGCATTGTGCCACTCATTTTTTAAAATTTTTCGCTGCTGGGTATATATAAATGTAATTCATGTCAAATGCCACCCTGCTCTAGTTCGTTGTTCTCTCTCTCTGTGTCTCTCTCTCTCCCTCTCTCTCTCTCTTAGCTGAGAGGAATTCTAGAGTGTCTAATATATGAAGATGAATGATATGATGTTCTGCAGTATTTTAGCTTCACTGCTTTCTCTCTCCTGAGAAATGCCGTCTGAGTTTACTATTGTCAGATGTTGTTTGAAGTGTGTGACCTTTGTTCCCTGTCTTGTTACTAACTTGTATCAGTTTTTTGTTATAGCCATCCTCATTCCACTTGAGGTTGATGCTAAATGACATAGATGTTTAAAAAGGTTCTTAAAGGGTTAGTGTGGGTTAATTAGCTCTTCCGTACACAATGCAGGAGGTTATGGCCGTCTCCATTGCTGAACATAACTGTTAACAGCATAGACAAACTCTGCAGAGAGGCAGTTTTTAAACTGTGGCTCAAGCTGCACTCCTTTTCACTCGTACAGTAACAAAGGATTAGCTTTGCTGTCTGTGGACTGAAGAGATGTATTTGAGTGAATCTCACGATACCTGTCAAGAACATCATATGCCACTACAAAGAAAGCGAATAGTACATTTTACTCACATTTACTCTCTCTCATGTCTTTTGTGGTGCACCAAAGAGGATGTTTAATACAAGTGTCTAAACTGCTCTCTTCCTTGCGATGAAAGCGGTTTGGGATCAGGATCTAAATAGGGTGGAAACAAGCACCATAAAACATATGAAAGTAGTTCATATGACTTGTGCACTAAAGTATGTGTCTTCTGATACCAAAAAACCCCAATACAATAGCTTTATGAGAGGAATGGACTGAAATGTAAGTTATTTTCTGAAGATCTTACTTGTCGTGCTCAATTTCATTTTCAGTAGCAGCTCGATATTCCTCTATAAAAATTTCCTTTTGTGTTCGACTTTAGAAAGCCATATAGATTTCTTAATAAATTTTATTTCATTACACATCAGGGCACACATTTTGCCTTAAATTCTCTTTACTTCTAACTACTCATAAATCGGTTCACATTACTGTAGTGATAAAACAAAATTTTATATTGTTTTAATTGCAATGTTTTTATATTTTATTGTAGTATTTGTTGCACTGCCTCTATGCTGATTTTTAAAGGGGTCCTTGATTATTATTTCTCTTTTTTTTAACTTTATTAGAGCATAAACAACATCTGCAAAGTTACGACACTCAAAGTTCAATGCAAAGGCAGATATTTTCTTTTAAAGATTTCACTTTTTAAGGACTACAACAAACTGGCTGGTAGGTACTATAATGAGCTTATTCCCGGGTTGATGACATCACAAACCCCAACATTTACATAAACCCCACCCCCGTGAGCATACAACAAAGGGGGTGTGGTCATGTTGGGCTGCTTTAGAGAAGAGGAAGAGTTGTTGCTATGCCATCCTTTTACGCAGTACTGCTTCACAAACAAAGGTCAATTGACCATTCGCAAACCGTTTGATTGACAGGCGAACTAACCAATCATAACCCCGAATCCGCCATTTTATCTGACAAAGCAGTCAGGGGAATTAGTATATTAATGTTGGTGAACTTGTAAAATTGTGTGTACTCACGTCTTTCCGCGCTTGAAACAACATTCCTTCTGATGTTCATTCATGTGTATTTGATGCTATAAATGAACTAGTATGAAGAGATGATCGTTTCACGAGCCGCTTGAAGGAGCTACAGCGATCTGTCACGACACATTAAAGAGACACTATACGCTATTTATTGTTTAAACTTCTTTAAAAAATTACAATATTTTAAATATGAAACTGTTTCATACGTTGTCAGTGTCCTCTTTGCTCTGCGGTGTATTTTTCACTGCGTGAGAACATGTGTGGTGTGACAGCGCATGGGTTGTTGGACATAGCAACAGGGGGTGGGTTTTGCGAAGGGTCAAGTCGTTGAACTACACAGCAACTACATAAATTTATCCACTAACCATTCAGAAATGTCCAGATGTGACTTCTTCCTGGGTTTCTCCATCAGTGTTCGACTCCGGTTTGAACAATGTAAGGCTGAACACCATTACTGACAATTTTCCTCATTTTGGCTGCGTGAGATTCTCCAGCTTTGTTGTTGTTGAGCAACCGAAGTGTGAGCTGTTGAAGCTCCACCCTCTTCTGGAAAGGGGGACGGGAGCAGCAGCTCATTTGCATTTAAAGGGACACACACATGTTTTTGCTCACACCCAAATAGAGGCAAATTTGACAAACTATAATAAATGATCTGTGGGGTATTTTAAGCTGAAACTTCACAGACACATTCTGGGGACACCAGCGTGAGATTCTCCAGCTTTGTTGTTGTTGAGCAACTGAAGCGTGAGCTGTTGAAGCTCCACCCTCTTCTGGAAAGGGGGCCAGGAGCAGCAGCTCATTTGTATTTAAAGGGACACGCACATGTTTTTGCTCGCACCCAAATAGAGGCAAATTTGACAAACTATAATAAATGATCTGTGGGGTATTTTAAGCTGAAACTTCACAGACACATTCTGGGGACACCAGACTTATATTACATCTTGTAAAAGGGGCATAATAGGTCCTCTTTAACGTACATTGAAAATATTACAGTAATGAGAACACAAAAAAGAATTACAAAAAGTAAATGTTCACCCATTAGAATATTAATAATCTAATTATTATCATCTCTTTCAACCTTTCTTCCACCCATTCTCTAAACCACTTATCATATGTTGTGTCGCATTATTGTTGTTATTTTACAAAACGGCAATGACAATTAATAAATAAATGTGCTTAATTATCTTTAAAATGTTGCCATGCAAAAAAAAACATCTCGTTGTTAAAAAATTTAATTAAATGTTTTCTTTATAGAAAACACAGACTTTTTGAAAACTTGTTCTTGACAAGTTTCATGAGATTCATTCACTCCCACCGTGTGTTAAATTTTTAGCACTCCCACAGATTCAAGTGATTGAAACTCGGTGAGAGTTTCCAGTGAAATGTTTTGTCTAACCCTTATCTTTTGTTGCAAACTCTAGAGAGAAACAAGTGTCATCTTCCTGTCAGTTGTCCTGTGGTGCTGTGTTTGGAGAGGAGGTGGTTATTTGAACTGCACTAGCTTTGAGCTTCATGTTTCCCTTGCAGTTGAACCTACATCTTCAGGCTGAAAGTGACACTGCAGACCTGAATCTACTTCCTCAGAGAGAGGAAGTAGAGTCGGAAGAAGAGCAGAGCTGAGATTTGGTGACCCGGTCTCTGCTGCTCTGTGCCCAGGTGCATGTAGATCCTTATCGTCTGATTCGCTCTGTCGTGTCTGGACTAAACAGGCAGAAAAACCTCCTGTCATATCAATTAACTTAACAACCTGTGATGGAATGGCTGTCAAGCTTTTGGCACATCAAACCCTCCGACTCTATCTCTTTCTCTCTCTCTTTTCCTGTTTTCTGAGGCTTATCTCCATCCATCCCCATTCATCCTCTGGCTGTTAAACATGGACAGAATGCTGGTATGTCTTGCCACGGATGTTCCTGGCCAGCAACACACAGCTGTTTTCATGGGTGTGTGTGTCGTTTTTGTGCATGTTTCTACATTTACTTGTGTCCCTGGGGTTGATTTTTATTCAAATTAATTAAAAAATATTAAATTAACTTTTTTCTCCCCTGTTTGTTCTATGAAGGCACACACTCTTGGAAAAATGTTCAATACGCCTTCATTTCTTTCTTTCTAGTTTTCAAAATACTTAATATATGCTGATTGGGTGTAATTGTTACCTATTTAAATAAAATTATTGCATATAATTATTGATATAAATTATTGAATTTTTAAACATGACAATCAAAACAAAGTGTCAAAAAAACACTAACAGTAAGAATATGATTTTTGTCCATTTTTATACAAAATACAACAGTCAGCCAGCATTACCATCAATTTTGCCACTAATAATTTTTTTTTAAAATTGAGCGCTTTTGATTTCCAAAGGCGAGTGAAGATCATAATTGAAATAAAATATGAAACGTGATACGTGAAGAAAATCAAAGTAAAAAAAAACCCCACTTATAATACATTTATAAAAATACTTTTATTCCACTTAATTTCCAATCAAGCTCAAACTTCAATGCTTTCAGAAATGACACATCCCAGAATTCGTCTGAAATGCATGTGTATTTACTGTTGTTAGCAGAAAATCAAATTAACTAGTGCCAGTGTGTACGAAGTTATTTTCAAAAGCACCCGTAGTTGAAGAAACACCTCGGTATGAAATGAAACAGAATAAAAAGGGGCAAACAGAGAAGCATCAGAGGACTGAAGGAGGGGTTAATTCTCTTATCTAAATTCTGAGCTGTGGAGGATTAATGTGGGCCGTTATGGAAAGAGGTTGTGGCTCTATTTTGGAGGAGGCTGATCAGAGCGAGAGTGCGAGCGAGACAGAGAGAGGTGACCTTCAGCATTCTCCATAGTCTTTACAATAATGATGTCTGCTGGGATTTCTCATCTCCACTCAACAAGATGCCCCCATCGCCATCAAGGTTAAAACAATTTCAATAGACTTTGCATCTGACACGTTCGGGCTGAAATTGCATGTAAGTTTTGCTCTTGGTGTGTAATCTTCTGTTGCAAGACGGAACTTTTTTTGTGCATCACAAGCGAGATTCGTTCATAATGCAGTGTTTTTAGACGCTAATTAGGCAATCACATGTCCTTCATAAAAATAGTTATAATTACAGCTCCTAGCGTTTTAAAACATATCAAGCATTTTCGCTGTAGAAATGGGCCTGACTGCACATTGTGTTCAATTCCTCATGAAAGGCAGGTGTCCTCTCGAGCTTGGCTGACCTTAACCTATTGTTTTGAAATAGTAATTGTTCAGACTACTGGACTGTGAAACCAATTGGTCGTCCTGTAGGGAGTACAAGCTTTAAGTCCGTCTTAATCAGCTCAGTCTGTGCCGACTGTTGACCAAGCAGTAGCGGTCGTCAGCTCTACACTGCTGTCTTTGCATTTCAATGGGTCAAGTGCTAATGCAACGGGAGGGTGGGTTTGCTGCTTTTGTGCATGTCGAGGTGGGGAGGGTGTAAAATATGATGAATAGCAATAAGCCGTTCAGCCCTGCAATCAGCAGCCAGTTAAAGCTAAAATCAAGGCTGGTACGTTGACGAACAGAGAATATGCTGGATGAATGGAGTTTTCTGATTTCTTTTTGGGCTGTCTTTCGTCAAGCGTTGATTAAAGTTGTCCTGATGCAGTGTCGATGCATTTTGGAGACAATAGTTAGCCATTTTGCCTTTTTTTTTGGACGATGAGATCTGATTCGCTCACCGTTCGGTCTGATCGGAGTGAATTATTGCGCCCTTGAGATGAGCTTCCTGTGAAAAGGAATCTTAAAGTAGGAGTCGGTGGTGATTCATCACTGTTCCCGAGTTCTATTACACATATAAAAATCCCCTTTCATCACATCTCTGTTGGCCCTTCAACGGCATCACATAAGATTAATTAATATTGTAAATCTGCTTTTATTGCCATTTTAAACAGCCGGATTCATAGAGTTGTAGCCGGCCACTTTTCCTTTTTGATCAAACACAAAGAAAGAGCAAAGACAGGAAGTGAAGGAAAGAGGACTTTTTTTTTTTTTTTTTTTTTTTTTTTTTTTTGCTGAAGTGAATTATGATTATGTATGAGTCAGCTAATGCCTAGCCAGACTTTTTGAACTTTTCATTCTTTTTCTCCGAAGCTTGCTGGTCATTGTGGTCACTTGAATAGAAGTTGTAAGCTTTGCCAGCACACTAAAAGTGTCAAAAATACCCAGCCAAGCGTTTATGCTTGTCAGAGAAAGCACCAAGGGGAAGTGGTCTCTGAGGATATAAGAGAAAGAGCTTGAACAACAATGAACACCTTAAGAGAAGTAAAAAGCTACCATTTATAAAGAGTGACACTTTAAAATGGTTTCTTCTTCTAAAGACACAAGAACCCAAAATGAGAAAATGAGTTTTACCTCTCCCTGATGCTTTGCCTCTTCTGCAGCTTGCATAATTTGGTTTGTTTCAGATGTCTAGTAAATTGGTTGTCTGGACATGTTTGGATAGATCTAGTAGTTGTCTTACCTGATTTTCATAATATAGGCAATGAGAAAATGAGATTTTATGCTGGTATTCAGAGCTATTGCACTAGATATATATTTTAAAGGAAAATTTCACATGAAAATCTGTCAACCATGCAATTACAATGAAAAATGACTGCGCTTTCAAACTTCAAAAAGAACAAGAAAGCGCCATAAAAGTGGTCTTCTGATACACCGGGAAAAAAAAGTGTAGAAACGATTTTCAAAGAAATAATTACAAAGAAATGTCAAGTAATGCCTTGATTTAAAGGTGAAATTTTGAAGTAGAAAGACTGAAATAGTATTTTCTTGTGGAATGTACTTAATAATCTTTGGCGAATCATTTTTTACAGTGTATTTGTACACTTTGCTTGAAGCACAGTCAAAATTGAAGTTGTTTCTCAGTGTTAAACTGGAGGTATCTTCTGAGACCTAATCACTGAGTCGGTGAGTTGAACTCGAGAACCGAATCAGTCTGATTCATGAATCATTCAGACCAGTTGTGTGAGCTTGATCTTGATTTAAAATAACTCAAAAGAGTGATTCATTCACAAAATTCCTCATACAAAACAATGTCTAGAAGATTTGTAATATAGTTGCTGAGTCAAATGAACCACTTTTGTGGCAACTCAGTTCACTTTATATTGATTTACAAATACCTTTGTGTTTCACACGAGAAAGAAAGTTACACAGGTTTGGAATGACGTGAGGTTGAGAACAATGACCATGCGCTCCTTTGGGTGTACCGTTCCTTTAAATATTTTGTTCTATTTTGCTGTAAGTCGTCATTTTAAGTGTTTATTTCCCTCCATGATTGCTTTGGCAATAACTCTCAGACTGGTACATAATGCACTCAAAAATAGTGTCATTTTAAAGGATGTTATACCTTGTTTATATAACAAGATTTGACAATTGATATCCTTATTTTCAAAGCCATTCTTTCTGAAATGTGTGTGTGTGTGTGTGTCCTCCACAGGTCAGTTGGCAGTAGGCACTTGTGAGATAGTGATGTTGAATAGAGACAGCAGTCAACCCAAGCGCACTATCGCCAGGCAGACAGCCCGCTGTGCCTGCCGGAGAGGACAGATCGCTGGCACCACACGGGCCCGACCAGCATGCGTGGACGGTGAGATGCAGCCCACACACACACATTCTCACATTGTGTACATGTGCACACACACATATATCCTCTCACAGCATGCAACAAGCCACGTCATGTCGTTCGACTTCACTGTTGAATTTGCATTGCATTGTTGTTTTTTTTCATCTCGTGTCAAAATCTTGTATCACACAATATAACACAATAGTCAGACTTGCTACATGTAAAAAAATGTTCCTCTCTGCAGTGTGTGCTGTGTCAAAGTCGAGGACGGCTGAGGATCGGTGAAAAGGGAAAGAAAAAATGTAATCTTTGGATTTTGATTGTCACTGTGGTTTAGGAGGAATATTTGAGCTTGTCTGTTCTGCCGAGCGCCGGATATGGTGGAGGATCTCATGGGGTTGGAAGCTTTCAGCTTTTCTTAGGTTGTAAACCTGAATATGATGGTAGTTTTTGTTTTTGTAGCAAATAAACCCAACTCTCCTGACAGCTGGGGTCGTGTAGCTTGTTTCTTCGGTGCAGTGGTGTTTTTGGTAATGCTACAGCTTGAGCTCTTCAACGACACATTAGTAGCACTTTGTAACGGCAAGACCAGAGTAATTAACCAAGAGAGTACCATAATTACAGCTGTGGGAAATTGATTTTTATTGGCTTTCTCTGCTGCCTTCATGCTCCATTAGTAGTGGATCCATTAAAGAAGGACCTGTTGCACACACACACACACACATGCTGTACAATTACAAACTACCCTGTGACAGCTGTACAGACACAATTAAAGGTTTAAAGAATGTAGAAATTACTGTAAATGTCAATCCATTAGCATCTATTCGATCTATCTTCCACTTCTCATGTGGTCATCATATCTCCTACATTTATAGAGCTCAACAGGACTATGGAATTTTAAATGGAAATGGAATTTTTAAGTGTAAATGTATGAAACCATAAGCCAGTGTGATTTCAGCTTCATTTACATGGAATTGGAGCACTATATACACACACACACCGTTCAAAAGTTTGGGGTCAGTTTCTTTATTCTATTTGAAACTCACTTAAGGCCTGATGACTCCAAGAATAACTATAAAGATAACAATAAAGATATAGTATTAAAAATCGCTCTAAATATAAAAGAATAGCAGAGTCCACACCACAAATTGTAACGATAATGGCACTGTGAAATGACATTGTTGGAATCATTTTCAGAGCGATTTTTTTCCAGCTGATGAACAATAAAAACATTGACAGCCAATCAGAATCCATCCTGCTTAAAGAGCTTGAGCATTTAAAGAGATAGACGACAAAGCACACTTATTTTAAACAGAACGATATTGAGCATTAGTGTGGACGCTAATATAGTTATCGTTATAGTTATCTTCTTTATAGTTATCGTTCTTGTGAATGGGCCTTAATGCTCATCAACACTGCATTTATTTGATCAAAAAAATGGTAGAAACAGTAATATTAGTTATATGGTTGGATGGATGGATAGATGTATAGATGGTTGGATGGATGGATGTATAGATGGATGATAGATGGATGGATGGATGGATGGATTTATAGATGGATGGATGGATGGATGTATAGATGGATGATAGATGGATGGATGAATAGATAGATGGATGGATGGATGGATGGATGGATGGATGGATGGATAGATGGATAGATGTATAGATGGACGGATGGATGGATGTATAGATGGATGATGGATGGATGGATGGATGGATGTATAGATGGATGGATGGATGTATAGATGGATGATAGATGGATGGATGGATAAATAGATAGATGGATGGATGGATGGATAGATGGATAGATGTATAGATGGATGGATGGATGTATGGATGGATGGATGTATAGATGGATGATAGATGGATGGATGGATGGATGTATAGATGGATGATGGATGGATGGATGGATGGATGGATGGATAGAAGGATGGATGGATAGAAGGATGGATGGATAGATAGATAGATAGATAGATAGATAGATAGATAGATAGATAGATAGATAGATAGATAGATAGATAGATAGATAGATAGATAGATAGATAGATAGATAGACAGATAGATTTTAGTGGTGCTTTAATTAGGGACTGTTTTGTTGTTATTGTGTTTTGAGATAAAAATGCTTCAGGGCTTCTGGTTACGATTAGTCAACAGATTAGTCCATTTGTCCTTCAGGCAACCCATCTATATTTATCTTTTTTGCACTACTTTATTGAATTATTTTCTAAGAAAATGAATGGAAATATATTTCCTGACCCCTGCGCTCCCTGTTGCGCTCTATCCGGTTAGATGGCAGTCTGCAGGTGAGGCTGTGTCTGGCAGATGGGTCCGGGGGGCAGATGGTCAAGGGTCTCGGGAGCGAGGGAGGGCATGTGTGAGTCGGGTCCCTGGAGATGTCTAAATCAGTGTAGGTGTGCTGGACAGAGCCGGCTCAGGTGTTGCATGCACGCAGAGAGACGAATTGAGTCGTGATGCAGAACAGAGGTACCATGGGAAACGGTGTGTGTGTGGGTGTGATTCATCCTTTTTGAAGCTGGACTCGTTCTCTCCACACAAACGCACTGGTCAGTGGGTGGCTTCTTTTTTTAATATGCAGGGAGGAACAGGAAATTATCTGGTTTTGTGGGCTGTGACGTGTTTATATTGATTTTTGTTCCGCCGCTTTTTCCGCGGTGATTTTGCATATGCCTGCCCCATATACAGTGACCCTGAAAGAGAAAGTATTCTTGTTCTATCTATTTGCACGCAGTTAATGATCAGTGAGTTTGGAGCAGAGGCACACAGCTCCCCAGGAGGCCATGTGTTCACTGGCTGCCTCTACAGCGGAGAACGCAGCTCAGGAGCCTCATCAGGCTTCACATGAAACAAATAGGGTACGAAAATATCTGCTAAACTCTGTGTGTGCTGTAATCTGCCGGTCTCTGCTCCCTGTGTGGCCTAGTTAGAGCACTTCACCATACCCAATGAGACGTGTGTGTATTTGCATCTCACATGCGTTAATGATAATTAAGGCTATATTATTATTTTACATTAAAGGCTTATTTTTAGATCAGGGCTTTAAAGGCACCGATGGATCAGCACCTTTTCGGTTTTGTTTATATGTTTTCCATTTTAGGATGAGATGAAAAGGGAAACAGATTTTTCTGGGAATTGCTGAGGGAAACCTGTTTTGAATATCAGAGAAACTGAATGTATAGAGTCTGTTCTAGTTCTAGGCCAGCAATAATACTTGTATAGTATCACAATACTAGTATGAGTACCAGTTCAAGTCAGTAGTGATTACTAGTTATACTGGTATGTGTATCAATTGCGCTTTTGTGTACGAAAGGCACTTTTAGTGCTAGTGTGGGTAGAAAAATCGAAGTCAGTACTAATGCTAGATTGCTAAATTGATACTAGAATGTGGGATATTTCAAAGTCAATTTTGTTTCAATTACGTGTACTAGTACTACAGAGCTAGTAGGCATACTAATTGAAGGTCATTGCTGGAATGAGTAATAGTAGGGATGCACCAAAATTATTTTACATTTTTTTTATTAGTTTTCATTATCTTAAAAACCAAAGTTTGATTAGTAATCAATTAATTGATCACATTTATTTAATAATCAGCACTCAAATAAAAAGTGAGTTGTATATAAACATACATTTAAAGTGCATAATTTTGAATGATATAATTGGGTCTTTGAAAAAATTCAAATAATAAATGGTGGCTGTAATAAAAACAGATGTATTCCTCTTTTAATGACAGATTTATTCAAATATACATTAACAGGTGAAGTAAAAATCAGTACTAGTTCAAAGACAGTACTAGTGAAAGTGTAACTGCTAAATTAAAGTCCGTATTAGGGCTAGTAGGTGTACTAATTCAGTTCTAGAATCAGTTTAGTGCTAGTTTTGGGTACTAGTTCAAAGACAGGAAAGGTGCTATTATGAGTGCTGAATCAAAATCAGTATTGGTTCTAGAATGATGGTTCAAAACAGATTTTGTAGGCATACTAATTCAGGTCATTTGAGTACTTGTTCAAAGTTGTGAAAAGATCTCAGCGTGCAACGTGTAAGTCCAGTACTAGCAAGAGTACTAGTTCAAAGTCTTCGTATTAGTAGCATTGTCAAAAGAACTGACTTCGATTACAAGATGGATCTGAAATTTTAAAAATGTGACAATACCAGCATTTCCCACTAGCATTTGGAGCAGATTTTTTATCACCTCTGATTGACCATTGTGTTCACGTACTCATCAGATATGTCTGTGATTGGCTACAAGGATCAACACTTCAAAAACATGTTGTAAATAGACATCTTTGACGCTCTTCACCGAGCGCTTACACAGATTCACAGACCGGTCCACTGATAGACGCCTGCTTTCAGACGCTCCCTCTTTCAAAACGCTTTCAAATGCTCCTGTGCGTTGAAGCCAATCACAGACATATCTGTTGAGCACAATGGCCAATCAGAGGTGTCTATGAATCCGTTCAAGGGCGCTCAAAATGCTGGTATCGTCACATTTTTTTTAAATTTCAGTACCGACTTGGTACTGAAGTTAGTACTTTTTACAAGTGCTAGGAGTATTAATGTAAAATCTGTTCTAGATCATAGATGGTACTAGACTTACTATGATAATTCTAGTTCAAATACTAGTGCTAGTATGCGTACTAGTTCAGTCTTAATATTACGGCTAGAATGAGTGCAGATTTAAAATCTGTTCTAGATAAAAGATTTTTACAATGATCAATACTATGTACTAGTTCAAAGATAGTACTAGTATGACTGCTAGTTTAAAGTAATTTGTGTGCTAGTATGAGTTCTAGTTGAGATCAGTAATGGTACAGTACCTAGGATTGGCTTTATTATAAGTCAATTCTAATACTATTATGAGTAGTTTTACTTGTCAAATGGATCTGGTACGATAGCAGCAACATTTTTTTCATTTGACATATTGGACCAAGATCATGTCCAAGGAGATCATGTCCAAAGAAAGCATGCTTAGTGCTCAGGTGCTCTGTGTGCTTTCATCAGATATTCCTCACATATGTTAAAACTAGTCCACTCACCCCAGTATTTCTTTAAAGTAGATTCCAACTGGAGTGTGTAATCACAACCGTTACCTCAATATAGCCATTCCTCAGCGTGAGGTATCGCGGCTCAGACACCCTGACCGACTGTGCGCTAAATACCTCGCCGAAGCATTCCAGCTTCATTTAAGCCCATTGATTTCCTTTAACGCTCTTTGTTTTCTTTCTTCATGGCCCAGTTGTATTTGTGCTTTTGAATACTGTCCCTCAGAGGGAGGCTTGTTTATGTGATGTGGGATGGATTTGATTGTTTTCGGCCCCCCGGGGACAGGAGGACTTGGATGAGATCTGTAGAGCTGGCTCGGCCATCCACAGCTTTTGCTCCGGATCGGTTTAAAAACATAATCCTTCATTTCAACGGCACCACTCTACTTTGATAAATTCAGGGATGGAGCTTTGATAACGCTTTCACTCTCAATATTCATAAGAACTGCCATGAAAGACCTGCTGTGTTTCAGATCAAGAAAATGGTTGTAAACATATCTTAATCGTCTGGCGACAGGAAATTTCTAAAAAGAAGCCGAGCCTTTGTGCGCAGAAAATTGCATGGACAGAGTAATCAAGGAACTGAGGTCTCACAGGGATGGTATATTAATGAAATTGAGGATTTTGTAGAATTTGAGAGTGATCTAAATCCTGGAAATGTATTCTGTGCACATCCATGTTCAGTTTCATTTAAGTATCAACTTTGCTGCATTTCTAATAACATTTCTTCAGGAAAGTAAAAATAGAAACAAAAATCTTTCAGTTGTTGACTCATAGTAAGATTATATAAAATGAATAAGTATAGCTTAAAGGGATAGTTCACCCAAAAATGAAAATTACCCCATGATTTACTCACCCTCAAGCCATCCTAGGTTTATATGGCTTTCGTCTTTCAGACAACTACAGTCGGAGTTATGTTAAATAATGTCGTGGCTCTTCCAAACTTTAAAATGGCAGTAAAACGGTGATTAGATTTTGAAACCCAAAAAAGTAAATCCTTCCATCATGAAAGATATCCACATGGCTCTGGGGAGTTAATAAAGGTCTTCTGAATCAAAGCAATGCGTTTGTGTAAGAAAAATATCTACGTTTGAAACTTTAAAAACTGAAATAACTAGCCTCCGGCAGACAACTGTACATGTCGACTTTCACCAAAACAGTAACTCCTGACGCGATAAGCTTTGACACCCCTCGCTGTTCAAACAAAACGGGCTTCTTTTCTCTTATATTGAAATCCTCTGACATTTCTTTTTTTTAAATTCTTGTTTTAGACATATAATTTATGACTAGTGTTTTGTATTGCTCTCTCATTTATTCATTTTGTAGACGCTTTCATCCAAAGCTTTTATCCTCTGCGCTTCCGTGTTCGTCAATACGTCGTGCGTCGGGTCAGAGTTCACTCTTTTGCTGTTAATCAATGCGTACGAACGTCTGTCAGAAGTTAGTTAGTTTTAAATATGGATATTTTTCTTAGTGTATGCACTTCAGAAGGCCTTTATTAACCCCCGTAGCCATGTGGATATCTTTTATGATGGATGGGTGCATTTTTTTGAGTTTCAAAATTTCTATTCACTGCCATTATAAAGCTTGGAAGGACATTATTTAATATAACTCTGATTTTGTTCACCTAAAAGAAGAAAGCCATACACACCTAGGATGGCTTGAGGGTGAGTAAATCATGGGGTAATTTTCATTTTTGGATGAACTAACCCTTTAACTTATTTGGCTTTGGAAGAATACGATGAGAAATGTTTGAATTCAAATTGACCTTGGTATCCTGGCAAATCTGAGCCGAGTCTGAGATCTTTTCTGATTCCCAAGATATACAAGCGATAACTAGGGAGTTTCTTTCAGTAGAAACATCTAAGAAGCAGATGAGCTGCTATCTTGGATGTTACAGGGATTTCGTTTGCGATTGTTCTTTGCAGGCGAGATGTAACCATCTTCTGATTGTCTGATGCTCTACATCCTCTTTGACCTGTTTTGTTCTCATCACCTTCTGAATGCTGGTTGATCTGCGTCTGAAGCACAGGAACAGCAGGGGTTTATGGAATATTACATGAATCTACAGAGCAAACAAGAGAACTGAAAGCGGGAGCCTCAGTGCATACACATGTCTGATGTAGCTCTCTCTGAGTTGTTTGATGGTTTCGGTTCTACAACGTGAAGATAATGAAGTGTGCAGTGAATCAAGGCCTGCAGGCTGCTTACTGAAACATGCATGACTTTGCCATAATCTCAAATCCACTTTCATACACAAATCCATATTTTATGTTGAATATAAAGGTTGGGAGGTTTTTTGTGATGCTTGTTGGATCTCAAAGGCTTGCAATAACAAAAATCTTTCATAAAACCCAACCCATTTAAAGAAGAAATGGGCTTATATGACAGACGTTAAATACCCATTGTCATTTCAAAATCCTCTCATTTTTACCCATTTTTATATTAATACCACATTGTTTTCAGCATTGGAGACTTGTCAAGAATATCTACACAAACACAAAGCACATTTAGGAAATGGTTTTTAGGTAACGCTTTACAATACGGGTGCACTAATATGCATTAGTTCATGCTAAACTAATCCTTAGGTAATCTTGAGTTAATGTATGACTCATGAAGAACTACGCCGTTCGTTAATGATTACCGCATCAGCAACGTGTCTAGTTTTTTTATTCTAGTCTAGTATTATTTAGTTCTTAGTTCATGAATTTATGTATATTAGTACACCTGTATTGTAAAGTGTTACCGTTTTTTTTTTTTTTAAAGAAACTAGCAATATTTCGAATTTGAGCCTTTTTGAAGAACTGGTTATTGGATTTGACTTTTCAGCATGTTATGCAGCTTTAAAAAGTTAGGTGTTTTATCGAATTTGTTATATAAAATATACATTTTCTAAAAATGTAGCCCCTACTGTTCTTTATGATGTTTACATTACAGTACTTTCCTAAACACCTGTTTTAATACAGACATTTATTGTACATAAGTTTCAATTGATTTGATGTATAAAGTTGGTTCATTGATATATTTGTTATACGGAGCCCCTAATGGTGATGGGAGAAAACAATATATGTCAATACTTTCGCATTCTCTCGCATACACAAGGAGGAAACATTTCTCAGGGTATGCAAAACCTTTGGGAGAAAACGTAAAGTTTCGTGGGGGAACATAAATCATTTGTGAGAGAACACAAAACCATCGAAATTTTTCCTTCCATTTCATATTTTTTCCATCACCATGCCTCTTTAGGGGCTCCGTATAGCAATACTGAATGTAACTTTTGTTTATTTCATTATATCATTTCATTTTACAGCCAAATTTGAACTGTTAAAGGGATAGTTCACCCAAAATCATCATTTACTCCATCATTTACAAAATAAAGATAATTTGAAGAATATGGGTAACCAAACATTTGACTTCCATAGTATGGAAAAAAAAATGGAAGTCTATGCAAGTCAATCAGCTGTTTGGTTACAAACATTCTTCAAAATATCTTCTTTTGTGTTCAGCAGAAGAGAGAAATGTATACATGTTTGGAACAACTTGAGGGTGAATAAATGATGACAGAATTCTCATTTTTTGGTAAACTATCCCTTTAAGGCAGTGTTGCTTAAAATAATGCCTGTGTTTGTATGTTTGTAGCCCGGATAGTGAAAAGCAAGCAGTGGTGTGAGATGTCCCCATGTTCAGAGGGCGAGATCTGCGGACTGCTCTTCAATCGCTCCGGATGGACCTGCACCAAAGGCGGTGGGCGCATTAAAACCGTCACGGTGAGACACGTTCTAAATATCTGTAACATTTAATTTCTTCACTCGGTTGACGATATGTTGCATCATTCACACCACCTGTGTTCCAGCTCATTGGATAACACGTTCTAATGGCTTTCATTAACCAACATTATTTCTTTATATAATGCTCAACAGATCATTAGTTAATGTGCATTAAGATAGATAGAAACATCATTAGACATCTTCAATATTCATATATATTTATATTTTAATGCATTGTAGTTCAGCTACTGATCTGTTAAGCCGTAAATAATGTTTGCTCATTATGTATTAATGAAAGTTATTATGTAAGGGTTAATGTAGAGTCAGCCTATCATTATTGCAAAATAAACCCTGATGGGGTGATCAGGAACACAAGACGATATGTAGAGGTCTTGTATGACCCTGAATGGGTTTATTTTTGTGATAATTACCACCTAACTGAACAATATTTCATGTAAACAGACACTTGAGTTGGAATTATTTTATTATGTGAAAAGAAAGACACCTCAGAGTGCTTTGAGTGACTACCGGGGCAACAGTCAATTATAGTTTAATGGTTCTTATGCTCAAATAATTGATAGCAGAATGCAGCGATTGACCAATCAGAATAAAGTATTTCAGTGTGCAGTGTAATGAATAGTAGTGCACTGAATTTTCACCATTGCTCAGATATTATACTGTTAGAATAATGGAATGTGACTTATTTATACTTTGTGTGAATAGCATCAATAACTATTTGCATTTTATGTAAACAAGATGCTCTTCTTCTATTTATACCTGCAAACAGTATTTACCAACTTTTACACTATATACAGTTGTGGCCAAAATTGATGTCCAGAGGGGATATTTGTTTTTATGACCCTTCAAGTTTGATTAAACCATCAAATTATGAGGACAATATTTAATATTTTTAAATATTTTAAATATGAAGGAAAAACAAAACACGAAACTTGGTTAAAAGATTAATCTGATGAAATTATCTGGCAAACGAGGCAAACTGCAGCTTTTACTGTTTTTTTTTTTACCGTTTATTTATTTATTTATTTATTTATTTTTGTATGGTAGTCAACAGCAAAACAATTTTTTGTTGCCATTAGTTTGCCTAAATCACTTGAGCAAATTGTCGCATTCTTATTTTGTGCATTCGGCAAGAATTTAGATTCAAATGGTGGTGCAGTGTCAGAAAAATACAGGGGGCAAAATCACCTTTTTAAAAAAAAATAAATAAATAAAAATCATGTTGACAGGCTCCTGCTTGTGTGAGTGGCTGTACAGGAGACGGATTGGGCTCTGTGGTGTGATTCGTTGTTTGTAATGCGTTGCGTACATCACAGGCATAAGTGCTGAGCTCAGGGGGTGTTTGGGCTGTGCTGACCCTGCAGGCTCCCGCCCCATAATGTCTTGAGTCATTCTGTTTTTTTGAGTTGCTTTGCACAAAATGACAAGGAGCAATTATGCTGAATTAGAGGGTGTTTTCAGAAAGAAAAAGGGATGGAGAGGAAGCGAGGCTGCATATTAAACGAGTGCGGTCCTGCTCGGGTTAGAGGGGTTTCGCCATTCAGCCAGAAGAGCTGAAATCATTCATGTGTTACTGAGGGTGTGAGTGTTCATTGCTGTGTGCATATTTACAGCTTTATTTGCAATGTTTGTATGTGTGCCTTTGCTTTTTGTGTGTTTGCATGTTCATTCAAAGCCAACATGAAGTCATAATTGACTTTATTTACATTTTGATGCACGTTTTTACATATATATATATATATATATATATATGTATATATATACAAGTATATATACAAGTTGCTGTATATATATATATATATATATATATATATATATATATATATATATATATATATATATATATATATATATATATATATATATATATATATAGCAACTTGTATTTGCAACCCAAAATATAGGAACGACCCTTTTTTACGTCTGCTTTTCCCAATCAAGTCCTTTCCCACAATTTTTTTTAAAACAACCTATATTGGCCATTAATTGCATTGGTATTAAAAGTTCCTTAAAATATTTAAATACACTAAGCCTATCCCCAAGGCTAAACATAACCACTTAGAAAAATTATAAATCATAATGCTATCAATATGAAATTCATACAAATACTCGTTTGGTCACATTGTTAAAATACATCAGTAAGGATTACGGGTAGGGGATAGAATTTACAGTTTGTACAGTATAAAAATCATTATTTATGGAAAGTCCCCATAAAACATGGAAACCGAGCGTGTGTGTGTTGTGTGCCTAGTGTATTTGTAAACATTTTAAGGAACATTTAATATATTGATGCAATTAATGTCCAATTAAGTTTGGTTTAAAGCATTTTATTGATATTTTCTGATTTTCCATGACCTAATCTAAAGTGACAACTATTTATAGTTAATAAGTTGTTAACAAAGCATTGTGTAACTCTTTACATGAGCTAATTAAACAATAACACTTTGTTAATTTTAATGACAATGAACGAAGAACTCACTATTTTGTATATATTTATAAACTATTAGTTAACTGTAGACTAAAAGTTTGCAAATGATAAGTACTTTGTTGCTGTATACTTATTATAAAGTGTTACCCAAATATGAAGATATGAAAATATGTACAAGAAGGAATATATTTCCCATTTAGGGCTTTAGTGCATGCGGATGGTTTAAATACCAGGTAATATATTAAATTAGCTCAGATTTTTAAATGAATGACACCATTATCATGTGATCATAAATGACAAAACTTCCTTTGCATGTGCATTTTGCTAACGGCCCTGTGGAAGGAACCACTAAGAATGTTTCCTATCTGCAGTGTCCTTCAAATGTGCAAAAATGCAATTTGGAAAAGAAAGAGGGAGAAATAGAGATAGATAGAAAGAATGAAGATACCAGTGAAAAAATAAGATAATCTTAAATTCAACATGAAATCTTAAGTGATTAATTAATGACATTTTTCAATATTCTATGACTTAAAGTGAGACCTATTTACAGTTAATAAGTTAACAAAGCATTATCCAACTCTTTATATATGAGCTAATTAAACAATAATAATGTGTTAATTACAGTGAGAATGAAAGAAGTTTGTATAGTCTATTATTAATGAACATGTATTAAAAGGTTTGTTCACTCAAAAATGAAAATTCTGTCTTTAATTCCTCACCCTCATGTCTTTCCAAACCTGTAAGACTTTCGTTCATCTTTAGAACACAAATCCATGAGCTTTCTGACTGCCGATAGACTGCAACGTTATTACCACTTCAAGGCCCAGAAAGGTAGTAAAGACATCATTAAAATAGTACAGTGGTTCAACCTTAATGTTATGAAGCGACGAGACGAGAATGGCGGCTCATTGTTGGCCGGCTCCTGAGTCACGCATGTGTCATGCTGCTCACGTGAACAGCGTCGGCCAATAATGAGTCAGCATTCTGACGTACAACCCGGAAGCGCTGCACTACGTGAACAGTGTAGGCGACTGACATGGAAGAGAAGAAACTGTTGAATAAAGTCGTAATTTTTGTTTGTTTTTTGCACACTAAAATTATTTTGGCCGCTTCACATTAAGGTTGAACCACTGTAGTCACATGGACTATTTTAAAAATGTCTTTACTACTCTTCTGGGCCTTGAAAGTGGTAATAATGTTGTAGTCTATCGGAGGCCAGAAAGCTCACAGATTTCATAAAAAAATATTATATCTTACAGGTTTGGAACGACATGAAGGGGAGTAATTAATGACAGAAATTTCATTTTTGTGTGAACTAACCCTTTAACTACAGTTTATAAACTATTAATTAACTATAAACTTATAATTTGCAAATGATTTATTATTGTTTTCTTATTATAAAGTGTTACCCATATTTGTTTTTTACCAAGTGCCACATGAAGAGGATATATTTTAGACAAAAGTTTGATTTGTTACAGCTGTATAATTTTGGCTGCTATGTTATCAAGGATTCAAAATACGTTGCAGTGACGCATGTCTTTGTGTTATTTTCAATAGCCACCTAAGAGACTCACTTGAAGCGCTCTGCTCTTGGAAAAAGAGTTTGGCGTAGTGATGCTCACTTTTGAATGGAACTCGCCTCTCTCGCTCTGACCATCCTTCTTGTGTGTCTGTCGTTGTGTAGGCATGTGTGTGAGTCTCTAATCCGCGTACGTATATGCCTGCAGCCTTGTGTCTCTGAGCCTAGGGCAGCTGCCGCAGATTTCATGCCCCTGTTTCCTGCACCATATAATCTAGTCTGACAGCGGAGAGGAGTTTGCATGGGAGTTGTTTTCTTGTATGAGTGTGTATTGAGTTGAAATGTGTCTCTGTGCGCGTACAGATTTTTACATCTGTGCGTGATTATGGATAAGTGTCCATTTGTGGGTGATTGCATTTAGGGTGTGTGTGTCTGTGTGAGAGCGTGTGTATGACTCTTTTTATGGTGGACTGAATACTACTGTATTACAGTGTCAGCAGAGGCAGTTTTCAGCAGATTTGTGACAGCTATTCTTAGATGGAGAAAGATATCGATATGCTTCTGGAAAAGTGTTATGGTCGTTATTGTGAGGTCTAGCAGGAAATTAGCAAGATAGTGTGATTACCAAGTGAAGCAGGTGGTTCATAAATCTGTGGACCTGGAATAAAGAAGGTTGTACTTCCTAATAAAGCAGTGAAAAACGAAATTGTGTTGCAGTTGCTGGCCCATATGGCTTTTTCAATGGCTGATGCTGATATCTAAAAAGCATTATTATACTGATATATTCATAATACATTTTAGCCTACTGTAACATATTTGATGCATGAATTTCTAAGGCCCCTATATTTTAAGTATGGTCAAAAAACCTATTGTACACAATCTACATCTTTTAAAATCAAAATCTTTAATGACTTTTATAAAGTAAACTTAAGAATTACTTTTATATTGTTAGTCACCTTTACAGATGAACATTTAGTGGACTGAAGCAACTTAAGTGTTAAAATGTGAGTATCAAAAATGGTGCAACAGGCTTTTGAGGAACATTTATTTGTACAGTACATCTCTTAATCATCATTGTGCTGCATTGTATGCTTGTATACAGAGCTTTGATCATAAAAAAGCATGTAAATATCTTAAGACGTATTATTGGGAGATATAGAGTAACAACTGATATTTATATGCGTTTTACTTCAAGTAATGTTATAAATATCTCACTGATTTACATTCACCAAATTGCATATTTTTGCTCGGTTTGGGCTTTTGAACAAAACTGAGGTGTTTTTGTCCTCGAGTATGAACTCTCACTATATCATATTATACTGTAAAAGCCATAAAAGCCTGATGTATCAAATATAATACAAAAAAAATGCATTTTTTTTTCTCTCTCTCAAAATGTTAGATTTGTCTGACTATTATACTGAAAATCAGGCCTTACATGGTTAATAATGGCAAATGAGATGTACATATTTGCTGGAGTTAAATGTAAATAAGAATGACTCAAAATGCACATGTGTCTCATCACAAAGCAATCTTCAATTGTGTGGTCAGGACCCTGACAAAGACGAGGGGTCTTGTATCGCTCTAAAAGCGTTTATTTTCTGCTAATGCTTGACTGACTGTAGATTATCACTTATTACATGACTGCTTACCACATAAATAAATAAGGGGGCATGAAATATTGATTTGAGTTTTATTATTTTATTATGTAAGATGAAAAAGACCACGGAGTGGTTTGAAAAAAATGAAACTAGCACAGCTATGTAGGAAATCGGTGAAAGCTATCCATTAGCAAGCCATTCATCTCGATGGCAGCTGCACAGCTGAAATATAAGTTAATGTAAGTCTATTTCATAGCGTTGAGAGCTTTCCAAAAAAGTAACACTGGTAAAACTATTGTATTACAATGAAAAATTTGCAATGTCTTTTTCTTTTTTTGTCAGAATAATATACAGCTAATTTTGAGTTGCTGTCATTCTAACCAGCCAAACCTTGATCACTCACAATGGTACATTTTTTATTAATTCAATTTTGTTTTATTAATTTTTAAATTTACAGTTTAGGGCTCATTATCCAAAATGTTTAACCATATTTTGTCTTGATTGACCCATCAGAATTATATATTCCAGAAAGCGCTGAGATTAGCCATTGTATGATCTTAAAACTAATCGATATGAATCTAACGATTTAGTCAATTTTCTGAAGACACTTGATATGATGAACAGATTGAATTTAGGCTTTTATCCACTTTTAAACACTGATCAGCAAACATAAACCAAAGCTAAATCAAACCTGGTACAAGAATAAACCTCATTGGTTCTTGCTGAAGCTCAAACGTGCAACGTAACTCGCATGTCGTTTCTCGCATGTCAAGCAAACATGCTTGAGCTTCCATTTACTACAACTGATGTCTGCGTTGTGAATGTTTATATGTGAATAAAAGCCTAAATTAAATTTGCTTATCATATAAAGCGATCGTGTCTTTTCAGGAAATTTGGACTAAACCGTTCAATATACGTGGATTAGTTATACGATCTCTTTATGAACTTTTTGAAATGTCAAACTGGTAGGCTGTCATCGGAGGGACAAAAAACCTCTCAGATTTCATTAAACCTATCTTCATTTGAGTTTAGAAGATGGACGAAGGTTTGGAACGACATGAAGGTGAGTAAATGATGACAGAACTTTTCATAGCAATTAGTCATGAATCCAGTCTGCAAATACGTGTATTTCACAGATTGTGCATGTTGCAATTTGCAATAACACTGCACTGTATTTGTGTAAAAGATTTGCTTCATATCATGCAAAGATAACTGAATAGCAAATGCATTTTGGGGGAGCGAATCAAAGGTAACAGACGGACCACAAGCACAGAGTGCAGTTATTCGTAGGCTCGAGTCCAGAAAACATGCAAAAAAAAGTGTGTATGTCGTTTATGTGCGCATACATATGGCGACTTTCTGCACACACGCCGCACCTGCAACTTTCCTATAACCAGCCCACCCCCCGCGTGCAGGGGATTCAGACAGAGCCAGGTTCTGACCCACTAATGGAGTTAGCATATGCAGCATGCTGAATCCCTGCCAGGCATTAATACAGATCACTCACGAGGGCCCCTAAACACGCTGGCCATTTGTCTTCACTAGTGAACTGCTGAAAGGTTCAAATTTGCCATAGTCTCGGGAGCCCACTGCTTTGGCATGTCATGTGCTGTGGAGATATTCACAGAGATGGATATGAATTGGAAACAAAGAGGATGAGAGTGCGAATGGGTCGTGTTTTCTGTTAGCGAAGCTGGGGAGATGGGCTTGAGAGAGAGGGTGGGCGGCATGCGAACTCTGTCCGGTCACAAACCACTGAGTCATGCTGTCATGTCATTTACAGTCCCTGTGAAAACATAATGCTCTTGCAGGAACAAGGATGTTTCCAAGGAAGAGTCATTAGATGTGCTTTACCGGATGTTTTCTGAACATGTGTTTTTCTCTGTCAGCTTTTATTTAGCTCTCTGCATGAGCGCACATGTGACAGACGACATGAAATCAAAATTAAAGTCACCTTGAAAGCAAAAGTGACTTTTTTATGGTGGATTGCAGTTTATTATAAATGATTTATGTGCACATCTAATAATTCATGTGACCTCGTAATCTTTAATCGAAATAACTTCCCCTCACATGTGCAGTGACATCTCTTCTCTTCTCTGATGACGTGTTTATTGGCACGAGGGCGGGATAAACTGTCACTCACATGAGATCCTGCAAATAGCAAACCATTCAATCAATTCTTGATAGACAAAATCAAGTCCCGACCAACATTTTTCTTGTCGGAGCCGTTTCACTCAGATATATATGTTGCAATTGCGAAGAAAAAAATGTTGCAACCAATGTTTAATGCCAACTATTACTTTATTAAAGGGAGAGTTCACCCCAAAAATTAACATTCTCCCATTGTTTACTCACCCTCCAAACCTCCAACCTAAATATTTGAATGTTGTTGAAATATTGAAAGAATGTTGCTAACCAAAGTTTTGTTAACCATTGACTTCTATTACATGGACAAAAAACGCTGAGACACTTCTCAAGATATCATCTTTTATGTTCCACAGAAGAAAGATAGTCGTGCAGGTTTAGAATGACATGAGGGTGAGTTGAGGATGTGTTCACACTTGGCAAGGTGCGCACCAAACAAACGGGTCTTGGTCCACTTCCAAATGAACTCTGTTGCGGTTCGAAAGAAATATGAACGCAGCACAGACCAAATACATGTAAATGAACCAAAAATAGGACAGGATATCACAAGATGCAACCCTAAAAAGGACTGTTTTTTCTCATCAAAGTCGCGATGTTTCGCATTACAGTTCAGCATCAGAACCGTGTCTCCTCGCAGGAGATCTTCATTAGAGTGCAGCATGTTTTGACTCCTTTAAACATTTTATAAGCTCTTCATGAGTTCCCAGCAGGTCAAAATACCATCATAAGTAGGTTATGCTCATTCAAGTGCATTTAGCCCAGCACACAGCATCATTTTGGATGTTCGGTAAGTTCCGTCATCTATCTATCTGTCATCTCTCTCTCTCACTCTCTAATGTTCCATCTATTGTTCTGTCATTCTGTCCATCTCTTACTGTAAGGCATTTACACCTTCGAACTTGAGGCTTTTTAAAGGCTTTTGAACTGTTTCCCCATTCAAACTTTCAAGCATTGCTTTATCAATCCAGCAAGTTTATCCTAGACAGTTTTTCTTTTCTTGTAAAAAAAAAACAAATAGTTATGTGATTTTTTTTTTTCTTCAGTTGATTTTAATCTACTTGCATTCAAATTCAAATTGCAGTTCTTCATTTTGTTTGTTACCTCAGTTCAAATCAATTTCAGGAATTTAATTTAATTCTCAATTCAGCTTTGAATGAAGCACAACCCTGATGTGCAAACGTGGAGTTAGGAGTAACATTCATTTTAGAATAATATTTCTTAATTTTATTGTCTACAAAATGTTCTTAGCTCATCCTAGGGAGCTTTTCCTTGCTGTTGTCGCCTTAGGCTTGTTCACTGGGGCATCATTTCCGTTTCTTTTATCTTCTTTATTTTTCTAGTTTCTATAATGCTACTTTTAACAATTTGTATAAATATGAGCTATACAATTATATATATTGTTTAGTCAAACACCAAAAAGAAGTTGAATTCCCTTCAAAATCGAAACCTGTGTTTAAACCAAAGCTACTCCCTTGCTTCTCTGTGTGTGATTTTTCTTTTTTGATGGCATGTCTTTCTCTGTCTTAATCTCTACCTCCCCTCGGTTTCTTCTGGGTAATGGCATTGCTCTGTCACTACACAGTCATCATTACCGAGAGAAAGGATGAAGGAGACGTACAGAGGGAGGGAAAGAGCGACGGAGCGGCGCGGAGGAATGAAGCGATTGTTTTCAGCCAGCCGTTGTATTTAGGGAAGGGGCCGTCTCGGTGAGATCGGCTACGACAGGGTCAGAGCACACACAGCGTCTCCTCCACGAGCCGTCTCCCCCGCTCCGCCTGCTCGCTTTCCGCTCACGTCCGCCTCCGTTTGCTCACGCCTGCACTGTTAGAGGCCACTAAATATCTGACACACTGGAGAATTGGCAATCCTTTGAGAGTCTGTACCCTTTTCAACCTCTCCCCTCTTCTTTTTATTGAATACATTTATGGAGCCGAGCACGTGGCGCAGCGGGTCGCCTGATTTGATTCTGCTTCGTCTCATCCGTGGGGAGGAGGGCATCCAAATTCAGCTCCGTGGGTCCTCAAAGGGGCCTGTGTGACACAGCGGTGTGTGCCTTTATTCATAATTGAGAGAAATACATTAGTCGAGTGCCAGCGTGGGGTGTTTTTTGTAATTGAAGTGGCAAGGTGTTAGCAAAAAAGAAAACACCCTTACTCTCAACGGAGTGACGCTTGGAAATCTATCTAACTTGTTATCTGCTGTCGCAGGCTGGGGATTTATGGAAACCTGGCACAGATACGGTTTTGTTTGTTTGTTATGACATAATTATATTCACAAATCAAATTTTTCATTGTTAGCGCGATTGTTATGCATTCGGCCCTTGTAATGAAAGGCTAATTTAGTTTTTTGTTATTTTATTTTTGCACCTGTTCAGTTGTGCATAATCACTAAATAATTACTGAAAGCTCATGATCCTTTGTCAACAAACCTCAAACAAAACTTCAAAAAGGCACAGAAAAAGAGTTGATGAACCAAATTGATGAGAGACTGTAGTTTTTGTTTGTTCTTTTTTCCCCCATTACTTTCTGTCTCCTTACAATCATGAAAATATTTGGTTTGTCAGTTTTCCTAATGCAGTATCATTTTACGAGAGCAAAAGATTTTTATATTACAAAAGCTTTTTAGCATCATATAGAAAAGGTATAATTTCTGCCTCATTTTATAAAGATAAGAAGATAATACACTTATATGATCATGCCCCACACTCAGTGTGGGTTTGCAGTAAACAATTTGTATTTGAATGATTTAATTTGTGCTCTGCATTTCACCCATCCAAGTGCACACACACACAGCTAGGGTTGCCAGGTTTTCCCAACAAAACCCACCCAATTTCTACTCAAAACTAGCACAAAACTAGCCCAATCGCATTTCAGGGAAGGTCCCCCTGTAAAAAATCGCTTTTCAGGGGTTAAAATCCACTTTTTGGCAGGGTTCCTCTGGTAAAATTTGCATTCCACGGGATAAATGTTATTTGGGGTCACTTCAATCCGCGGACATGAAAATAACCCATGGCAACTGTGTTAAAGTAGCCTAATTCCAGAGTAAAACTGCAGACTTGGCAACACTACACAGCAGTGAGTATTATAAACACACACCGAGAGCAGTGTGCAGTCATTTTTGCTGCGGCACCCGGGGAATGATTGGGGGGTTAGGTGTTTGCTCAAGGGCACCTCAGTTGCGGGTAATAAGAGTGGAAGAGCACTCCCCACCTACATTTCCTGCCGGTACCGAAACTTTGGGTTACAAGTCCAAATCTCTAAATATTCGGCCACAACCGACCCAGCCCCAATTTACTAATAATAATTTACTAAATTATCTCTCTTTCTAGTTACTAAAAATATAAATTCACAAATAATAAATGTTTATAGGAAGGCATTTGATGTCTTATGTTAAAGGGATAGACACCCAAAATTGAGATCATATTTCCATCATCATTCTGTCATCATTTTGTTCCAAAACTGTTGGATTATTGTTGAGATGATATTTTGAACTATGTTAAGTGTTGGTAACCAGTAATTACCAATTTGGGAAAAAAAAAACACAGAAGAATGTCATACAGATTTGAAATGAGAGTAAGCAAATATGAGAGATTTTTTTGGGTGAACTATCTTTTTCATAAAACCCTACAACAGAATAAATTTTGTTGGGAAGCAGCCTTGCACAAGATATTCCAACTTGTTTGTATTTGTAATATAACATTCTCTTACTGCAACTGACAGATTTTTTCATTTGTTTATACATTTAAAATACACACTGAAAAATCTTCCAGTGTTGACGTGTATTTTGACTGTTATTGATAAAATGCTCTGAAAGTCACATATAAGCATTAATTAGTTTCACTGTTGCTTTCGACGGATATTTAAATTCTTGTCAAGTAACTCATCAAGTCAAATAAATCATATAAATTTTATATTTCAGGACAACAAGTGTACGCCTACTATGTCAAAACACAGGTTTGATCGAAAAGCCCTGAGCTCATCCACGCGAGTCTCATTATGTATTTGGTGCTCAAGAGATCGTTACGAGTAATTTCCTTATCAAAGCTGCCTCTAATCAATATCAAAATGTTTCCGGTTATTTCAGAGCACAGAGAATGAGCACAGCACAACACTGGCAATTACGTCTAAACGTGCCATTTCTGTTCGGTTAGCTGGTCGACAGATACAGATTGCCTTGTTAAGGTTTGAGTGAATTAAACACGCGTTCTGTTCTTTGAGTTTTCTTTGCACGCATCGTTTCTTGATTTCATAAAACTCTCCTCCCTCACCGCCTCTCCTTCTTGAAATGAGTCCTTTATGTTTTTGGCCTCTTCTCTTTCCCGTTAGAAGCCCCTCTCAGCCAGCCGCCTCGTCACTTAGACCACGTTTAGGCCATTTTCCATCTGAAGGATTGCCAGGGTTTCTTTGAACTATCGTTTTTGCATCCCACATGCAGCGCTTCACATTTCCCAGAGGAATATTTCAGAGATGTTTGCTGCGGGTCTATCAGGCCATGATCAGACAATGTCTAATATTGTCCTCCTCCTTTGAGGCCCCCGCTACCGTTTTGGATTTTTTTGAAGACATATCAGCATACCGAGACTAGAGTGTTAGCTCTTCTACTACAGGATAACCAACAGGATGAAAAATTCATTCGAAACATCTTCCAAAGAAGGTGCTTTCAATAATGCATTTGTAGTGATTGGAAACTGGGATATTTCAAAGAATTCCAAAGCCAAGAGATGAACATATACAGCAGCATATCTCTAAACGACGCTCTTTACCAGTTCATATATGCGTCTGATAATTTATTAATTTCTTTATTCGTTTTATTAACTCTCTTTGTCATGGGAGTCCTGCATCGAGCAGAGAACAAAAGCATAGCATTAAAAAAAACACATGAAAGCCAGAGAAATGCTCTCACTCCATTGTGACCTGCTCTCCCACAGGCGGCTTAGAAAAGCACATATCGCACCGGGGAATCTAGCTTCTTTTTGAAATTCATTTCATTGAGATGCTTGATAAAGCCTGAAAAATGTCTCCTAACTATTCACTGACTGGGGTTTAGCAGTCATTTTCAAAGGCTACTCCATCAATATACGCTATATTACCCATCAGGTTCGTCCCTGCAGTTTGCCAGTGATTTATAATTGGCTTAATTGCTCCTCTCGCAGCCACTGGAGGAGATTAATCAATCCTTAAATTCAAAATCCAGCCGAGGCCAGTCAGAGGAACGGCCCTCGCCGCCTCCCACAAAGGGCACGTATTGCTTTTAATTCGTAGCCGTGCCTGCTGTTACCGTGGAAATGGAGACTAACGTGAGTGAGTTAATGCACGTGTCCCACTGTTACAAAATCGCTAATCCCTGCCTAAACGACATGAGGTTGAACGGCCGCGCTCTTCCGAATGCCTTCCTTAGGCCTGCTTCACACATCATGTGTCTGAAGAGAGGATGTACGGCTAGCGTTGTGCTTTCATGTGGTAAGTTGCGAAATCAAGCATCTGTGCTGGAATTTTGAATGCAAAATGGTTTATTTGTGAAATTAAAATGAATCCCTAATCAATTAATAAAGGCAGTGAAAAATATGATGCTCATTGTAAGTTCATGATGCCTAATGAATTATCTAATGGTACAAATCGAAGCTTACTGTGAAGTGCCATTACATTAACGTTTTACATTACATAATGCTAAGCTGATCTTTATGTAATGTTTATTCAAACATTTAAAGGGATAGTTCACCCAAAAATTCTGTCATCATTTACTCACATGACTTACTTTCTTCTGCAGAAGATGTATTGATAAATATCTAGGATTTTTTGTCCAAGAAATGAAAGTCGGTCAGTTTTAGGGTTTAGTAGCATTGTGTTGGAAATCAGTACTGTGATTGACATGACCAGTGAAATCTTTAGTATTGGCATTGGCGGGGGGAGTTTGCGCTAAACTGGTTTTGGCGGCAAAAATCACACGTTCCTTTGCCAGTATGTACAGAGTTGTTGTTGTAAAAGATAATGACATAGCTGTATTTACTCTTTCATGGAGTAAATAGTTTCTGTTAATAATATTGTCTCTGTTAAGCACTTTTTACCTCCTGCGACGCGAACACCTGGAGCAGTAGCATCATTTGCGCTAATGATAGCTAATCCGCTCAATTAGCAAAGTACACATTTGTAATCTGGGCCTCTCTGCTAGCAGGCAAGTTTGCATACTCTTCATCTTCCTCTTGCAGACTAATGCCCTACGACATTCACAGTACCGTGGCGACACGCAATCCCCTGTGGTAACATGCTAACAGAGGAGCTGTTTCATCCGATTGTTTGCAGACACGAGAAATGGCTTCTTCTTTCCACGTCCCTCTCCCTCTCTCTCATTGAGACTCGTTCTGCCTCTTTCTGTTTTTACCACAGGAGACCGCATTCACCTTTTTAGCCCATTAATTAGCACGAACAGTTAATAGTGCCTCCCACAATAGCTGCCTCAGCAGTTTTTTCTCAGAGTTGGTGTCACCAAATCAATATCAAGTCGAGCATAAAGTACTAGAGAAACTCATTTGTAAGAAGCAGGCCTGTACGGTTATGGCTGCTTCTTTCAATGATTTTTCTGTTAGAAGCAAGCCATCCCTGAACCAATATGCATAACACCATGTGATTTTGTTTTCTGTACTTCATGATTGTCACTTTGATTATCAGATTGAGCACTGATGGGACATTTTTCATCACGGTCAGGCTGAAGAAGTAAAAATCTCATTCATTCTCCATTCAGGAACTGATTTTAAACAAAAATGGGAGTTACGAGGTTGTTAATGGATATGCTTTTGTTCTGCCAGCCCGTTTTTTTCCTTTTGAAAAACTGCATTACCCATGATTCTGTTGAGAAATCTTTACCAATCAGAGAATCACAAGAAGCATTTGCATGCATAATATGCATATTTTGCAATAAAAACTGTACATATATTGTTTCTATATACATAATTAACTTTAAAACAATAGTTTTGTATTTCTCCATCATTTTTATTTTGTCATTCGCAATGCTGCGTGGGATTGTAGTTTTTTCCCTCATTAAAGTCGTGGTAACGCTTTATGGTTACACTTTATTTTAAGGTGTCTTTGTTACACTGTAATTATTCACTTAAGTACTGAGTAACATTAAGTATTTACATGTACTTACTATAGGGTTAGGATTAGGGTTTAGTTTAGTGTTAGTTGCGTGTAATTATGCATAATTTATAGTTATTACAATTGTAACTACATGTAACATATGTAACAACGACACATGTAAATAAAGTCTTACCCTCTTTATTTTAGTTTCCTTGTTCCATGTACTTAGTAATTACAGTAAATAATGCATAATTACAAGCACCTAACCCTAATTATATAATAAGTCCATGTTGTTAATTAATATTACTCAGTACTTTAATGTATAATCACCTTAATATAAAGTGTAACAGACTTTGTGTCTGGTTTTCAAAAACTTTTTTGTTATGTTTCAAATCGTAGCTGGTCATTTTGATTCATGGCTTTTAGTTGTTAAATAAATACGTTTTTAAAAACCCAATGGCAAAAATACTTCCGGAATTGAGGCAGCTGAAAAAGTGGGCGGGCACTGTTGCACGTGTGTCGTCATTGATATGCTAATGCTAATGCACACAGCTAAATTACACTCTGTTGGCTCACACTGGCTGAAAGAAGGATTTTGTAGACTAATCAAGGTCATTTTTTAGTACAATTGTAATAATGGGAACTCTAATGAACAATGATTTATCTTGCTTATCATGTAGACAAGTTCTTCATTTGACACTGGAGAGCTGTTGCTTGAACTTTCCGACACTTCAACTGAGGCTAGGATTCATCGCCAAAGCAATTAACCCGCTGTCGATCATGTCACACCAAGCAATCAAAGATAATTCCCAAAGTTTGTTTCAGACGGCAAAGCTGTGGCAAAAATCATATACAGTAGTGTGCTCTGAGCTTTCGTGATAACGCTCTCAGAATTCTCCTCACATCTCGAGGAGAATGAAGAATGTGTCTAGGATCTTGAAGAACAGAAATTGGAAAAAATCAAATCAAAAAGCTTGCAGCCAGTTGCAGGATTGTCTTGTTTGCTTTTGCTGTTCTTGTTGTTTTCATTTAACAATGCAGCATGAGTGCTTAGCATTTAGATGACATGTTTGAGGAAAGGTGCAGCAGATCAGATGCACTGCGTGAAGGGTTTCGCAGAGAGAGCCAGGCTTCCAGGGCGGAGAGACATACGGACAGGCGGGCACTGGAAAAACCAGCTCTACCCATAGAATCACGGGCACTGTCAACACCATTGTGAATGACGCGGTGATGAGCCAATCAGCATGGGTGCCAACGAACAGCTTAGAGTGCCTTCTGCATGCCAATGAGTGTAGCGGCTCCAAGAGCCACAAGCTTGCCAATGAGGGACTCAAAGTCTTGAGGGGTTAAGAGGTTTTTATAAACATTGAACGAGCAAGTGGAAAGTTGGAAGTTTCTTTAACTTGATCTGAGAGTAAAGACTTCAAAAAAGCCCTGTGAAGTGCAGAATACAGGGCTGGCTAATTTGAAGTGCTTTGAGAGCATAAACCAGACAGCAGAGGACTTGAATTAGTACCATTAGCAGGGTTGAGAGTGTTGCAGACAGTCAGGCAGTGTTGGGCTGTGACTAACTAAAATCTGTACTAACTTGGCCATATCTTTCGATGGAGAAACTGTATTGGATGGATGGATGGATGGAAGGATTCTCAAAAAATGTTAGGCAGAAATCATGTTCATGGATGAGCTAATGTATTAAAGTTTTATTAACGGTACTGTGGTATGAAGCAGGGCGAGCTAAGAGCCGCGGGAGTCCAGTGCAGCTTTTAGTACGCTTATGCTGCAGTCGCCGCTTCAGCTCTTTGCGTTGCATATGTGGGGTAATGCAGTGCTGTTTTACATGATTAAAGCAGTTATACTAAATACATTTGAGTGTTGAAAGTTATGTTATAAGGTGCATTCGTTCGGTGGCTGGTATTAGAGACTTGTTGCACTTTGCAGTAATCTAGATTGATATTAGAATGTCATATTAATAAAAACTGGATGACGTGTTGCTAAATGACATGCAAATAATTTAAAAATATATACTGTATGATGGAAAAAGTTCTCTGATTATGATATGTTTGCCACTTGACAAAATAGTGTTGTCTCTGAGGCATGGTAAAAAAAAAAAAAAAACATGGTACTCGTGGTAAATCAAGAAAACAAGCGATTCAAACAACAACAAAAAAAGTTAAAGACTAACCATGTTGAGCTATGTTGATGAATGTATCCAAACAGTTGCTCACCTGTCTAATAGAACACATAATATATTAAAGCGTCTTTCGTGTTTCTATGGTTTCTACGAAACTAAAACTGGAAATCGAGGGTAACGCAGATATAACGTGACAGGAAATGACACCGTCTGTGTCCTGGTTAAAATGGCATATTTCTCTGGATTTAAACATTGTTTGGGATTATGAAAGTACAACTCAACAAGAGTGTTCTTACTCTGAACTTTGACATTGGGAGTATTTTTGTTTTTGTTTTAGTTTAGTGTTTAACATTGATCATTTTAGTTTTTAAATCAAATGCATGAAACTTAAATTATTAATTATGTTTTGGTTGGGCAAACTAGACTTATTCCCTGGAAAACCACATTTTTAAATAACAAAGGGTTATTCAGGTTCATATTATTTAATAAGTGGCTATGTTATGGAATGATGCCTTTCATTTGGAGTTTCTTGACAATTTGAAATCATTCCTGAAAGTCAAGGGACATGTTTGTCACCACATTTTGTCAGTTTTCCAGTTATTTAGTAGAATTTTAATGATGAAACATTTGGCATTCATTCATTCATATCTTATGTAGACATAACACAGTCTAGTGAAATATCTGATTCATTTCTCTTTTTTTATAGCCTCTGCCCAAGGAGCCATCCTAAAGGACTTCAGATTTCCGTGAGGAGGTGAGTGGTGCTTCAGTAAGATTATCTCTTTTCTTGCTCTGTTTGCTTTTCCTTAGTAAGCCATCATTGTCTCTAAATCTAATATGCGATGACTGAGGTCGTCCAGCGAGCAGGTCCGAAGCAGAACGGCGACAAAACGTGGCAAACGACAAGAGCGCTATCACAGCGCTTGCTTTAAAGCAACATGACAGATACAGAGCACAGGTACAGAGGTGGAATAAGGCAGAGCAGAAATCGAGTGGAAATCTTATCATTTATCCAGCCAATTGTGCCCCGGCGGCGTTGATGAAGTTGTGTTAAGAGTGACGCACCTGATCAGCGGAAGGGCTAAAGCAGGATTAGAGGGCAGCTGGGGGCGCCGATTTTGCCGCGGATCGGGAGATGAAGGGAGAAGATGATGTTGCGAGACGTGAGCTGAAACCCAAAATCTCTTGTGCTCTGCCTCAGTAGTGATTGCAGATGGCCTGATGGTAGCAAAGAAGGAGATACGGTTATATTTACTTGCCAGCTGTTGTTTGTCTTTCTGTCATGCTTCGAGCGATTCCCAGTGAGTGTACATGGCTTGGGAAAGACTAGTTTTGCAGTGGGGGAGGATAATATGAGGACAGAAATTTGCATAAATGTATGTTAATCCTTGAGGCAATTAGCACCTGTCACTTTCTGAGCAATAGCTTACTGGTTTTGTCATTACCTGGCACAATAAAATGCTGAATAATTGTTTTAAAACCAACACCAGTTTTTCCCTATTGAAAGGTATCCTTTGGGAAACAATGCCTTTTCACGCCAGTGTTATTCCAACAGTCAAAGCTATATTTGAGTTCAACATGCCATTATTTTTTTGAAAAGCACTTTATTAAAAAGCTAGTCATAAGGGAAGACTTTTTATTGAAAAGCTCCATTATAAAAGGGTCCAAAGTGAGCACTTAAGGAACATCTCAGTGGGAAGCTGTTGTGTAAGACTTCTGGGCGGATTGTGGGCTTTGTGGACTCCTCGGTGGTTCCAGAAAATGAAATTCTGTATGGCCGTTCTGGTTCATGCCAATGTTATCAACATTTCCAGCATGTTTTGGCGTCCCACTCTCAAGAGAGTGCCAGATGTATCGCAGACAATCATTGGTAGACGGAGAAACAGCAAAGAGGGAACACCATAAATATTTACTTGGAGAGGAACTGGAATGTACTTATTTGTGTTCTGATTTTGGCAATTACATTGGTGTGCATTAAAAATTGATCTGCGTAATGTGGGGGAACGTCTGATTTACAAATCCCAATTGTGAGTTATTTATGAATTATAAATTCTGGGGATTGTCAGTTAAACAGCAATGAACTGATATGATGTTCTTTTCTCAAACTTAGGGATTCCCAAACTAAATGCCATAAAAAAGTGAGATAATTTCATAATTGCTAACAAGCCGTAGTGATCAGACAAATCACTGATGCCGAACCCAAATCAAGTCTCGAGAATAGAATTTGTCCTATGTATCTAAAAGAAAATGTTTTGCTTGAATCTTTTGTACCATGCACTTAAATTACAGTATATTCATTATCTATTATATAAGATGGTAAGGGTGGGGTTCTAAAAAATAAAACCACTGAAAAACTTTTCTAAAATTTTAGTTTTTATTCAGTAAAAACCCACTTATTAGTACATTTTTAAATGATTTACCCTTCGCAGAAGAGTTGGAAACGGTCAACTGGGCTTGCATTTCCTCTAGTCTAAACCATTCCCTCGTATGCCTCTATGCTTACATTTAAGATCAGTAAATGACTGCATTTCTAGCATCTTTCTGGAGAAATTTCCACAGATATATAGTTGGTTAGTGTATAGTTAGATTATGCCACAGGATTTCCCTCCCCCAAATCAATTTAGCGCAAACTCCACCCTAAACCGATTCTAAACATTTCATTGGTCGTGTCAATCACAGTGCTGATTGCCTACACAATACTAAAACGTAACCCTACACCCTAACAAATGAAATTTGCAGTGGGGTGGGATTTGCACTGAGCTGGTTTGGGGGAAAAACTGTGCACTTATGCCTGACTCATTTAAACATTACTTCCTTTAAACATTAAAGGAGCAAATAGCCACACATTCATCTCACTGAGAAAGAATAAATTTTAAACATTTTCTCCTCAAAGTACTCGTTCTCTGATTTCTCAATTTATTTATTACATTTTTTGCTAATTTAATTCTATAGTCCAAGTCTCAGATTCAGATTTGTAAATGAATCATTTTTGAATCAGTTATTTTCAGTGAGCTGGCTGAATTGTTCACAAATTGGTCTGAATGATTCATCAGCGAATCGTTGTGATTCAAGTCATTGGTCAAAAATGTGGGAAGCCTGAACAGGGTGTGAGATTTTATATGAAAAATATCAAAACTATTACTGCAGCAAAGCATAAAAGAAAGATAGAAAACGCTTTAGAATACTCTTTCGTCATTGATGAATAACTACACAAGAACAAATGAGTAATGAAACAACATTATAGTAACTATTATTAACTAATAAGAAACTCTGATTTATGAATTACTAAGTAATACCACAGAATTTGCATGCAGTAGTTCACTATTTTTTTCATAACTCCTAGAGGAATAAGAACTACCATATAGTTTCATAATTTCAAAAATGACTGCTCAATGCTCTGGGTGTGTGTTCAGGGTGTGTGTGTGTGTGTGTGTGTGTGTGTGTTCAATACTCACTGTTGTGTGTGCACTTGGATGAGTGAAATGCAGAGCACAAATTCCAAGTATGAGACACAATAAGCATGGCTACATGTCAGGTCACTCACTCATAATTAATGTGAGCAATGCATAATGTATAATTTAATTCTAGAGAGAAGATCATGGTAACCCACAATTAATGACTCGAGTATTACCAAATCCTTCAGAAGGAATACCTAATTGTTTGAAAAGCGTGATAACTACCTAAGAATAACCAAAGTCATTTTGAGGTTTCTGTAAGGTGTTAGAGAGTGTAACTACATCCTTCTAAAAGAATTACTTATTGTTTGGAAGTGTATTCTAAAGTGAAGATCATGGTAACCCACTAGTAATGACTCAAATGTTTCCACATCCATCATAGGCAATTATATCCAAAAACTTCAAAAGTTTGCCTTGTTTTCAGTCAGTATTAGGATTTGATAATACTTGAGTCATTACTAGTGGGTTACCATACTCTTTACTTCAGAATGTATTAAACATTGTGCATTGCTCTCATTAATTATGAACCTGTAGTTCTTCATAGTCCTATGGGAGGTACGAAAAAATAATTACTATTAGCAAATAATGAGAACAACCACATTCAACGGAGCAATATTACTTACTAATTCATTATTCAGTTTCTTGTTAGTTAATATAATCTTAAAAACAAAGTTTCCAAGAGGGGATTTTTACAGTAATGCCATCGAAAGAACATTTCAGGGAACAGTTCTTTTTTCTTAGTATGAAGAACATTTTAGTAACATTTTTCCACTATAAAGAACCAGTTAAGGGATGTTAAATGTTCTTCACGGAATCATTGATGCCAAATAAAGAATATTTGTAGGAGTGTAGTAGTAACTAGAATGTTAATATTGCATTACTCATGTAGTTGTTCATTAACGACGGAACAGCATTCTAAAGTGTTACCGAAAGATTCATTATGCACTTTGATTAAAATAGAGCTGGGAACTGTACTAAAGCATGATTGTATTTAAAATAACTGAATATCTTAGCAGGACAGCAGCTCGGAGGAAACGATGCTGATTAGCGCACAGGCGATGTACATTTACATATTCAATTTTAATTCTCTAAATGCGAATTAACACTCAGACAGACAACGGGTGGCATAATTTCCCCTTTAAAAAACTTAATGGTGCCACACGATGTGCGTAGTCGCATTGAAAGGCCCGCGTGTAACAAAATAATCATTTTACTAAGGCTTTCGTGCTAAAGAACACAGGCATTCACCCTCTGCCATTTACATTTTTCAAAAGCATGTGCCTTTCAAAGCAGGCGCTCTTCAGAATGCTGTCATATAAAAATCATCACTCACTAAGTAAACACAAACAAAAGAGCCACACAAGATCAACAAACATGAAAAGACGAGGCAGGAAAAGGTAATGCATGTCGTTTTTTCTTGCCTTTGATCATGCCGCAAAATGCATTTCCCTAATGTCCTCGCCGATGGTTTTCTCTTTGTGTGTGCTGCACAGGTTTGCTGACATTCACAGGAGCGACGCCAAACAGGAATCATCCATCAGCCCCCACACATTTGTGTCCATCCTCTCATCTCGGAGCTAAAGATATCAGCTGCCCAAATCCACATCACCCTCAAACAGGAAATGGAACCCGTGCGCCATGGTTACAGTCAGTCAAGCATCTCTACGGTTACATGAAGGTCATCGAGTCCCAGCGGTCGTCATCATCTCACAGCAGGGGACATGCAACATTTCTTAGTGAAACCTTGACATAATTGAACCGTTTCAGTTTTGATCTCAAGATACGTTAGCTAGGAGAACATTTCACTCGCTTTCCAGCTAAGCAGACAGAGAGGACGGTTCGCGCACCTTTCAAACTAAGATTATATAAGTTCCTCGCGAACAGCAGCGTGGGTGTTCGATCTTGATGGACCCCGGCTGCGTCTTCAGAGCAAGGACATGTCGTCGACGAAAGGCCAAGGATGTGCGGAGACCTTTAAATATACACCAGAGATCACCTCTCTGTAAAGAGATAACGTGTTTTCCTTTAAAATTGCGGACGAATTGAGAAAAGCGGACAAAGCAGCGGCTGACTGATGTATCCTGTAGATTTGACCGTATGGATTGTGTGCTGTTGAGCTCTGTCTGCGAATGGCAATGCACTAATTATGGGCGATTTAAAAATTAGCAAACAATGTGTGGATGTCATCTGTCCCTTCCTCTCTGGGGCGTCTCTTTCACTCTCTGCTTTAAATGTCTGTCTCTAATGGATATATCATTTCTATCAATACTTTATTTTGACTGTAAATTGACACTTGCGATGGGGTGTTGAACTAGATAGGAAATAAAGGGTGTGTCCATGTAAATGTGCACAACGCTTTGGGGAGTCTCTCCATGGGCTGCGCTGATTCGCTGCTTAAAGTCAACATGAAATCATAATGCACTGGATTGAGTTTATTAATAAATAGTTCTGGTCTCATGGCAGTCGGTTCATTGGTGCACATAAAATCTGGGGTCGGTAAAAAAAACATTATTTTAGAAAGAAATCTCATGCTGATCAAAAATACAGTAAAACACTGAAATATTATTTAATTGTTTGAATATGTTTTAAAATGTAATTTATTCCAGTATCACATGATCCTTCAGAAATCATTCTAATATGATGATTTTCTGCTCAAGAAACTATTCGTATTATTATCAATGATGTGCTGCTTTATATTTTTTGTGGAAACCCTGATACATTTTCTCAGGAATCTACAAAGTTCAAAAAAACAGTATTTATTTGAAATCTTGACTATTTTGTAACATTATAAATGTCACAAATTAGTGCATCCTTGCTGAATTACAGTATTAATTTATTAATATACAAATATATATATTTCTTACACACACAAAGATATTTCTTATGTCAAATTTTTAAAGTTAGTGTCAATCTAAAAAAATCTTTGTTTTTATTATCCTTCATTAAAACTTGATATCTTTCTTAACTTTTGTTTTTGTCTAATTAAGGCAGAACAGGTGAAGAAAACTAACGTTAGCCAATAAAATCATATTTTTGTACAATCCGGTCAAATCCCGATAGATGAAAACAAGTCCAGTTTTTCCTACCAGATATTCTGTTTAACTCATAAATGTGTAAAAACTTAAGTCAAATGCTTTGTAAATGCAGATTCATATTGTCATAAAGTCACAATTGACCTACTTTTCAGTCATTAAATTCTCTCCCTCATGTCCTTCCACACCTGTAAAACTTTTGTTCATCTTCAGAACACAAATGAAGATATTTTCAATGAAACCTCCGATAGACTGCAATTTAATTACCACTTTCAAGGCTCAGAAAGGTACTAAAGACATTGTTAAAATAGTCAACGTGACTACAGTGGTTCAACGCTTTTGTTATGAAGCAACGAGAAAACAAAACAAAAATCTTGACTTTATTCAACTATTTCTTCTCTTCCCTGTCCGTCTCCTACACTGTTTACTCTAATACTCGGAAATATCTTAATCTGTGTTCTGAAGATGAACGAAGGTCTTACGGGTTTGCAACAACATGACGGTGAGGAACTAATGACAGAGTTTTCATTTTTGGGTGAACTGATTCACAATTCACTGATTCATGTTAATCCACCTCTGAAAGGACTTTCCTTTGATTGATCCCCAAGTCCACTTATATCTCAACCAACGGGTGCCAGTAGCATTTTAGGTGTTGAGTAATCCTAAAATTTGCCCCGTTTTTCACCATCCAATTAAATTCCTTTAATTGGCTGTTTCATGTTGACTTCAAGTATGTGAAAGATGCTTCTTTGTGTTTTGCTCTTTGTTTCCTCTAGTACTGAAGCGGTCTTCTTTTCACAGTACACTGATCTATTCTCAACTCGGTTCTCCTCATGGCCAGTGAAGATCAATCCATAGGATGGACGCAACTGGTTACATGTAGCAGAGAAAATAACCACCGTCCCAGAAGATGAAAGAGCAAAAGAATATGGTCACTTTCAGTGAACAGTAGTAATTCATCAGTCTCACGGGCTAGGCCCGGCTCCCTGAGTTGTGAATTTTAATGGTGTTTTTATGGTTCCTAATAAAGTCTGTTATGCTTCTGGCAAATATGCAGAGCACGACATCGCTCGCTTCCAATTACTGAGAAACTCAAGGAGATTCAGTGTTCATTCGTTATGGCGTATAGTTATTTAGGAATAGCAGGACTATCTCTCTTTTTCTTTCTCTCATGCATTCTCTCTCTACCAATGTGGAGTGGAGTGACAGTTATTTGTCCTCCTCCCTCAAAGTATTCTGTAATCCCTCTTGTCCAGATCCATTCCAGGTTTTCTTTTCTTAGTCCTTGCTCGCTCCCCACTCACAGGTGAGAGGATCCAAGGGGTCAAGGTTTGGCTGGTTAGCATGGTCCAGGTTGCCTCTACTGGTAAATATTGTAACTACACCATTTTGTCATAAACGGCATCTTTTTTTATAGACGTCAATTCAAAATTAACAATTTATTTTTAATTTTAGTATTTCATGTCATCATAGTTGATATTTTACCAGTGCCAGATTTTTTTGTAAATGGGCTTTATATTTTTATATATTTTCTGTCTGCTGTCTTTGATGTCACGACACAGAAGAGTAACTAATGAGTAACATTTTAATAGTAAATATCTAATTTTATTATCAGTATTAGATATTTTTGTGAAATGGACTTTATATTTTATTATATTCACCACACCTCAGAGTAAAGATAATTGCAAGTTTACTTTTTGTAATTATGACAGTATATCCATTTTTATCTTCTCATAATTCTGATTTTATATCTTATTTTATTTGTCATAATTGTGACTTTATTTCACAGTTTTGTAATTCCAACTTTATATCCATTAATTGTGATTTTATTTCTTGTAATATTAACAATACTTCTTTTAGTTCTCATAGACTAAAATTTCCTATTTTCTTTTTTACACACTGAGGCGAAAAAAGGCTTCTATACGCATGTCCATCATTCAAACATTTTTGTTCAGTGTTCTTGCAGTAATATTCCACCAACATATTTCTTTCAGAATCCTAACACTGCGTTTAACGCATGATGTATCGGAGCGATGGTCCGACTTTCAATAAAACGCTACTCGCTCCAGGCAAAAAAAATCACACAACTCTGCTTCTCTCGGCAGCGCTCACAAACTCTTCTGTCTTCGAGTTTATCCCTAAAGCGCTGTTGTTAAAGTCCTGATGTGTTCTGCTCTGACAGCATTATTCTTTTACATTTCAGATGACATCCCAATGTGATCCTGCAAGTTCTCAAGGCTTCTGCCTCCACTGTACCTGTGATTTATTATTTATCAATAGGAACAACCTCATTAATGGCCTAAAAGTCCGCAATCTTGATTTTACTCAGACATCACCATTATTCCTGTGATTCCTAGGTGACATTTATGTACATATTTGCTCATTGTGAGCGGTGCTTGTGGTTATCGGATCAATAAGGCCATAACATGAAATCACAAGTGCAGATCGGTCCAGAGAGGTTCCGCTATTACGGCAATATCTCTGCCTCGGCCCGCCGTATCAAGCTCCAGTACTCTCGTGCGATCTATCTATCAATGCTAACCATGAATCTGTCACATTCTGATGACTTAAGCCTACATATGGATACAGTGCATGTAATTCTCATGTATATTCCACGAGTTCTGCAGGATGCTGATGTTGAAGTTGAGGATGTGTTGCTTCACTATACCCGGGCTTCTCTAGTAGTTATCCACCCGGAGGCGTCTGTCATTAAGTCCATATAATACAAGTGTAATTGGGGTTTATGCCCGGATTAAAAGATCGTTACTCTTAATTACAACGAATCATAGTGTTCGAAGATGTCTGGGCCTGCAGATATAAAACAGCCGATAGTGTGAGAAAGAGTGAAGCATGCTGAGGCATAATTACCATGTATTGTAGTCTTTCAAATCCAGATATTTAAATTACATGCACTGAATTTTGTAATCCATTGATTTTTTTTTTTTTTGAGCGCTCAAAAGTTTTTTTTATATATCAATGCAGTAATATCTATGGAAGCCCGTTCCCGCCACTGTTGAGAAAAAAAAAATCCGTAAGTCATAATAATGAGAAACTTTCTCATAATAATGACTTAGGATCTCATAATAATGACTTAGGATCTCATAATAATGACTTAGTATCTCACAATAATGACTTAAAATCTCATAATAATGACTTAACATCTTATAATGATGACTTAACATCTCATAATAATGACTTAGTATCTCATAATAATGACTTAACATCTCATAATAATGATTTAGTACCTCATAATAATGACTTAGCATCTATAACTTCATCAAAAAATTTTTTTTTAGAAACTTTCTCATAATAATGACTTAACATCTCATAATAATGACTTACTGTCTCATAATAATGACTTAGCATCTCATAATGATGACTTAACATCTCATAATAATGACTTAGTATCTCATAATAATGACTTACTATCTCATAATAATGACTTAGCATCTGTAACTTAATCAAACTTTTTTTTGAATTTCTTTTAGAAACTTTCTCATAATAATGACTTAACATCTCATAATGATGACTTAACATCTCATAATAATGACTTAGTATCTCATAATAATGACTTAACATCTTTAACTTAATAAAAAAATAAAAGTTTTTTTTATTAAGTTAAAGATACTAAGTCATTATTATGAGAAAGTTTCTCATTATTATGACTTACGGAATTTTTTTTTTCTCAACAGTGGCGGGAATGAGCTTCCATAAATATCAGTGCAAAATGTCTGTGAGTATTTATTTCATTTCTGACCACCGACTGTGTTGCATGCATTTGCACCTGTGGCGGTCCGCTTTGCATCGCTCTCAAAGGTCCAGACATAATCGCAGCTCGAGTATGTTGTAATCTGGCTGAGTGCAACACAAAGAAATGACCTGAAATACAGAAAATTATACTCCCGACTGTAATTGATGGGTGTTTGTCAGATTTTACATTTTAAAAAAAGTTTTGAACTCTCAGGGATGAATTCATTAACATTCACTACGCAGTATTTCAGTGCACAAACCTGTGTCGTCTTCACAAATCACCCAGTGTAACCAGCCACTAAATTGTAAACATGCAATTTAGTCTTATAGACTGCATCTTGTTTACAAAATTCAATGCTATTTGCTTGTTGCAATTATACTAATACCACTCGATTGTGAGTGCGGCCTCACTCTCTCGTGCTCATTCCAGTTGGGAGCCTGTGGCAGTAGGACAGTGATTGAAGGGAAAAGTACTTTTGTGGTTATTCTGTCAGAGGTAAGCAAAAGATTTTTTATTAATATTTAAATTATGCTGTTACCTGGAGTTCTTCTTAAAAATTAAGATTGTTTGCATAAGATAAACTATAAGAAATATTCCTTTCTCAACCATAATGAACAACTCTTTTCCTTAAAAACATTAAAAAAATCACTACAGATACACCGTAACTTTTTTCGTCGTTCAAAATTAACAACATTTAACTAACAAGTTAATAGATCATCAATTCTTCCAAAATGTGCTTTTGTCGTGTTTTTATATTTTAGACCTGACAGGATGGTTTTCACTGTCACTTGCCTGTGTGTGTTTCGTCTTATCCGTAAATAGAGAAAAGTTGCTCGCCTGACGCCTGTATGTTATGGGAGTTTTATATTACAGTTATCACAACGAGCAATAAAGGTTGACATGAAGCATGATAAATCTCAAACCTCTGGGAATCACCCGTTTTAAACAAACTCAGAACAGATGAGAGTTTGCTGTCAAAATGAGAATGTGACGGAGCTCGTAATAAAACAAGAATCAACATTGGCTCGGCTTTTCAGAGATCCAGAGGACTGAGGGATTTGAAATGTTTGCATAATTCCTTTGAATTGGCGTTTTTCAGGAAAGGTATTTTATTAAAGAGAAATTGCCTTATGTAGCTCTCTAACAGAGTTCACTGTACAGTATTATCTATTGTAAAGGGTCATTTCATTATGATTTGCTGTAGTGCTGTGCTGGAGTTTAATTTCAAGGAAGTGTAGTGTCTATTAATGGGTATGGCTACAGTAACATCTTAAGCCTGAGATCCTTTCCATCTAAACTGGTTCAATCTCTTAAGCCTATAGGGAATGTTTTAGGAGCAGTAAGATAACCATATTCATTTGCACTGTTATGCAGATTCGAAGCATAACCCCCAACATAGTCTCTAATGTCAATCCATAAACCTACATTACTAATTATATAATGTTATGATGCTTAGGCCTGGTTTCACATACAGGGCTTAGATTAAGCCAGGATTAAGCCGTAGTTCAATTAGGATATTTAAGTAGCTTTTATAAATCTGCCTTAGAAAAAAACATTATTGATGTGCAGCTTGAGTTAAAACACTGGCACTGATATATTTTAAGATATCAGTGCAAGTTTCTTTCAGTTAAAACAGCTCAAACATGCATTTTAGACTGGGACTAGTCTAGTCAAGTCCCTTATTATTATTCATAAGAATGTTTTGCAAATCAAGCCTCTCGTTTGCATAATTCCTTTGATTTTGGTGCTAAAACCATGCAAACAATGTGTGCTTATAATCAACGCTATTCACCGTATGTTGCAACATGGAAGTAAGATTTTTTTCTATAAATGTGCGAGACTTCCGATTCGTTAGCCACTACAGTAAATAACTGGAAGAATAACAGTGCTGTAATTTCCTGTGTGTTTATGAAAATAACACTTTGGCATAACGGCCAATTTTTGTACAGCTAAAAATAACTGGAAGCGGATGAGACCAGAAGACTTGACGAGTTACAATGGCCCTGCCCGCTCTTACTGTATGTTAAGAATAAGTGGGAGTAGTTCCTTGTTAGTGAATGTTAGTGATTCCCCCCTCAGAACCACAGCCCTTGTTTGGGGCTCTGGAGAGGTGGTTGTTTATTTGGATGGAAAAAGAGACCTAGAAAGAGAAAGGAAACACTTAAAGATGACAGATGACCCCTGAAAGAACCCACTGTCCATTAACATGTGAGTGTTAGAAATCTGCTCCTCACCCCGAGCATTCACACGGAAAACATGGTCTCATATACATAGCCGTTCTGGTGCAGAGAATGAAACCTGACATCCGCCTACAGTCAGGCCCTCGGGACACTTCCCACATATGTGTGCAGTCATTTTCTGACACCTCCATGAAATTTTAACTATATATATATATATATATATATATATATATATATATGTATGTAATCAGTAGTGTAAGAAAATGAGTTTTGTTTATACTCTACAGTATGTCCTGGTTTCACAGACTTAAGCCTAGTCCCAGACTAAAATGTATGTTTGTGCTATTTTAGCTTGTACTGATATATCTTAAAATATGTCAGTGCCATTGTTTTGTCTCAAGATGCACACCAGTGATGTTTTTTTTTCTAGGGTACATTTATAAAATCTATTTAAATGTTCTAATTGAAATACGGCCTAATCCTGTTTTAACCTAAGCCCTGTCTGTGAAACAGGCCTATGTGTAAATTTGCTCTCTCTGAATGAAGAAATAGGCCTATGATTCATATCAAGTCATTTTAATTTATACTTTAATGCACAAACCTGCATTAAAGTATATGAAATGGCATTTACTCATTTTACTTCCATAATATGTTACATTTCCAAGTGAAACGGGATATTCTGTAGAATTATTTATTATTGCATTCCTGTAGATCAAAATCAATTTTAAAGGATGACTGAACTATCAAATCTAGTAAAAAGACTGACATTAAATTAAATTTATACCCAATTTTAGACCATTTAGTATGAGAAAGTTGAAATATTAAACAGCGTGTACTTAGAATATGAAGTTTGGCGAGGATCTCTAACTACAGGCTGCTGAGCAAGACCCCGTTTGATCATTGATGATGCTTTTGAATAATTTGTATTTTTGGTCACGTATGGGAACTTATGATGATCAATTGGCGTATTTGTTATTCAGAATTAAGATGTTTATAGTGTTTTTGATAATATTTTACAGCAAAAGTTGTGTTTTGAAGTCACGATTAGAGTGATTAATGTTCTCTTCTGTGAGCTTTCTTACATTTCAATTAGAGTATGCAACTCGTTTTGGAAGTATAGAAGTTACTATTTCAGATCGCTCAACAAACTTTGAAGCTTCTACCACTATTATGTTATGTTAATGGCCAGTTTAACTTAACTTGGATCAACAAGCACAAAAAAAATTCAAATAAACCTTTTTATGAGAGTCAAAACATTCCCTACAGCTAAAGCCTAGATTCCCTGAGAGTTGAAATGTACACTTTGAATGTCAAAATGTGTAAATATAATCATTATTATATTGATCAACTATTTAGTAGACTTCAGAAAGTCTTCATTACCACGCAAAAGAAGTCTAAAACATTTACATGTGCATTCATGCATTTGGCAGATGCTTTTATCCAAAACAATGCTGAAACATCTACTTGCTCTGCCTGCCACGTGCCAAAAAGGAAATTATGCAAATTATTACATTTGGATTATGTAAATAAATATATTTATCCTTGCTATAATGTGCAGTGATTATATACACACAATAAGCCTGGGAACATGTGAACTCCTCAGTGATCTCAGAGTGAATCAGTGAGACGGAAGTGTTTCTTTCCTGCTTTAGTTTACCCATGCAAAACAGCCAGCACACTTTTGGCATCCTAACTTTACTTTAGTGCAATAACAGGGTTGCGTAGCCTCAGGATATCTTTCAAAATGCATTTTCCTGGAAATACTGACGCTGTGTTTAATATTATTTGTCTTCTGCAGGGCACTCGGCCATCTTTGTGCTGGTATGCCAAATTGGATTGTACTTCGCGGCTCGATTATTTTTCCCTTTTTCTCCTGTTTTTCGTTTTTGATGTCAATCCTGCAGCAACCACAAAGACCGAGATGAAACGAAACTTCTGTTTTGATAATAATTTGTCACAATGGTAGAAAAGAGGTTTTCTTTAGCTTTTGACGGGGTATAAATTGAATAAGAGACAGTAAGCAGGCAGTGTGTTAAAAGAGATTTTTATATATTTAAAGCAAATATCCCTGACATAAAATCTTTTAATTCGTAAATACGTGCATCTTCGTTGTTATTCCGGAGGGAGCATCGGCTCGGGTAGGATCAAAGTGTAAAAACGCTTTGCAAAACAGCCCCCAATGAGAGTGGATATGGAACAAGACATGTGATTAAAATCAGAGAGGCATAAATAAGACAGCAAAAAAGCAGGCTTTGCAGGCAAAAAAAAAATCAGAGTTGCATCGATTCATTATGGCGTGCTGTGTGAAATATCTGTGCGTTTGTACGCAGCGGTTCGGGCAGCTGGCTGCAGGGCGCACACACATACAGTTTACATACATCATCAAATGCGAATCTAACACTTCACCTCCCACTGCAGCAGAGAAAACCAAAGAGACGGACATCAGCTAAATTATGGAGCAAATAAGTAATAGTTTATGTAGCCTACTTGTGCTTTCTCCCCAGCTTGTTTCAGAAGGTCACATCCACCTGATTATATTCTATATGTATACAGAAATATATTTCAGCTCCAGGGCCTGAGTGGACATGATTTTTACCATGGAAACAAAACCGAGGTAATAAAAATACCCTCAGCACAGAAAATGCACGAAAATTGTGTTCTATTAAACAACAGCCACAACAACACGTGACGTTCCACAGCTCCAGTAACTGTACGTGCTGTTTTCTTGAGAACATGTAACCTCCTCGGTTTGTTTAGTCTTCACCATTGAGTAAACTAAGAACGAAAGTGACTTCTCAGAGTCAGACATGAGGCGTTCTGGATCACTAGATGTTAATCAAACTGAGGCTGTGTAAACACGTGGAGGAGAGCAGCAGCTGCGGTTCAGCGGTGCACGGCGAAATTCCTCCGTCAACCATATTGCCACTCCCAGTTTTGCACTTATTTACTCAAGATAGGCACAGGTGCGCACGCTTTAGCTGTTATAATAGCCATAGGAACCTGCAATTGGCCAAAATGAGATGGATTTGCACTGCCAATTGTCTGTAAACGCAGCCAGGCGCTCGTTTGCAGCAAGCTGTTACTGTAAAATCAAAAGTGTGTGTGGCTGGATTGTCATGTTTGCTGACAGTGACACAGGCTATTAGCCGTTTGAGGCTAGTCTATGTTGTTTAAACCTCTTAGCCTCAGAGATCAATATGGTATAATTGAGTCTGTGAATGTCTATCAAGTTGACATCTCTCCGTCGCACTGCCGCAGTGAGGGGAATTGGCACAGCTGTGTTTTGCAGGGTGGGGATTTTGAGCTTGGGCCACTTGAGGAAGCAAAATGTCAGGAAAATGTCAGAAACTCATTTAGAAAGTGGTGTTGCTACAGAGATAAATCTCATCTTAATTATGTGAGCGGAGCGAAAAGGCCTTATGTTTGAGGACAGTCATAAAGATGGAAAGGTTCTGTGATTTGGGAGTTGACGGCACACCTGGTGTAAGTCTTTACCCATGTGAAGGCAGACGGAACAAACCTCAGTACTCAAGGGGGCGATAAAGTTCCCTTCTAATGTCTGTGCCATTAACCTGAATGTTATTCAGAGAAGTTGGCATGAACATGATATTCAGTGGTGGCTCCGGGATTTATTTTCCTGCAGGTGCTGGGTGGAGGTTTAACAGATCAGGGCCCGGTTGCACCACCTGGACGTACACCCGGTCGTAAGACTAAGCTTAACGTAAAATGCGTTTTGAGACTAAATCTTACGCCTAGTCAAAGGTAGGTGTAAAGTGAGAAGTCTTGACTTGTTTCCATGGAAAAGACATATAAAATTGTTGAGATGATGGCGCGTCTGGTATATAGGATCCACGATCAGCGGGCTGTCGTCGTGTTTTTCAGAGCTGTCCTCGGTACTAAAGGCGGGTTGGGATTATCCGCTAAATTTGAAAGCGTTGTAAAAATATAACTTGCTCTATAAATGTGTGTAGGCTACTCTGTACATCGTGGAAACAGGTCTAGCCTATAATTTGCTCCATAAATTTGTACTTTGTGTAAACAGCTGTTATCTTTTGCCACATAAAAATCTTTTTTTTATTCGTTACTGAATGCATACCAAAATATGCATATACTTACTTGAATTGCTCAATAATTTTTCTTGTTTTACAATCTGAGTAATTTATTTATTAATTTTTTTGGCTCAACAGTAATTTTTCATCTATTTGTCAATCGTTGGACCCAATAAATTCACATTTATAACCATAGTAACGCGAACGGCGTCTCAACTAACAGTGCGGTAGAACATATCAGCGTGTACGCGCATCGTCTACGCTAAGCGTAGCTGCGCCTAGTCGTAGTTTTCGATGGTGCAACAGGTGTAAATATTCATCGGAATGCTGGCCGTAACTAAGTCCAGCGTAGAACTTACTCCCAACTTTTTTTTACGTCCAGCTGGTGCAACCGGCCCCAGAGTGGGTGCTAAGAAAAAATTAATGCAGAAATAACTTATTGCATTTTATTTAATTTGACCATTTTACCTTAAAACTATACATTTACAAGGTGGCTTTGTGCACAGTTATGCCTATTAAGCATGTTATCAATTTTACTGAACATCATTATTACCTTATCAGCTCTTTAAATCTATAATGGTTTGTTGAAACCTGCTGACTGACAGCTCCTCCAATACATACTCGTCCGCCATCTTGGAACGCATCATCAATCACCGTAGAATCAATGATGCCGCAACATTGCGCAGCTTCTGGTTGTGAAACTATTCCGATTGAAATGGGATAGCCTTTCACAGATGAGAATGTGTTAAGCCCACATATAACTACGGTACTTTTTTACTTTTACTATGGTAACTTTTTAATGTTGTGTTAGCTCACGCCTTCGTCTTGTTGTATTGTGTTAGTTTAGCAAAGTCTGTTGCAGAAATAGATATCCACATATGCGTCTAACTACAGTTGCAGACGCTCAGTCAACTTGCTCTCAAATGTTCACTTTCATCGTTCCAATATGGCGGACTGCTTAAGTATAGCGGCCCATATAGAAAAAGACGCTAATGAGATATATCTATGGTCCCACGTACTGGCCGTCTGAACAGATAAATTAGGGCTTTAAAACTGCAGTGTGCTAAATGAACGAATGTGGTTTGAAAACTTCAAGAGATCAAGAGATGCTTTTAAAACACTGTATGCGGCACGGGAAGCAGACGAGGTGCAACGGTCAAAGGTCTGTTTAACACGTGATCAAAATGAAACTTTTCTCTTTGTCATCACCACTAGGCTAGGGCAAACAAAGTGCAATAATATATATTAAAATCTATATTATTTACTTTTGACGTTTATAACATGAGTGAGTCTAGATGAAGCCACCAAAGTAGAATAATCACCAACAGTACAAGAGGACAAACACGTCTGTTCTGACTTTGAGATGTGTCTGAAATCCGCGGTCTTTTAAGTAAACCAAAAACTCCTGACAACATTGTGGAAAATTATAAGTGATCTTGGAGCTTCATGCAGCTTTTTACAGCGGATACCATGGTAAGTCGATCCCTCACAGCTTCGCTTTCATGCCTGTCATGAAAGCTTGCAAGACATGTCTGTGTACTTGCATGGAGAATGTTTCAGGCCTTTTCATTTTTTTTTTAAACCTTTTTATTCATTTTTTCCATTTTATTTGATTTATATATTTATTTGTTATTTAATTTTTGGACCAAAACTAGCTGTTGGGCATCTGACCATCTTCACTGGTCCAAAACCCTTTTAAGGAAAATCAAATCAAAATGTTGGGCTCTAAGTTGAAGGCATTCTTGATTGTTAAAAAAGTTTTAAATGTTTTTGAAATTAGTGTCATGATCACAAAGGCTGCATTTATTTGATCAAAAATACAGTAAAAACTGTAATATTGTAAAAAAATTATTACAATTTCAATTAGCCATTTTCTATATGAATATATTTAAAAATGTAATTTATTCCCATGATGGCAAAGCTGAATTATCAACAACAGCAATTACTCCAGTCTTCAGTGTCACATGATCCCTCTGAAATCATTCTAATATGCTGATTTGCTGCTCAAGAAACATTTCTTATTATCGAATCTGAAACCTACGAAGCCCCACACATGACATGCAGGAAAAAATAGGCTAAATCATGTGCATGCTTTACTAAGTCGTTCTTTCTATTTATAAATCATGCACATGATTTACTTATTCGTTCCTTTAATTTATAAATCGTGCGCACGACATTCTAATTCGTTACCTCGTTTTGCTGAATTTTACGCACAAGTAAATCGAGGGAACAACTTAGTAAAGCTTGCGCACAATGTACTTTTTTCCTGCATTCATGTCCGGGACTCTTGACAGTTGTTGCTTGCATTTTATTTCAGGATTCACTGATGAGGAAACAATTCAAAAGAACCACATTTATTTGAAAGAGAAATCTTTTGATCAATTTAACTCATTCTTGCTGAAAAACAATATCAATTGATTCTAAATTATTTATGTATAATAGTGTTTTTCTTTCTTACTCTTGCTTTACCTGAACTCTGAAGAGTCATTGTTGCTGTGTAAATGTAACACAGGATTATGTATTTCCCTAATGTCAAAACAAGGTTGAGAAGTTCAGAAGGTTTTTAGTTTCAATAAATGGCTTTTGGGTTCTAAAATAAGTTTTCATAGTATACCAAACGTTTACTTTTAAAAGAAATTTCAGTTCCTCATCATTTGACCCCTTTCAACTCCTTAAACATATCGCAGAGACGAGCATGACTCATGAATCTAGCGCTGCATTAGAAACAGCTCCTCCATGGCAACAGCACTTCAGAGATCCACCACTGAGCAGCTGTGCTCTGCCTGCTCCATCATCATCATCATACACCACTGTTGTTTATCTATGAATTATCTTTTTCCAGCTCATTTCTTTCATTTGTTTAATAGCTCAGATCAAAGTACTGTATCTTGCTTATGGTTTTATTTGAAAGAAGAGCAATTATTATAAGTGCACGCTCGCCGCAAGGAACATCTCGATTCATCAAAGAGTTCACGAGGTCTTTTCCCGAACAAATGTTACTGTATTCAACCCCGCGTGCTGCCGACTTGTTCGCCCTAACTTAGATTTTAAAAATCATATCCTATTTTCAAAATGTTGTAGACCACAAACATGAGCATAAAAAAATGATAGATTTTGTACCTATGGTGTGTGGAGTGCCGCGATGTGACAAGAAGACGAGGGAGACGCATGGGGGGGAAAGTGGGGTAAGATGAGCCACTCATGTGATTCTCAAGATAAGGGAAAAGTGTCTAAAGTAATTTCTGGTAGTTTCCTATCATTTTAAATGATCAGAATGCATCTATGACAAAGGGTTCTAAAAATATGGCTTCCTGTGGCTCAATTTGCCCCAGATTAGGGGCAAGTAGATCCGAGTTAGTGGGTAAGTTGCACCATCTAAATGTATCTGATTCAAGTATGCGGAGAGTTAGACTGTTTTTTGTGGCTGTTCGAATGCATTCGACCACATGAGCTTTTACACTACGAAAACAATCCGGTCAAATGCGTTTTTGGCTACCTCTGGAAGTGGTCGAAAGTGGACAAGCCCAAAATGCTTTATAGCTTGTTTACACCTGTATTTAGAGTCATCCACTTGTGATCCGATCAACCAAAACGCATCTTAACACCAGGTGTAAACAGGGCCCGAGACAGCACACCACACTCGAACAGATTCCACTCACAAACAACCAGAGTCATGACTGTGAGCATGGGAAATCTTGCAAAATCTCTTGCGGTAAAAGGTGACTTTAGAGTAATCAAACATGGCGGATGATGGGCGAGATAGCAATACATTTACATCTAGTCATTTAGCAGACGCTTTTATCCAAAGCAACTAACAAGGGGAGCAATTAGGGGTTTCATGCCTTGCTCAAAGGGCACCTTAGTCATGGTATCGAAGGTGGAGAGAGAGCTGTTCATTCACAATCCCCACTTTCAATTCCTGCCGGTGTGGGAATCGAACCAGCAACCTTCTGGCTACAAGCCCAACTCCCTCACCATTAGGCCACGACTATCCACAATAGAGTTTGGACCGCTTTTTAGAGAAAATTTACAGGAAAAAAAAGATAGGTTTGGATGAAGTTGTCACGCTTCCGTCTTCCGTCAGCTCGCTTTCTGATTTGGTATCGTTTGGTATTCCACTTGACAGTCTACAGATTGCGTGCACGTTTGTCCTCTGGGTTCCCCCCACACAACAGGATATCTGATCGTAAATATTCAAAATGTTGGGTAACAAATTTACGATTTGAGATCGGTGCGCCCCCAGATTCAATCACTCTTAACACACCTCACACCATAGGAAAAATCTGATAAAATAATCTGCATAAGATATCCGATGAAAGATAATGGGACTTTACCTAAGGTTGCTGGAAGGGGAAATTTGGGCTCCAAATCGGCCCGATTATCTTGAAGTGTGTGGGTGCCTTTACACACATTAACATACATTGTCTTTTTCACACACTAACAGGTACTGCCCCTTAAGGGCTCGGGATTCCTTGAGTCCTGTATCCACACAATGTAATGTGTGGTTGAAAGAACAGAGCACTTTCCAGCTCACTGCAACTACAAGATAAAGGCACAATTTCCATCTCACTGCGCTGAAACAAACCCACTGCATGCAGCACTCAGAAGCACGAGATTGAGCCACTAGCCTGCATTTAATTAGCTTCAAATAGTCGTGCCTTTATCACTCGAGAGAAAAGAGAATTTTTGAGATGCTTGCTGCTGGCGGAGTGTTTCCTGAGGAAATCGCCTGTGTTTGTGCTTTTCTTTACCCTTCATCTGCTGTATGCTGTGCTTTTGTTCACGACTCATGCACACTGCAAGAGCTACAAAATGTCACAGAGCATTTAGAAACAGGTCATTGAGTATGCAACAAAACAGACCTCGTATGACAAAGACAAACAGACAGCTGATCGCTGCTGATGCGTAATCAAAATTGTTTTCGACTAACATTTTCAATGATTTTTTCTTCAGTTGTGTTAAAGCTAGAATAACTAAATACACAAGTCTGAAGAAAATGTGAGTGGTTAACTCTACTGGCAATAATAGTTGCAAGGGTGTTGCTAGGCGGTTGCTAGGATGCTCTGACTCTTTGCAAACACGTTAGTTGGTTGCTACAAGAATATTCGGCAGTTTTCAGCCAAAACATCATAGAAACTGCCTAGCTGCCATGCAGGGTGGTTACTTGGTGTTCTGGGTGGTCACTAGGGTGTTTCCAGGGATCTAGATCTTTCCAGATGTTATGGGTAGTTGTGTGTAAAGTGTAAAAGTTGCCAAAGCCATTGGGCTTTCATGGTGGTTACTGTCAAAGGCAGTTACTTTGGTGTTCTGGGTGGTCACTAGGGGGTTTCCAGGGATCTAGATCTTTCCAGATGTTATGGGTAGTTGTGTGTAAAGTGTAAAAGTTGCTAAAGGCTTTGGGCTTTTAGGGTGGTTACTGTCATAGGCAGTTACTTTGGTGTTCTGGGTGGTCACTAGGGGGTTTCCAGGTGGTTGCTAAGGTGTTGTTAGGTTGCTATGTGAGTTGTACCGAAGACTTTTTCAATATAAATACGGTGCACTCGTATTACTATGAATGGGAGAAAATGCAACGAGCAATATGGCCTAATTAGTCCCGCCTTATAAATAAAAGAGCCAATCGCTGATTGGTGATGTCATTGCGTCACTGCAGCTGCTGTTAGAAGCTCCGGTTCATATAGAAACAGACAGTTTTCTGAGACGCACACTTAGGATTGGTCCAGCTAGAAAAATACATTTTCTTTGTCATGATTCCAACGTTTAAAAACAAAATTCATGAGACAATTGTTGTCAGATTTAAATGGTGATTTCAAATGTGAAGTTTAATCACATGCTTGGCAAACAGTTTTTGAGAATTTCATGTTTCCCCATTCAAAAAGCCACACTTGCATGTCCGAGAGGCATTTCAAAGATGGAGGCCGAGTGAAATGAGTTGTCTTAAAGGGATTTTGTTTGTACCATGGTGTGAGTTGTGATTGCTTACTGGTCTGTTATGTTCTGGTGCTGAGATATGGCTGTGTCATGTTGCTATGTGGTTATTAGGTTGTTCTAGGGGGTTGCTAGGGAGTTTGGGGTAATTCTGTAGCAAACTCCACATAATTACAGTTTTTATACTCTTTAAGAAATCAATCTATGAATGGCTTTCTTAAAGTACTCTCTGCACATTAAACTGAAGCCTAAAAGACGGCTACTTATTGTCAAGAGAATAATTTTCAGATTATGAAATCTGAAGTAAACATTGTGCAGATATTATGCTGTATACTCTATATGCTAAATCCTTTGGATAAGCCGAAATGACATTTTCATATACAATGTCCCCTGAGAGCAAATTGTTTAAAGATATTGTGGCTAAACAGCTGTGCTCTTTTAGACTATATTATCTAAAGTGATATAATCTCTACACTTAGATAAACAGCATGCAGTGACGGCACTTCTGAGATCATGTGATGCATGAGGTAAGAGCAGTGGATCATATCTGGGCAACCTCTCCTTAATCCCAGTACCATTATGCATCCCAGAACCTAATCAATGCCACAGGGCTGAAGGATTGCTGAAATTGACAGCTTTAACATTGAGAGATGTTGCGAGATGCAACCCAACAGCTTGGATGAATCATAAGCAGTGGTCTCAGTCGCAGTGCTGCTGTTATCCGGGTCTCTTGGCAAATGTTGTGAAATGTGCCTTGAAGAGAGAGCCAGACCCAATATGGTGCCCCCTGTCCCCAGAGGCAGGCGATGTCCAGATGGCTCACTCACTCTCACTTTCTCTCCTTTTCTCCCATCTCTCTCTCTCTATCTCGCTCCTTAAAAGGAGCCAAGCAGTAGAGCCGCATGTGCGCTAACCGAATCTACCCCTCCTGCCCTCATTACACCTCTTCAGAAAGTTAATAAACAGAAATATAATGTAATCTACAAGCAATTCACTGTATGGGTTTGTCACCCGTAGATACAAAGGGCTTCATGAGGTGGAAAGCAGCTTGTTATTGGACTTAAAGAGGGCAGCGTGACAAACAGAAATTCAGGATTAGTAAGCGTGTTGTAGCTATTTTATGGAATTAAGATATATGAGACTTTATATTAATCACAGTTATCATTATAAATGATGATGAGGACCAAAGAGGGCTGTAATATGGAGAGAGCATTCCCTTTCATCTATATGAGAGCTGCTCAGATTGCCCAGGACATCTTTGCTTGTTACTCCACAGAACTTTCAGAGCTGTACGTGACTAATCACAAAATGGCCCTTCCTGCGATGTGATGTTAAACGGATGAAAAAAGAGTCCATTATACAGTTTTAAGAACTGGTATTGGAACTGGTACTAATATAATGTTATAATATATATATATATATATATATATATATATATATATATATGTGTATATATATGTGTGTGTGTGTGTGTGTGTGTGTGTGTATAATGTATACATATATATAACATTTATATGTTAAATAATATATATGTTAATTGCTACTTTTGAATGCCTATAAAGAAAAATGTTTTTTTTTTAGAAACAACTAACAGGAAATGTTCTTAGAACTTTGACTTGCGTTCTGGAAAGGTTCTCTTAAAATCTATGAAAAATAGTTTTCTGTCTTTGATAATGTTCTTAAATGTTCATAAAAAACAATTTTACGTTAAACATTGTTTTGTTGGATGCTCTTCTTATGTTTTAAACATTTTTTTTAAATGTTTGCATAACCAAAAAAAGAAAAAACTAATATTTTTTGAACTTTCAGAAACCTTTTAGAACACTGAGAAATACTATTTAGAACTTGATGGGAACATTTTTTTTGTTATCTGGGCAGATGGTGTAGTCTACCAGCAGGGGCAAACTGAGCCATGCAAAACAGCTGAACCTTGTCCCGACTCCCATGCCTTCATTTTATGAAATAAGAAAAAAAAAAAAGCCATCTAATACAGAGAAAGCCTGAGCAGTTGTTGTCGTTTTGTTAAAGTGTGTTAACAAGCAGTGATGGGGAGTTACAGTTTGTTACATTTCATGCTTTGTTGAGTTGTCATTATGCTTGCAGTATCTTCTCCCACACACAGCTATTAGACATGCTCTTATTTGCTTTGCCTCAGCTAACTACCCATTCAGTGAAATGACAAAACTAAATGCAAACAAACTCCTGATGTACATCCACTTAAGTTCAGCTCAACTGTAATTTGATACAGAGGGTTAGATACCAGAAATTTCACCCAACAGACCAACAAGCTGATACTCAAACTCAAGCTGATCTACGTTTTTATCCGTTGATCTGATGTTAATTACTGACTGTGGAAATTTGGAAAATGTTTGTTCGAGTGTTTGAATTTGACACATCACAAACAAGACTATGACACCTTCGACAATAATAATCTTATATTAATGCATTCTGTTGGTGGTGGTGGTGGTAAAGGTAAAAAAGTGCCTGGCAATTTTGTTTTTTCAAATATTGAAGTGTGGAGGAGGTGAATTTAATTAGTGAACTTTATTTACCTTTGGAGTTTCATTTGAATTTTCCAAAACAATCAAAATCCCATCTTGCTGAATTTTCTCAAAACGATTCTTTAAATTAATTTAATTGCAATTTCAGTGCAAGGCAAGCCATTAAAATTTGTCCAACAAAAGTTTACTTAATCCATATGCATTTGGAATATATGAATAATTTTCATGGGTGTTAATATAACATTGTTAAAAGTGAGCAGGGGATTTTTTGTTGCCAGAATGCTTTGGATAGGACTGGATAGGGAGTGTAGGCCTAAATATTGAAATTAAACATTATTTTATGTTTTCGAACGGGGGACTTGTTAGAGTTTAATGTTCTGCTATGTTGGGATTTAGAAAAGTTTCTCTCACGTTGAGTTTCTTGTATGAGTTTTGGAGGTTATTATAGAGGCAAGTAGAGCTTGTGCTTAAATTGACAACGGGTCGCCTACATAAATGCTTTGTTGGTCTACATTGATTTACTCAAAACAGCAATTTTGCAGTTTTCAGCGGAGCTATTGGTTTTCTCTTGCTTTTTATTTTTATTTTTTTACATACCCATGTGAAAAAAGTACACTTGCATAATGTACTTAAAGTGCTCTGTTTTCGTGCACTAATTTTGTGTATGTGTATGAAAGATTGGCACAAGTGAACTACAAGTGCCAACTACATTTTTTAAATACATAGTATGTTAAAAGCACATTTTAGTTCATATTCATGGTCTCAAAATAGCACAGTTGAGAATGTTCTCAAGATTATCTGAAGAAGTACTAAAGAAGAAAATACAGCACTTTAAGTACATTATGGAAGTGTACTTTTTTTTTCACCTGGGTAAATTTCATAAATTATTAAGAATAGTGTTGGGAATAAACAGTTTAGGACCCTTGACCAGATATGTCGAATGAAAGACCAGGAGTCAGAAGTGCAATCAATTGAAGAACATTTACTGAAGAATAGTTTGTAGTTTCATCAGCAGAAACAAGCTTCAAGACTCACAAGGAGGCCGCTCTGTGTGCATTCACATTTCCACAACAATTATACTCTAACAGAGTCCACTAACTACGGCATTACTTAGGTTAAAGATATTCTGATTGGTTAAGAAAACTAGACAAAATTGGTAATCTTCCACACATGGACAGATAATCAGGAGTATCTTCATATATCATGATGCTGATGCCTGAACCCTGATTTTAGACACAGTCCCTCTAGGTCAGGACAAGGCGTCTGTAGGTCTCAGAGTGCCAGTTGTCCACCAGCACCCATAAAGGACCTGTACCGAACACTTAGCGCACATACAAACATACACATGATTCACAGCTTCTTCAAGGCTGACGTTGATCTGAGCTCTGCTCTGAACAGGGAACTTTCCCAAAACACACTGATAAGTTGTACTTTTCTCTCAGTGAGAGGTACAGACAATATACATCATTATTTTTAGTGTTTGAAAAAGAAAAGGAAATTAAATGCTTTAACATACATTGAAGAAGTCATTCAAATAATATTTAGAAGGATGAATGTTAATGATAACTTGATGATAAATCACTCAATATATTGAAGTGGCAGTGGATTTCAGAATCCACCCCTTCAATAGCAACTGCAGGAAATTTAGTTGCATTGTTTGGATACCTAATTGCATTGCAATTGATCAATTGCAGTGAAATGATCTCAGAAGACTTCAGTGTTAATATTACAATAAAATTGCTAGGCTGATTGTTTTGTACATTTGGCCTGCAGACCACAACTGAATGAAATGAAGCCAAAGATTTATTTCTTTATAGATGATGTTTGACCCTAATTTTTTTTGCTCTGAAAGTAAAATTTGAAAGCAGACACAAATTGGAATTGCTACAAAGCTTTGGTTTTTCTTTCAGAAGATCCCAGAATACTTCTCAGTGCTCGATTAATTGAAACAGAATCAAATGTGACCAAGCAATTATCACCTGTCTTTCACTCTCACCTGATGAGAATAGAACCCACGTCAGCTGCCATCACATCAATCCAGACTTGTGTGGAGGAGAAAATGAGCTGAATCATATCTTCAGCAGATGCAACTCTCTTGTGCAGCTGTTCCTGTTGAGTTTGATGAAGGTGGTCCATCTCTGGAGGACATTGTGCATAATTCTAGAGCTCCCTGGCACCTGTGAGGACTTCAAATCAGTTTGTCTCACTTCACGCATCAGGAGGACCTTTGAGAGGTTGGTCCTTAAACAGCTCTGACCTGGTCCCACCGCTGCACACAGGTGTGGATGATGCCCTCATCTGCTTTCTCAACAGGTCCTGCTTCCACCAGGCTACGTCTGGCACTACTGTCAGGACTGATCTTCTATAGCCTTCAACACCTTTCTGTCTCACCAACTGCAGAACAAGCTCAAGGTAATGCAAGCAGATCCCTATGGAGTTTTTTTTGTGCCAATAAAAACGAGCGTAACTTTTTAAGAAACTAATTGGAAAAATGAATTGAAACTGAAAAAAATTAAAAATGTTGCAAAATGTTTGACTTCGCTTTTAATACACTGTATGTTTTGCTAATTGTTTTCTCCATTTTCGTTCGCTGGTTTGTACTTACAGATGTGTTTCCAGAGTTTTAATTTACGCTTCTGAAGTTTTCGTTTACGATCCCAGTGTTTTCATTTGTCATTCTGGCACAAACCTCTCGTGGGGGCGGGGCTAGCAGCGGTGTGTTCTTATTGGCTACTGAGTTTCTGATTGGCAGCTTGTGTTGTCATGTCAGTGTTGTGTTGACATCTTGACATGTGCGGATGTGATGGACTGTAACGGCTTCCTGTTTCATTTTAGTGATATAAAGATGTTAGTTTTGTTTTTGAATTTTATCTGCTGCTACTACTTTGTCAAAATAAGTTTTTAGAAGCGCGAGAGATCAAACGCGAGAGAAAATGAAAGTCTTGAGGTTTAATTGTACATTAAAGTACTAACTGTTATACGCAATACTGAAAATATTGCATAATGCCCAATGTGTTCGGAGAATATTAGTTTATTCTTGATGATTCTTTATTGTTGGGTCTGATTAGGTTGTGCTGTTACAATTTAAAGAGAATACTAGTGTAATGTATATGTAAGTGATATATTCAGCTGTCGAGAAAGTCTCACTCCAACCAGGTAATTATGGTTGGAAACCCTGGCCATCACACTGATCATTATTAGAAATACACATTTACACCATCACACTCAATTATCACTTAAATCTGAAGAATTCAAACAAAATATAAATAATTACAATCGTGGCTTGCTGTCAGATGGTATAATCCTCAAAGGGCATTTCAGTAAATATTCCATTCTTTTGTCATTCTGATCATTTATTTAGTTATTTTATTCAGTTAACATTATTATCTCACATTTAAAATTGGAAATCCTTTTTTAACAATCATCAACCGTTTCAATTGTGACTTTTATAAAAAAAAACAGTTGAATAAATGTAAATTAAAATATAGATCAATTTAAATAAATGTACATTCTTTATTGTCACTACAGCATATACACAAGTATCAAAGTGAAAGTGTTGAATGCAATCATGTTGTGATGGGAAAGACCAGAATCCACAAAACACTAACGCTGTAATGCACAGTACTCTCATGATATACATTACCTTAAAAATGCACAAGTACATATATACAATACATGTGGAAAATTAATCTATATTTTAAATGAAACAATGATCCTTTGAACAGTTCCTGTTACAGTACAAAGTGACAAAACAGTGACTGGATACATTATGTGGTAATGGAGTGCAATATTAGTCTTTACAGGGATAGTCCACCCAAAAACATTTAACTTCTCTCATCATTCACTCACCTTCATGCTTTCCCAGATGTATCTGACTGTCTTTCCTCACATAAACGCAAACAAAGATTTTTCAGAAAACAATCCATATCTGTGAGTCCATATGATACAAGTGGATTGTAACCCGGCAGTTGGTCTGGAGCAATTGTTAATAGTTAAAACAGTTTAAATTATTAGTAATGGTCACTGTGCATTTATTTTTTTAACTGTCTTTAGGACTTAATTTGTGTTTATCTATAGAAAGAAAGTAATATGCATCTGGAATGGCATGAGGGTGAGTACAATATGAGAATTTTTATTTTAGGGTGAACTATCCCCCTTAACATTCATATGCTGTTGATAGGCTAATCCAAGATCAGCATAGACTAATAAGAATAAAGTGCAACCTCTTGTGTATTTGTCCACTGTGTTTGTTTTAATCTAGAACTCCAAAGAAATTTAAATATTTGCACAATATCAGGTGTCTGAAGATCAAGATCCCATGGGTAATGTGTCTGAACAAAATAAGATTCTTGTGTGATGGGGACAGTGGATCTCTGGCACTACCACTCCATCCTCTGGGTCAGCACAAGAATTTTGTTTATGGAAAAGTTTTCCACTCCCTGGAAAATGAGAAAGGAGATGTATTATAATCTAACAATACAAACTCCCACACAACACATTGCAGACTTAACATATATGTTGTGTGGGAGTTTGTATTGTTAGATTATAATACATCTCCTTTCTCATTTTCCAGGGAGTGGAAAACTTTCATTCATAATTATTTGCAAGTAATAGGTTTTGTATTTGAACAAATATTTATTATTATTATTAAACACAACTTTTTTCCCTTAAATATGATGTAATCGAAGACTGTAATATGCATAAGCAGGTCCTGTAATGATTGTGCTAAATCAAGACAACACTGCTGTATAATATTGTGGGCTCTAAATGTGCTCTAAAATACATCTCCTTATGAAAAAGCAAAAGCAAGTACTTGTTGATTTATTTAAAACTTCAAAAATAATAACTTACCGCGAGTTTCCAGTATCCTAATAACGGCGATGATTGATGGTAATGATGATTATATCATTCGTCTGTGCTATT
>CM076073.1:5815000-6125000 GCA_038088235.1 Zacco platypus
CGCAAGATTATGGTGTGTGTGTGTGTGTTTGAATATAATGTGGGTGTAATTCATCAATTATTTTTTCCTCATTATAACATAAACGATGGTTTATATACAGTGGAGAAGTGTGAGTGGAAAATAATGCGGTCTGCATCCGAATTTACGTTGGGGTTTGTAAATGTAAAGTGGTTTTAGTTCATGTTTTTTTCTTGTGTGATTTCTATCATGAACAATCAAAAGAGAAACTCTGGAAGTGGTTAATTATACTATAAATGCATTTGAGCTTATATGACAAGTTTTGGTACATCATTAACTTGGAACAATTCTGATGGTGTTAATGGAAAGATAATGCCATGCTGCATCAACGGATCCGATTCTGTAATGATATATACTTATTTAAAATGAGTTTCACAAGCTTTGTTGTCTCAAAGTGAGGTTTACTGCAGTTATTTACTTTCTTTTCATTTGCTATCAGGACTGTTGTGATATCACTCCGTCAAAGTTTTTGTTTTCGGGGAAAAAAAAGCTTTGAAACGAGAAGAACCCACATTTTGATACTCTTTTATTTGGTGTCGTTGCAATCAATGGAAGAGGTGGTGGAATGCAATCATCTGGTCTTGGTTTGGGCTACACTGATTATGTTCTATCGATTTTTGGAGACTGCTTGATACTGATTGCAAGATGTATCTTATTGTGAGATATGAATGGTTCACTGAATTCCCTGGACATGTCGAGAAGGAGAAGACACACACAAAAAAAAAACACTTGGTCCTAATAAAGTAATAGTGTAACAAGCTATTTGTTCCTTTGCCAGCTGGTCTGGCATGAAAAGGACAAGGTCCTAAATTAATGAATGAACCACTGAGGTGACAGTAATGAACTCTTAACTTAGGTTGTAAACGAGAGAAAATAGAGAGGTTTTTAAAGATCTACTTTTATTAGCCTTAGAGAATCAAATGAAGGTTTTAATCTAATTCAGAGAAGCACACTGGAGACACACTTAAGCAGAAAGAGAAAGCAGACACTTCTTTTTCTTTACATAAATTGCACAAAGGATTTCTGTGTTTCTCATACACCCTCCTGTTTTATATTCTACAGCTTGGGGCTTGTTTTCTTAATTTTTCTCCTGTGTGCATTGAAAAAATCAACCTTGAAACCAAATATGTTGGTTCACAATTAAAGAGAAACAATATGAGGTGATCTTCATTCTATTATTTTCTACGAATATTCGAGTTAATTGCTCTAGAGGTTTAAAAGCACGGCTGCTCACAGTGGAGAGTTTCCAAGTGCTCTTGTTAAGCCTCTGTTGGAGAGGGTTGGTTTTGTGATGGTATACGTTCATTGAAAATGTAGCCATGCACTCTTGGCTCAGATTCACACGCCTGAAACCTCCATCCTGATTTGGCACAAACTCTGAGAGACGGGCATTAACAGTCTTACTAATGCCGTGAGCCTGGAAAGTTATTTGTGCGCGAAGAAACCGCTCTATACATTACACTGGAAGCAAATCAACTTACAGTGCGGAATTTGATCACGTCAAAGAGTTAAAGGATTAGTTCACTTTAAAATGAAATTTACCCTAAGATTTACTCACTCTCAAGCCAAATATAGGCTTTCTTCTTTCTGATGAACATAATCAGAGTTATATTAATAAACATCCTGGTGCATTAAAGCTTCATAATGGCAGTGAACGGGACCAACGAGTATGAAGCTGAAGAAAGTGCATCCATCCATCATAAACATGCTCCGAGGGGTTAATAAAGGCCTTCTGAAGCAAAGCAATGCATTTATGAAATAAAAATATCCACATTATAAAGTAAAATATCTAGCTTCCACCATACCGCCTTCCGTATTCAACTTACAAAGAAAGTGTAGCGCCTCTTGCAGTTCAAAACACTTACGCTACGTCCTACGCCTTTCGTATTCAACTTACAAAAAAAGCGCAACTGACACAACATTTTCATTGCCCTAACTATATTCCATATTCCAAATAAAAGTAGTTAGTTATGTTTTGTGGCAACAACAACAAAAAAAAACAAACTAAAGTAACGATAAAACATAAAGTTGTTGCTTAATTATTTCTTTTGAATTACTTTTTAGTAACTCAAATGGTCTGTATATTAGGAATTGCTCCATTTATCATACAATTACATTTTTACATTTACAGAATATTTGTGTAGTTAACAAATAAAAACAAAGGTTTGCAAACAACAAACTGCAAATTTTTCATTTTCAACTGTGCAGCCAATCAATGACAATTCATGATGTCTTTTTTGGTCTGTTTTATAGTTTTAGACTACTGAGAATATAGCACACAACCACTTTTATGGTAGTTTATGGTGTTTCTGAGTCATTTTTTAAGCTTTAAAGCTCTGTTCTCCATTTCTTTGTAATTTTATGTAAAAGAGCGACCAAATGCATTATTAAAATTTCTCCTTTTCTCTTCCACAGAGGAAGAAAGACAAACGGGTTTGAAGCAACATGAGAGTGAGTAAATAATGACAGAATTTTCATTTTGGGGTGAACTATTCCTTTAAAACTTAATATGCCTGCACCCCTCACTTTCCCATTCCCCCCTGAGGAGTGGAAAAGTTGGAGCCGTTCTCTCATTGAAATGCATTTAGTTCGACTCAGTAACACAGAGGCAGCAGGCGGAAGAGCAGAGGAATAATTTACGCTCCGAAAACAGACAGGCGGGCTCACAGAGCCCAGATGAGCGGGGCGAATGTGAAATCATTACATATACTGCATCCCAACACACTTCCCAAACAATACCAATCCCAGGATTGCCGGACAGCCCAAAAACCAATCAAAACCAGCACAATGTCAAAGCTTAAAACATGCCACAGAGTTCTTATCCTTTCATTTGTAGGCTTATAATTTAAGCAGCAGCTTTAAAGACCATTACACTCGCCACCATCATTGAAATATTCAATGTATTATTCACAAAGTGACGTAATGAAACAGAGTACATTTTAGGTGAGGAAGGCTTTAAGAGATTGTGTGGATATACAAATGCATGCACTGCTTTTACTTCATATGTGTCACAACTTCATATCAAATGCACAACGAGGAAGATGAAATTCCAAAACAGCCTTTAATAATCCACAAGTGGACCCAAACAGAGACAGGCAGGGAACTGAAACATCGACAATACCCAACAACCAAGGAATAAAACACAAGAACTTTTATACACAGGATAATGAGGGGAACACAGCTGAACGAGATGAAGAAATCAAATGAGTAACCATAGTAACAAATTACTGCGGCAGAAAATAACAAGTCCAAGCAAAACAGAACCGTCACAATATGTAAGCCTATTACCCATTGTTTCTAATGAAGTGTCCTCGCAGGCTGCATGCAACATGCAATGTAGTCCAATTCATCTTTTACTGAAATAAGTCCAGAGCAGTTACTGAATCAACATCTGACTCACTTACTGAACTGCAAGTTAGCATCATTTTTCTGTATCAAAATGAAGCTATTTCAAGTCAAGTCCAAGTCAAGTTGAGCTTTATTGTCATTCCGCTACATGTGGGGACATACAGTGGAACGAAATGTCGTGCCTCACAGGACCACAGTGCCACATATATACAGGCATACAACAAAACCTATACATGAACTGTCCGACTGAAATATTCTGTATATAAAAACTGTTCACCTATACATACACTAAGATACTAAAAGACTAAAGTATAAACTATACAGACTATACAATGCTTCAGATAAGTACTGTACATGTGCAAAGTGAAACATTTTATATTATGCTATTTTAAAGGTTGCTAATTTTGGTTTGAGGGTCTCTTACAACAGGTTTACTTGCATCCAAGGTGAAAAACACTTCCATTTTCCTCATAATATACATTGCAGCATCACCTCTTTTCACACAGTGTCTGAAACAGTTTGATAAAGGATTCAGTCTCTCTAAATCCCTCCTTTCTGAGAGCCTATTGTACTCTGATTGGTCAGATGGCCCAGTCTGTTGTGATGGTCTACGCATTCAGCGCATGTCAAAATGACCATTAGCATATCTGAATTTCAGCTCTGGAGGCTTTCTCCGCACTTGATGCTCAGTGATATGAACAGTAACAATGGCATCATTTACCGTATCAGTTTGAGCCCTTAAAGGTGCACTATGTAGTTTTTTCATCCGCTAGAGGTCGCATATTCAAAACAAAAGCGTAGCTTGATGACGCAAAGTTTGAGCATGGAATCTTGGGACCTAACAACCGGTGGAAAAGAATCGTAATGGGACTCGGGCAAAAATAATGGAGTATGAAGCAGAGCAGGAGCGAGTCTTGTGGAGTTGAACGAGACGCAGGAGCGATTGATAGTGAGAGACGAACACGACACACGCCTCACGATCAGCGGGACTTTTATTATGCCACAGTCGCCGACACCGCTTCTGCTTTTCCAGTCATGAGTATGAGGAAACGCAGCTCTGTTCATCATATTAGATACATTTGAGTGAGTTGAAAATGATGTTATAACGTTACTCTGTGCGTTCGCTCACCGGCTGCTGTGAGACACTTGTTCACACTGCAGTAAGCTAGATCAATATTAGAATATCATATTAAATGCTGGATGGCTTGTGTTGATAAATGGCATGCAATTAATTTTAAAACGTATTGTATGACGGAGAAAATGCTGCATTACTGTAAAAAAAGCTGCATCTGATTTTGCTTTGTTAGCTTCTTGACAAAATAGTGTTTTTCTCCGAAGCATGGTGAAGCATGATACTCAAAATTAGATTTAAACAATAAGACGAAACATGTTGAGCTATATTACAATAATTCGTTTTCTATCTATAATGTATAAAAAACAGATGTTCCCTTGTCTGTGTTCCCACATGTGATATTTTAAAGCGTCTTTGGTGTTTCCATGGTTTCTACAAAATAAAATCGGAAACCGAGGATAAGGCGGATATGACGGCATTTACAGGCGACTCCATCACATGTCCCGGATCCTTGGTTAAACATGCGATTTTCTCACGATTTACAAATAGTTGGAAACATTTGGGATATTGTAAGTACTCAACTGAACAAAATATATAACACTGTCCTTTTTGGATATTTTACTGCAAAAATCTTACATATTGCTGCTTTAACCTTTGGAAGTGCATGCAAACCACAGAAAAATGTCAACACAAACCAAACTCTTCCAGGCCTCATTTACAAATACAGTGTTTGTGGGCGAGTCAACGTAGATGTTGTTCACACACAGTTTAGGAAGCAAGGCTGAAAGGTTACACTTTATTTTAAGGTGTCAGTATTACAGTGTAATTATACATTTAAATACTGAGTAATAATAATTAACAACATGTATTTACTATAGGGTTAGGGTTAGGATGAGGGCTTGGTTTAGGGTTAATTGCATGTAATTATGCATAATTTATAGTTATCACTACTGTATCTACATGTATCATGTGTAACAATGACACTGTAAAATAAAGTGTTACCTACTGAAATTGCTAACTCGTTTCAAGCAGTTATGCACATTGATCTTTGAAAGTTATATTATACACTACAAGAAATGTAATATCCAAAAAATATAATAGGATACTTTTAAGATTTCTCATCACATAAACTGGAATAAACTTTTCAAATAGAAGAGGGCATAAGTTAGACCATAGTATATTATCTACAGTTTCTTGCCTCTTTAGAATTGCAGAAGATTGGATGTTGATTAGTTAAAAAAACCCTTCAAATCTAGTTTGTGTGAAAAACAAAATCCAACCCATGGCAACAGCATAAAAGTTCCCCAAAACTGACTTGGCAACCCTGACTAAGCACCTTTAAAAATCTGTCTTTTTTTTTTTTTTTTTTGCTCAATTTGTGAACATAAATACTTGGAAATTTTCCACTAAAACACCTCAAATGAATTATATGACCAGTCACTAATGAGAGAGCCCTGTTTGCCTGAATAAAAAGTTCTGATCTGTGTAGGGTGTAATTCTACTAGACTGTAGCCGAGCACTTCTTATTTATTGGTAAACACTCCCGGCCTCTAATTGACAGTTTAATGATGGACTGGCATTGCCTGCCTCACATTAAACAAGTGTTAATTATTGCACACTTAAGCCGTCAGCACAAATGCCCTGAAGGTCTGTTCCTCACACAAAGCTATTTTATGACTTCAGAAGACTTATATAATGCATGGGTAGGGAATACTTTTGGAATATGAAATATTATTTTGCTCCTTTAATGGTGTTTTTTTGTATTTCTTTCTTTCTCTTTTTAGTGCTTGACAGCTCCTGGTCACTGCATGCGTTTATTTTATGAAGAAGAGCAGCCTAGACATTCTCTATATGGGGTTGTGATGAATGATACGAGGGTGAGTAAATGATGGAAGATGAAGTAGATGATGAAACAACCTGTAGCTTTGTCTTTTTTCAACCATCTGCTCATTTATGGCCTGATTGCCTGAAGCACTAGGAACATGCTGAACTGTGCGTCAGAACAAAAATGGTAAAAGAAGACCGTGACTGATATTCAGCATGTTTCACGTTCTCATATCGTTTTTCTGATATTGAGCCAAATTTCTTACATCTGAGCAGTGATAAATCTAGCCAATATCTGTGTTTTGTGTTGTTTATTAGTGCCTCTTAACAAAGATTTGGATGAGAAAATAATCCACGGTATAAAACAAAGCAGAAACATCATAAATGAGAGATCAAATAATGTATAAATCACTATTTTTTTTTTATGAGATAACTATCCAACAGTGATGAATTTTTAGCAGCATCTCTTTTGCCTCCTTTCTCGTTGAGAAGGCAATGGCTTCAATGTGAGAGCTGAACTAATTAAAAAGTAAACCTATCTGGACAACTTTATGTTCAGGTCGCATTTCACCTCAGAACCAAATGAGGAATAAATAAGCATTTTGCATTAATAAAATGTGATCTTGTAGATTTGTTTGTTCCATTATTTTTCAGACAATTAGGCACATTTGACCCCCAGTTCTCATTAGTGTAATGTGTCTGTTATTGTCTTTGTCATTAATTTTAATGAGGATTATAGTATTATAATACAGTCATTTTTTGTTTACTGTTTTGCAGTCATTTTTCTAATTCAATTTTTTTATTAAAGGCACAAATTCTTCAGTGTTATATAAATACTTTAAAAATGTACATTCATGTTTATATTCAGATTTGTTTATTAATTTTATATTATTGTAAGTTGGGGGGGGTAAAAATGTGCTTGATTGTCTGACAAATAATGTCAAAAAGATTTGTTAATGTTAATTTCAACATTTACTAATACATTATTAAAATCTTGTTAACATTATGCACTGTGAACTAACATGAACAAACAACGAACAACTGTATTTTCATTAACGTTAATGAAGATTAGTAAATACAGTAACAAATGTATTGCTCATGGTTAGTTCATGTTAGTTAATACATTAACTAATGAACCTTATTGTAAAGTGTTACCCATATTATATTATTAATATTATAATATATCTTAATATATTATATTTTCTTAAAATAACAATCAAAATATAAATTCTTTTTTTCTGCTGATAAATGTGACCACCTCTTGATGGGGTTCACCCAATGATCTGAAAAGAAAGGGACTTTAATAATGCCTTATAGTTATTGTTTTTAAAACCATGTAAAATGTTTTTAAAATGCATGAACCGCACACCACTCAACATTTTCCCTTGCTATCAACTCCGACTTTATTTATAGAACACATAATAAAACAACATAGTTGACCACAGTCCTGTACAATAAAATCAAAAAATTGCAAAAATTAAAAACCACAAAAGAAAAAAAAAATCAACACAACATTGAAAACTAACTCAATACCTCAATACCTGCTCAAAAGGTATGTAAAAATGTCAATGTAAAAACTTTCAATGTAATGCAAAAACTTTTTTTTAACTGTTTTTGAATGTATTAGATTGATACTTTACATCAAACTGCTGGTTAGATGGTACATTAAGGCTACTGTAACTGTTCATCAGTGTATTAGCTGGCAGGCTAATATCTCTGCCATAATCAAGCAGTCTAGATTGAAGCGTTTGCTTGGAAATACATTTTATGAACCTATTCCACGGGACAAGGGAGCAATAAATAATCAGAATTTTGGCACAAGGACTCGATATCTGTGGTCTGAAGTCAAAGAGGTTTCCTCTGAGTCTGAAGTTCTATTTTCCGTGTAGCGTGAGTGCCAGGTGATTCACATGGTTGGCCGAGATCACACATTGCGACCTCTACATCATTAGCATACACTAATTAGCGAGGAAAATAAACAAGGCAGCCTAATTATTCGGTGGAATGAGACACAAACAAAGGAAAGAACACTAATTACAGACCGTCGTTATCAAACCTGTCTATTGGCTGGGGTCAGAGATGCTGATATATAAAGACAGCACTGCTTTTCTTTGTAGGTTATGCAATATTTTCCTGCCAATGAGGCCGTTTATCCATCAACCAAACGTGTCTCCAAATTAGGCCATGACAGATACGATTTAGTTCAACTACTGAGATTCATTCTTTGTTTGTGGTGTAAACGAGAGACATATACTTTTGACAGGTGGTGCCATTGCTGTTATAGCCGACTGACTACACCAGGGACCACACTAGGAACATGAATCCAGTGCAACTCCCAGAGGAATATGAACATTCATAAAGTCATGTGAACATTCTCCCATTTTATTATGGTCATGTGCACCGCAGACCCTGGAAACAAGCACACAAATCCCACACATGAGATTCCCTGACAGGTCCCAAGGGTCCGACACACTTCTTTAAACCTCACTGCGCTGTGCTGTAAGGCCAGACACGATAGAAGCCGTGACAAACACTGAGAGGTTTTTTTTGTTTTTTTCCCCAATCTTGTGTTTTCTAATTACGAATGTTTTCCTCCAGTCCTCGTGTTTAGGGTGGTGCGAAGTGTGTAGATCATTAGTTTCCTGCCAGGCGCCCGTCAACGTGTCCTTCACGAACCGCTGCGCCACTAAGAAGTCATTTACACCGGTTCTCCCCATATGGTTTCATCACTATTCCGGCGGTCTCCGCTGCCGCTCATAAAAACCCCGGGACTGTCAGCCTTTTTAAAAATGGCATTATCCAGCTTAATGATGCAGCACTTTAATAGCAGTGAAAAAAGAAAGAAAAAAAGTAATAAAGAGGCTGTGACTAGAATGCCGTCAATTCCACATAATAAAAAGACTGTTTGTCATTCATGGGCGTGTGCAACGCAGATCAGCAGAAAATCTGGACGGGATGCTTTGAGCATGTTAGTGCACTGATAGAGATATAAATACAGGCCTGGGCAAAGAAGGTGCAGTTTTCATGAGATTTACTGCTGAGACTGATAGACGTGGTGAAGTCATGTGAGCAGAAGGAGGAGGAAGCGACGCCTCCACGTCGCTATGATTGGTTGATTACTCTGTCGGTGTGATAATGAGAATCACGTTCATAATCTCTGCGTAAATCAGCCTGAATAGTTCGTGTTAAACTTTAAGTTCCCTAATCGGGCATCAGCTCTTTTGAAAGTGTCTGAACTTCATGAAATTTAATAAAGGGTGAATGAGACGTTTTTATAGCGAGTAAGTTGAAGTTGCACGCGCATGTCTGGGACCATCATTACAACTGCAGTGTTTTTTATGACTAATAATATAAACAGTGTTGGGGTTAACGCATTACAAGTGTGCAAGTTGTGAATTAAATAGTAAAGTAACACACTAGTTACTTTTTCAAATAAGTAACATAAGTTACTTTGTTATTAGCATATTCAGTGTTCCTCAGAATTAATAAAAACAGTGAAATGCATATTCTGAATTCTGCAGTAATTAAATATGGTAAATAACACATATACAAATATGTATTTAATCTCACTTTATTAACTAATATCTTTGCTGCTGATCTTCCATGATCCACATCAACCATACTAATAAGCAAAAAATGTGTTCTTTTCTTTTTTATTGCTAAAGAGTGTCCTATTTTTTTCAATCCAGAATGGCAGTACAGCTAGAAAGTTAATTTGAGCGGCGCCCTCTACTGTACAGGCGTGAATTTGCATTTCCTTCATTCTGAGTCTCATTCATTTCACTTTTGTTTTGAAAGGACCTTTGCCAAAAATAGAACTTTTTTTATTAATAAAAAACAAACAACTTAGCCATCCCAGGTGAGAAACAGTAACGTAAAAGTAATGTAACATGTATTGTAACATGCAAAAGTAATGTAACATTACAATTATTTAGTTGTTTAGGGAGTGATGCAAACACACAAACACACACACACACACACACATTTATATATATATATATATATATATATATATATAAATTTCATTTTAGATTTTCTGTAAGACTGCTTTGGAACAATTTGTATTGTAAAAAGCGCTACCCACCTTATTTTGTTTTAATGCAGAAGTAAATTATTTGTATAGGTAACTAGAAGAATAACAAAGTGTATTAAACTGTAAAACTATTTGTGCTACAAACCAGTGTGTTTATGATTCTGATAATAAATCGAAATCATATGAAAACAAGTACCAGTTTACATCAAGCATACACAATTACTAGAAATTGAAACTTGCTTTAATATTGTAAGACTGAAAATATCCAAAGATATTTTAAAAATGAACAAAGACATTGGCTTTGCTGTTTCAGTCCCCTCTTTCATGCTACAAGAGCCATTTGGGAACACAAAGGTGCTGATAGTGATCAAGGCCTGTAGGCCAAGATGCGTGTGCATCGGGGGTCTATGAATTGTCACACCTTCAGTACAGTGGGGGAAGTTTTACCTCTGATTGGTCAGTTTGAATGTCTCACATTTGGGTTTCAGTCACATGGTCAAGGAAAAGGATAAAAGAGGATTGCAACTATTGCTCTGTCTCTTTCTTTTACGCTCTCTTCTTTTACACTCTGCTCTCTTACTTGGGCACTCTCTGTCCTTCTCTCTCTCTCTCTTTGTCTTTCTTTCTTTCTATCTCTCAGGTAACTTTTTACATACATGCTGGGTACGATAAATGGTATAAGTTTTTTATCATATCATCTATTTTGTAATCATTTTAAGTGTAACCATAAACCAATATATTGTCATTAAACTCTTTCACTACAAATTATGTGCTAGCTAGTTCTGATTTGGTATTAACTTTGATATGTTACCTATTGCAATATAATATTGTCACATTATAGCAACGCTCTCCCACATATTTAGCTATTATAACTGTGCTTATTTCCGTCGTTGGTATAAGTAGCAGTGGGTGGAAATAGACAAGAAATGTACAGTTTTCTACCATCTTGCTGATAATATTTCTTAAGTCATTCGGCAACCCTGCAGCTTGAACACCTGTAGGAGCTCCACCCTTACAATATAAAGTTTGTGTTGATACAAGCACACAAAACTAAAGTATTGAGTTGTTGATAGTTTTATGTAAATGTTGTTCTATATTCCATTAACCGTTAAAATATGAAATAAAGTCATTTAAAGAACCCAAACCCAGAGACTTTACTTTCTTACTTCAGAAGCCTGCACTAATTCTCTAAGACAAGCAAGGTGAAATATCACTATGTGCCGTTGGTTGTTTTGTCTTTCAGTTGAACTGACTGCTCTGTTGAAGTATGACTCTCTTTGGATATCCTATGTGAGTCCGAAGTGAGGGCAAACTGAAATTTGGGAACTTTATCACGCATAAGCCATATTTGCTACATACTTTGGCATGCCTATGCGCCCAAAAGTACTAAGGTGAAACTGAAATTTTGGAACTTGCATAATTAATAAGGAATAATGGTGGACTGGATCATTCATAATAAGTTTTTGAGTCATGCTGGCACACATAGAGGCATTACTGTAATGATTCAGACTGTTCTGTACACTTTGTACCCTGGGGAAAGTGCCGTTGACATGTAGACAAAGTGCAAGAAAGAATGCAAAAAATATATAAATTCGTCATCATCCTGCAGGCGTGCCCTGATTCTAAGTATTAAATTTTTGTTTCAAGTCCAGGCCTGAACTATTCAGAACTAACCAACAGAGAGAGAACTAAAGAAAACTAGTCCCCTAAGGACATTTCAAATCAGGGTAATGACCACAGTTAATGTAGAATTACAAACCCCATAAAGTTTTATTCATTCGACATGATGGTTGAAAGAAAACGGTTTTACCTGGCAAGGTCTGAATTTAACTAATATTGCCATGGTTTCATAGATCAGGCTTAAACCTAGTCCCAGATTAAAATGCATGTCATAAAACGGATATTTCCGGCCCTTGATTCTGATTGGTTGAGCCGTGTTCGAAGCCGTTGTATATTACTGTACAAACATACACTTGTGATCTCATTACATCAGTATTACTGCATCAGTGTGTGTGTGTGTTGCTGACTCTTTGCAAACAGTTTGATTGACAGGCGATCTGACCAATCATAACCCCGAATCCGCCATTTTATCCGACAAAGCAGTCAATGGGATTAACGTTGGCGAACTTGAACTTGATAAATTGTGTGTCCTCACGTCTTTCCACACTTGAAACAACATTTCTTCTGATGTTCATTCATGTTTATTTGATGCTATAAATGAACTAGTATGAAGAGATGATCCGTTCACGAGGAGCTACAGCGATCTGTCACGACACATTAAAGAGACACTATACGCTATTTATTGTTTAAACTTCTTTAAAAAATTACAATATTTTAAATATGAAACTGTTTCATACGTTGTCAGTGTCCTCTTTGCTCCGCGATGTACTTTTCACTGCGTGAGAACATGTTGTGTGGTGTGAGAGCGCATATTGAGTATTTCACGAAAAGTAACTTGTTTATTATTTATAAAATTGTTAGTTCCAGATAAAAACACAGCTATCGCAGCTTCACGCAGTCCAGTGTAGTACTGCACAACACCCTTACCAAACACTCTTATCAACATAAAAATGTTTGTTCAGAGAAGAGTATTGTGATATCGAGTGACCGAGAGTATTCCCTGCATTCAGATTTAGCATTTTTATTCAGTCAGTCTTATGTTCATAATAAATAATCAGTTAGAATGTCTGCTGCGATCTTGTCCTTTTAACAGTTAATGGGTTTTCCCGTGCCCTGCCGACACTGACCGCTCTAGTCAAAGCATTTGTCATTTGTGTCTTGTTCCGTGTTCACAACAAGTTTCAATATAAAAGTCTTTGCGACTGAGTGACTCTGTGATAATCTTTGCCACCATCTAGAGGCGTAATAAATGTAACTTCTGTTGCTGTTCATGGTCAGGGACTATTTTTTCAAGCGGAACTTCATGAGAGTTGCATTGATACATATTTTTTGTCTTTTGTATTGTGTGGTAACCATTTTATAAAAGCGATAAGCCCCGTGAAGTCGTGGTTTACAGTGAATTTATAACAGCTAAGGGGTTTTTAGGCTCTCCACTCCGCACATTAGCTGTTATAAATTCACTGTAAACCATGGCTTCTTGGGCCGTATTGCAACTTGCACTTATGTATCTTAAAATATGTCAGTGCCATTGTTTTGTCTCAAGATTCACACCGGTAATGTTTTTTTTTTTCTAAGGCTTGTTTATAAAAGCTACTTATATATCCTAATTGGACCAAGGCCTAATCTTGGCTTAATCTAAGCCCTGTTTGTCAAACCAGGCCATTAAGTTTGAGTGCTCAAGGAGCGAAATGTACTGTAGTATTCAGAAACCTTTGTTATTAGCAACACCGGTGGCCAACTATGGTGAACTGCGGCCAATTGCTCAAGCTCACGCTTGTGCAGACACAAGAGACCGAATGTGATTCAACACCCTGATATTCTCACGGCGAAGTTCTTTTGCCTTCTTTGCTTCGGGGTAAAAAGAAGTTTGAAATGCCTCTGCAGCATTTTAGAAACATCCAGACGCCGTCCACGTTGCTGAGAGCGGCTTTTAGATGAATATGTAGGCTAAATATGTGCTGCGTGGTTTTTCTCTCAATAACAAAATAAACAGATCAAAAACAAAAAGAAAACGGCGGTTAAGAAAGCGTCTGATCATAGTGATGTGGATGTGTTTGCACAACCGCAATTCACTATCATCATGTTTACAGATGATGTAATAAAATTATTGCTAGCTTGGTTATAAAGTTGGCCTATATTTGTGACTATAGATCTGGCTATTAGTCTCTTTTCTTTACATGACACTATAGCCTACACTATAGCTCTTTCCACATCCTGAACATCATAAAAGCTTTAATTTCATGAGTCATTGAACGGAAGAGAGGCTTTCGGGAGTGTATGTAGACGTCACATCTTTTTGATTTTCCCGGTAAAAATGTCCTTCACAAAAAAATCAGTCTACATGCTTTCATAGACAACCTACAAAGTCAGCGAAGGTCTTTTTAAGTTTCATTACAAGCTGTTCACACATTGGCAATCAATACATGAAAATTCTTGTATGTTGTCCTTTTAGGGTTAAAACTTTTTTGGGGAAATTAAATTGGTAAGATGCTACCAGGAGAACGCATCCTGTTCGTTTTAAAAAGAAATGAAAAAATGATGTACACGTTTACAAATTAACAGAAAATTTGCAGGGAATGTTATGTTTTTTGGTACCAATAATATATACCATTATATAATTTTATTGAAAATTAATGCATCAAAATAATCTGTGTTAAAAATGGTAAAAATTGTGTTTTGTTTAAAAATCATGTTAATATAAAGGGAAAAAATGCCCCTGGTTGGCTGATATAGAGTGAATAGAGGGACAATATGGTAATATTTGTCACTATGCAACTTTGAGCAATATTTTTTTTAATAATGTTTAATTAAATATGTATTTAAAATAACCATGAAGCATTTCCTAAGGGTGATTGCACCTTTAAGTGACATTTATTCATTTGAGATGCATACACCCATATCTTTACATTTCAGCTATACTCATTTCTTTGCTCTAGTTTACATGTGAAATTATGTCTGTATAGTTGTGTTGGTATTAAAGAAAAATGTGTATATATACAGGTAAAGCAGAGCATGCAGTTCTCAATTGTGATGCATTATTTTACCAAACAAGCCCTTTTCATGCACTTCCTTTTTTTAGACTGAGTTCTGAGTTTTTAGAACAGGTTCTGTATAATGCTAACCGTATTAGGAAATGCTTTTAAGAGTCTGCCTTGACAACGTAATATGTCACATTAGACATACTGCAGCGGAAGCTAGTAACTCAAGAGCAATGTGCAAGAACCACATTACTGTAATTCTCTCTTCCTCCATTTATGTGTGTGTGTGTGTGTGTCTGTGTGTACATGGCATGAAGGCACTTTGTTATAGGTGTGACATTAAACAGGATTGTGAGTGCTAATTTGCACCACAAACGTGACAAACAGAAAAACTGTGAACTATAAAACGCAAGCAAATTCTTTGTTCTTCACTTTTTTTTAACACATAGCAATCAGTGATTCTCTCATTAAGGAAAACATCACCTTCCCTCCCACATCACAGTTTTTAAGTTCCTACATTCACCGGTAATCTTTTATTTATACGTATAGTTAGAATGTCTGTTTCTGCCAGTTGCTTTTTACAAAAGCATGTTGCAAAAACAGCATATGCTTGTAAAAGGGAAAAAAGGCAGCTATGGCTGCATGTCAGGTGTCATAAGAAATGAAGTTCAAGTGGACCCTTTTATATATTTATTTATTTAATTTAAATGATTTATTGTGACTTCTACCACATTTTTTATTATATACTGTTAACACAGCAATGATTTCCATAAACACAGTTAAACAACAAAATATAAATGTAAAAAAAGGTCTTGACAACAGTAAATTATACAGTTTAGCAATAATAAATCATAAAACATTTAAAATATTTTTTAACTGTATAATTAACTGTACTAAACTGTATAATTTACACACTGGTGCATGTCGCATCTGCAGCCAATGAGCTTGCTGTTCACAACATTTAAGTGGATGATTATCATTCACTATAGTAATTGCAGTGCGCTTTTAGATTTCGCCTAAAACCCTCCAACTTCCCCAGCTCCACCTGTATAGATCTGCTATGGGTAATTGAATGCTATTTGGGCATGAGCAGTATGTCTTACATACTCACAGCATATCAGCATATGTATTGGCAATAGCTACTTCCTGTCCTTGTTCTGCCGCAGCAGCAATAATCTATACAACACAGCAATAATCAACAGCAGCAGCATAGCAGATCTTTTCCGCCAAGACCAAATACATTAAAATTGTCATATCCTTGACCGTGCTAATTTGTGTATATATATTTCACATGGTGTAAAATATCATATGAAATACTGTATATATGTAACAGAGTTTAAATGTTTGTTCAATTCACACATAAATTGGGAAAACTCTCCATTGACTGTTGTGTCACTCGTATTTGCTCACATGATATTGCGGTGCAGAGTTATGTCATCAGCAGCATAGTTTCCTATTTCTCTCTGTTGCTAATTCGCATCAATGTTTGCTCCATCTTAAAAACTAAGTTTGGATCCTTTTCAAGCCCAAGTTTAAACTTTAATCTACACAAGTTTACTTATTTTGTCTCCCAGCTCCTAGTTGTGTTAGTCGAGTCAAATATGTGTTATTTGTGACGATAAAATGAAGAGTGTGTTTATTGGCCTGCTTGTAAGCGAACCTCTGTTTATTTCATTTGAGATTTTTAATGCAACATCGATGCACTGTACTATAACCAGCCTTTTGGTCCCAGTCTTGTGTCTTGGCCCAGGCCCAGTAAAGTAACCATGAGTGACCGTCCACCTGATCTCAGTGGGAATTAATCCACCAACACACACACAGTCATTTATATATATATATATATACACTTATATAGCTGAGTGAGTCATACAGGAAGTAGCACAAAGTTATCAAAGTTATGTTGCTACAATAAAAGTTATCAATAGTAGTGCTATTTAAAAGAACCATTAGGTTTTGTGTTCGCACTGGCAGTTAAAGCACTTTGAGCACGATCAAAAAGCAGGGCTCAACATTAAGCTTGTCCAGGTGGGCTACTTATTTGATTACTGATCATTTACATGCATGAAAACTTGTTGAAGGTCACTTGTCCCAAAGCATTTTAGCAATACAAATTCAGTGCATTAAATTTATTAGTAAAATGGTACGAGGCATTTTGAATATCAAGTCTGCATCAAAGTCAGTCAACTTGAATTTTAGCTATATAGCCCTGCTTGTAGGCCACATGTACCCTCTAACAGGTCAGATGTGAGACATGAAGTGAAGGACCTGACGATTGGGATGGAAGACAGGAAGGGTCTCTTTCCATCTCTGTCCCTGTCTTTCTCTCACAGGTGCTGGCCTCCTGGGCCCCACTGTCAGGCATGGAGCATCACTGTCACTTAACGGTCCGGAGCCGGCTGGGGGATGACAGGCGTGAGTAACACATTATTTTTTTTTTACTGACTTTAATATATAGTGACACACAGCGCCCACATTCACTCAATCAGAAACAGACATCTGAATGCCCACCCGAAAACAAAAACCCACATATGCATTCTATTTATGTACAGACAAATATATGCAGACGTCTGATGGACACACGTATGTCATATCTGACTGGTATTGTCATATCTGCAGGAAGTCAGTGCATGTGTTTTGTGGGGTAATTATTAAACTATCTGATTAAAGTATAAGTATGGCAATTTTTTAGATTTATTATCCCAGCCTAAAGACATTTTGTCATTATTTACATGTTTTTCAAACACAGGGACTTTTACTGCTTATTTTTTTCCCATGCAAGCATAATGAGTTGTTAATTGAACTGTAAAGCTGCTAAACGGATGACAACACACCGTAAAGGCAGTCAATTTTACTTCCCAAGTCTTCTCAAATACTACTCTATGACCGTCCTTGAGTGAGTCAGAGTACTGGATCGAGAACTGGATCAGACTGATTCCTAACGGAATCATTCAGACTAGTTTCTTGAACTAAATCAGCTGATTCATTAAAAAGATTTGAATTGACTTGACTTTTTCCCCTGACTTGGCTAATTCCCCTGAAAACTGTAAACACCATGACTCCTGTACTGCAAAGCTCTGCTCTGTTTTCCTCTGAGCTAGTGGGTGCTTTGCTTTAGATACACTGCTTCATCAAGCTTCAAAACCATTATGAATCTTCTGTTTCAAATCAGTGATTCGCAGACAAGTCACATGATCTCAGCAAACCTCCATTAGGCGAGTTCAACTTTACGCGGCGCTACACAGACCGATTACTGTATGAAAAAATTAAATTCTGTCATTAATTGCTCACCCTCATGTTGTTCCAAACCTGAAAGTTCATCTTTGGAACACAAATTAATTTTTTTAATGAAATCTGAATGATTTCTGTCCCTCTATTGGCAGCTGTGTATTTACCACTTTGGCGCTTCAAAAGTTCATAAAGAGATCGTAAAACTAATCCACATAAATTGAGCAGTTTAGTCCAAATTTTCTGAAGAGACTCCATCGATTTATATGATGAACAGATTGAATTTGGGCTTTTATTCACACACAAATATTGATCAGTGAACATAAACAGAAGCTCAACCAATCCTGCTTGACTCGCCAGAACAAACCTCTTGTGGAAGCTCAAAACTTGCTGGGTAACACACGAGAATGAACCTCATTGGTTCTCACATGGTCCAGCAAACTTGAGCTTTCAAACTTCTGTTTACCACAATTGATGTGTGGGTTGATAAATGTTTATGTGAATTAAAGCCTAAATTCATTCTGTTCATCATATAAAGTTTTTCTTCAGAAAATTTTGACTAAACTGGTCAATTTATAGGGATTAATTTTACGATCTCTTTATGAACTTTTTGAAGCGTCAAGTTGCATAGCTGTCTATGGAAGGACAGAAAGCTCTCAGATTTCATTAAAAAGATCTTCATTTGTGGTCCGAAGATAAACAGAAGTTTTATGGGTTTGGAACAACATGAGTAAATAATAGCAGAATTTTCATTTTTGGGTGAACTTTCCCTGTTGGCCTACTACAAATTAATTAAAAAAAAAAGCGAATGAAATTATGCATACACTTTATATTAAATGGCATTTCATGATTTGTAGATTGCATTTAATAGATTACACTTTCATTAAAAAAACATGTATTTGGTTTGTAAAAGGTGTCTGTAGAGTTTTCATTGCATTTACACCATTTTGATTAGCAGGTACTATCAGCATGTCTGGTAATGATTTTGGTTGAAACAGTGAATCATTTTGCAAAGCAATTGGTTATATTGATTCAGTGTTTCGAATAGGTTTTCTATCATTAATTTGAGCATCTGCACAAGCCTATCATTGGCTTAACCAATGGTGTGAGTTAGTTTGACCAATGGAGAATTCGGGGAAACCTGTTTGAAACCATTATTTTTCCAATACCATTTGGTGACATAACGGTGCAGAAGTCACACAATTCTGAACTCTTTTGTTTATAAGCCTGGCTGAGCGAAACAGATCATTTCATATGTGATCTTGGATGAAATTCAGCCCTCTGTATTTATCAGTTTTGGCTCATTATTGCTTTGTTTGTTTTGTAGAGTGTTTCATATTCTCTCTCAGAGAAACTTGACAATGAGGGGTGAGTGCTGTTGTCGAATAATGGAGGACCCAAAATGTCTCGTGTGTTTAATTTCCCAATGAATTCAAATTAATGAGCAAATAAACCCATGCATAAATAATTGAGATACATAAATGACCAGCGCAGCAGCCTCTGAAGCACAATGATACAATGAGAAAGAGAAAGAGAGAGAGGGAACCTGGCAACGGTGTGGTAAAAGACTCGTCAGGACCATCTCTTTACGTAATGGATGGTAATGATGGTGCTTACTGTTGCCCGAATGTACGTTGACCGGTCACACAGCGCAGGGCTGCGGGCACTGTCGAGCGTAATTAAAAATGTGTGCGTATGTTTGCAAAGGGGAAAAGGAAGAATGATTGTGTGGATGTGTGCATGTGACTGTGGGGGAATAGAAAGAAAGCTTATTACCCATCTGCCATCCAATTTCAATCTCTTTAAAACAAATGAAACATTCACAAGACCAGGGACTTTTCATTATCTTTATCCTCGGCCCTAAAAGGAGCCTTTTTACTGCCACTGACTAAACACCAGCAGAGAAGGAAGTGGAGGTGAAATGAGAGGAAATGAAGAGCTAGAGGCGGGAGAAATCTGAACTTAGCAAATGGCATTTACATAGCCTTTACCATGCAGGTCACACCGCCAAAGCCGAGCAAATCAGCTCGTAAATGAGGTGAATTAAACAAGAAACTTGTTGCTTAGCGGAACGGTTTGGATCACAGTACGTTCCACGTAATCTCTGAATCATGAAGATGCAGTTACTCGTTCTCATGTTTGAAACATCATTCCCAAGGTGCCTTGTCGTCTTAAAAAGAACATGCTGAGCTCCGACAGCACCGAACGGCGCAGTTAGTGAGCCGTAGAGTGCTGTTGCTCGATCTCCTGTGGATTGTTGGTAGCATTAGCATGCTGAGGGCTCCTTATAAAACTTCCTGTCCTGAGGTCACATCTAAATGGAAGAGATTTGAGAAGAGGAGTCTGGGTCATGGAGAAGGTCATCGCCATTAATCATGCCAGAGTCTTTTTACCGCCAGTCCCAGATAGCATCATTGATTGAGGCCAGTGATTAATTCCTGGGTAAAGCAGGTGGAACTTGTGAAATCACATCTTTAATTTGTTTCTAATCACTGCCTGGATGGTCACATGGCAACCAGGACTCATGAAAAAGGATGAATGTCTTCCTTGTGATAAGCTGTGTTCTGCTTCATACGATCCCTGAGCCGTGTTCAATATTTCTCACATGACAAGCAGGAGATATTTAGGTTCACATGATTTGTGTTATTTAGGCAGCATCTGAAATCACTTACTTCTCCTCTGTATAGTAGACGAAAAACTTTGTGGTAAGAGTAGCATGTCCGAATTCACAGTACTTTGTACGCACAAGTAATTAGTTTATCCGCAAGGTGGCAACCGTGCCCTGGGGGTGTCAGTTCACAAGGTATTATAACGGAACAGGCATAAACGGAACAGACGGTGTAGTTAAACCCCAAGCGATCCCATTTTTTCAAATTGCTTTCTCTTTAGCGCATGATTACAATTCCTATAAAAGCATGTCGTTAAAACACTATGTTAAAATGACCATTTTGTCTATATTAGTTAGCTTATATACTAACATAGCATACAGATAAGCGATTAGCCCGATAGCTTAGTTTATACACACATTTTCACTTACCCTACATATATTCTCAATCATATTTAATGTAATTGTGTTAAATTAAGTGTTAAATGTCCAAATATTTAAGTTAAAAATAAAACTAATTAATGTTCAAATATTCACTTAATAGGCGATTTATAGCTATTTATAGCTATTATTCAAATATTCACTTAATAGGCTCTTTACAGTTGATCAAATGTGAGAAATTATGTTCACTTGGGTTTTATTGTGCACTAATGTGTTTTCTTTCACATTATATAGTAAGATTTGCAAATTTTAATATTAAATTTCAGTAACTCTTTCTACAGGTTACATAATTACGCCAATAGGTGGCGACAAGTCTTTATGAGCAGGTCATTATGTGAATCATTCACTCAACTGATTTGTTCAACAACACTGATTCATTTAGGAATGGATGAAGAATGGTTGCATCCAAAATCACATACTTCCCTAATATATATATGCTTAGGTGACAAAAAAGCTATGACTGAATTCACAGTACTCATAAAAGAGTAGGCAAGAATTACATCCAGCGAGATTCTGAAGTGTGCATATGATGGACACTTTACTATGCTATGGGGCCACTGCAGAAGATTTGTGAATGGCAGTGATATGCTGGTATGTCACATGACAGTGACAACATGTCGAATGTTGTAAATCCGGATTACATTCATACTAGAACATAATTTTTTTAGCACTCGCAAAGTACTTTTTCAAATTAAGTACCTACTCAAGAAAATATACGATTTTGGATGCTGCCACTGTCTTCATGAACCAGTCATTGGCTCTCTTATGCAACTGATTTTTTTCAACAGCACTGATTCGTTCAGGAACAATACAAGCGATTTGCCTTTATGAGTGAGTTATTGAATCATTCATTCAACCGATTTGTTCAAAAACGATGATTCATTCAAGAATGAAACGAGTGTCCTGAATGTAGAAGACTTCCGATTCATTAGCCACTTTTGGTAAACAACTAAGAACAACAACATGCAGTAAATGGTGAAACTATTTGCACTACAAAACAGTTTTATTATGATTACTATAATAAATCTAAATAAAATTATATCAAGCAGCATAACAGACTGTTTTTGACACCGGAAGCCTTACATATTTAAGTTGCAATGTTCAATCTTTCTTCTTAACTGTTATGTAACCAATTGTCATTTAAGGGTCTAGCCAAATTTTATGCAGTATTGAGCACAATGACTGATGGGTACACTTCCCTCTTCATATCCTGTTACTTTCGATACACTTGTTCCATATGCCATTTGCTGTCTTTCTGAACATAAAAACTCCCTTGGATTTGGAATCTTACTAGACCGAATAGCATCTGAAGTCCACTTCGCAGGGCGTTCTCAGGTGATAAGAACGCAACCCAACATAACCTCCGCTTGTTTCCTGCATCCCTCAGCTTTCCCTCTCTCTCACATCACATCTAAATACGCAAGAACTGAAAAGAGGATCAGAAATGCCAGTCAAGCAGTGTAATTTTCTAGACGCAGAACGAACTGCTGATCTGATTACAAGAGGGATTTTAACAAGTGAAAATAATGAATGATTTGTTTGTTTGTTCTAACCCCTCTATATGACTGCAGCTCCCCACAGACAAGCAGCCAGTCATCTTCAATGTCCTTCTTTTACGGCAGAACACGGAAAATGTCTAAATATGCACTAATATGAAATCTCATGCTCTTTAAATTATTCATGAGTTGAGAGGCAAACTAACCTGACACACTTCTTCCATTCTCCAAACTCTCTTTAGAGAGAAAGTGGAGTAAATTGGGTTGTAAGAAGAAAAGACAAAGATTTGATACAGTTTCTACAGAAAAACATAATATATGGCGAATACACTGCATTTTAGTTTCCGTCCATTAAATTGTCCTTAACTGGTGGTTCATGGCCCAAAAATGTGTTGCATTGTTTTCATAGGATAAAAAATGCAACTATATAATACATACATAGCCAGGATTGCAAAATAAATAAAAAGCTTTTAAAAGGGAAGTGAAAATGCTTTTACAGTGGAAGTCAGAAGGCATTTAAACTTTGTTTTGGCGCATAATGCATTACTAATAAGAAAGCTATGACAACGTCGGCCAGTTGTTGTCTATATAAAATCTCAGTCCTGAAGAAAAGCGGTAACAGTATAGCCTACCTGTCAAATGTTCTCTGTTCAAAACAGTCTGCAAGATTTAAATGCTTTACAACCAACACTGAATGTTTTATTAGACTTCTGAATGCATTATTAAGGCTTTCCAAGAAACAAGATAGAAAAGCCTAAATGTATTCATTTGACATGATTTGCAAATGTGTCAATCCAGTTTTAAATGTTTATTTTAGCCGGGGTTTACATCACCACCCAGATCTTTTAATAAATAAAACCCGCCGTGTTATGAATACGTATTAGAGCGACACTACTGACATTTAGATCCAGTGTGATTAGTCAGAGAGGATAAAGAGCCAAAGCCCCCCCACAACCGTTAGTTCAGGAAGGAAGAGCCCACCACAACGCAGTCTGCTGCTAATGAGCCAATTATCTCTGCACTGCAACACAGGAAGTCATGGCCGTAAAAGAGTGACTTTTATTCATCGTTTTTTACAAGAGCATGTCAGCCAGCTCTCTGACACTGAAAATCTTAGATGGTTTTAGAAGGGCTTATTAGACAAGCCAAGGTTTTAAATCTTTTATATGTTTTTTTTTATTATCAAAACATATGAATATTTATATATTAAACTTAGTGAGCTTAAGGTTCACAATCTAAATAAAGCTGGGTCATGAATCTCACATAGGCTATATATTTGTGATGACTGCTGTCATGTGTGCTCACATTATGACTGTCTGACAGTGCCATCTAGTGACCAACTAATGTTTAAATAAATAAGCTTTCATTTATGGCCCAGTGCAGAGCTTGTAAGAATTTATTTTTGTCTTTCACAGTTATAGCCTTCAAATAATTGAGTGGTTCAGTGCCCATAAAACTGGTAGAGAGATGAATATGCCCCAGAGGGAATATCCAAGAGATACTGCTCCCAGATTCTCCACTGCATTTAATTTTGTGATGGCTCACTATAACCTTTACTGTACTATCCATCACATTGGTATAACTGTCCTGATGTACCAATAGGACCTGCCAGTTTCCATTACAGCCAAGCCGAATATTAATCCCTGATCTACTGATGGGCCGTGAGTGAATTTAGGCTTCACAGATTTGCTTTTGATTGAATAAAAATATCAAAGCACATTTTTTAAGCATTTGATGTTTACATTTGCTTTTTATTTTTCCTAATTTTCAAAACGTTTTTGCTGAATTTCTCAATTATGACCTGTTTAGTTTCCATTTATAAAATCTGTGAAGGAAAACATAGGCAACTTTTTATAATTCATACGGTTTTATAATTAATGTTGTTTTATGACAAATAGTTTATATCATGTGTCAATCATCGAGCAGAGGGCCAGTTCACAAACGTCATTTATTTTAAGATGTGCGAATGTTGAACCCATCGGTGTCGTTTTCTCTTTTTTATTTCTTTTTACGTTCAAAGTTAACTAGCTGACATGTTTTAGCTGAACTGAAGAATCACCCACATACGTGTTTACATGAAGGTGAGCAGCAGTGTGTCAATCAAACCCGCAGCGGCTTCAATCGAAAGTGGGCGTGTGCGGGGGATCGTGACGTCACCGTGAGACAGATCTCAGCGCGTTCGATTACAGCGACGTTTTCAAAGTTTCAATGGCTCGTGATTTCAAACGTCGTCGATGCTGCGGCCAATCCGCACTACATAGAACCACATAAACGGCCGTTTTATGTTGGCGTGAAACAGAATCGTTCCTACGCAGTGACCTTTTGGTGCTCGAATGCAGAATATCGCGTAGGAGTAGCGGTGAACGTTTGATTTCTGCCTGTTTTCCTTCACAGCTAAATGGAGTCACGGGTGGAATTCAGTCGACAGGAGATCAACAGTACGGTCTGGGAAGTTCCGGAAAAGTACATTTGCTTGAAGCAGATCGGAACTGGAGCGTATGGCAGCGTGTGGTGAGTTCCTTACAGCCAGGTAGACGCTCATGATCTGCATCTCAACAGGTTCATACAAGAAGCAGGACGCTGTATGGCAAGCCGCATTAACATCCATTGCCTTCAACTAACTCGTATCGCGTTAGTATTTATAGCGACTAGTATTAATTCCAATTGTTATTAGTACTTTTTACTAGTCACTAGCCCAGTTTTGACAAGTTAGTATTGTATGTGTAATTTTTAATTAAATAAATAAGTGCTACTATCTAGTGAATGTTTATTAATAATAAAAATAAAATGGAAATACATATTACAAGAGAATAGGGTAACACTACAATAATGTCCCATTTATAAACTAATCTTAACTAACAATGAGCAATACATTTGTTGCTGTTTAATCTTTGTTTACATTAGTTAATAACAATGCTAATGCTAATTCACGTCAGCTCAGGTACATTACATTGTAATAAAAACATAGAAAGTAAATATCTGAAGAAAGAAATGTTGTGGCGCAACGGTGTGCTCACTTTGATTTGTGTTATTTCATTAATTAACAAATAGCATTAACAATATTTTTTTTCATTGTTCATGTGAACTATTTTTAATGTAGTTTATTTGTGTTAACAAATGGAAAGTCACTGTAAAGTGTCAGCTTTAATGGCCTGAGTTTGCAATTTGTTAGCGGTAACAATGGAATAGTTACTTGCTACTAAAGGGATTGTGAATAGTAATAGCAAAGTTATAAGTACTAGTGATGGATGCTAGTCACTATTGGATTAACTTCTAGTATCTTGTGAATAATCACTTAGGGAATTTAAAAAGATACTAATCTTGGAACTGTAATGTTGTGCGTGACTTCTTTCCTATAGCCCGGTTATTGCTTAAATCTTAATTGTTTAATTTATAAAATATATATAATACACATCTTTTGGAGCAGTGTGATATCAAACTTTTTTATGATGATATGATAACCAATAAAAAATTAGGGTAGCACTTTATTTTACAGTCCAGCTCCCCATGTACATACAATGTATAATTACAGTAATTACATTAATAACTAGGTACTAAGCCTGAACCTAACCTTAACACCTTTAGTTAACTTATATTACCCAGTATTTCCCTGGAAAGTACACATACTGTAAAATAAAGTGCAAACAAATTCAGTTATGAATGGTAACTGATATGACGGAAATTTATTTTGTTAAGCCTGTTTTTCATACTAAGTGAAACCACATGCGTTAAGTGGAACCCAGGTCACAGGTGTCAAATGTACTGTGCGGTTGAAAAGGTTAATAAAACAATGGATGTTTTGAAGTTTTTAAAACTCTTTTAGGCTAACTCCAGTTAGATATTTTCAACATCCAGTGAAGGCCAAACCAGACTGACATCACCTGATGTCACCAATATGTCATACATTCCTTATTTTGCAGGCTTTTTGCTATGGATTTTTTGTTAAACAGTGCTACTGTATTGTGTATTTACAATTGACAGTCACATTATTGCTAAAATTAGACATGATATGATCTATCCCAGCAGCATTGACATTTCCTGTTGAGGGGTTGATGCCACAAAACCTTCACAACAGCTCTAAGATTAAACACTGGTAAAAGTGGGGGTCTGTGAAACCCACATGCTCTGACATCTTCGTCAGTTTGCAGGAAAGCAATGTGTGTGGATAGTATCACACAACCTGCTTGTGTAGTTTCTCATTTAAATATTGCACTTTTTGTATCAGTTCCTGAATCTGTTACAGTTGCTTCTTGAAACTTTAACCTCAGTTCATAATGTTTTTGGTATGATAGTGATTGTTTTCCCTATCTTAGCTCGTCCATCAACAATAAAACCAAAGAGAAGGTGGCCATCAAGAAACTCCACCGACCTTTTCAGTCAGAGATCTTCGCAAAGAGAGCCTATCGTGAACTGAGGCTACTCAAGCACATGAAACATGAAAATGTAAGTGTCATCAATGCCTGGCATGCCTCGAGGTCAGATCTTGTTGCTTACATTGTTAGTGCTTGTTTCCAGAACAACCAGAAACAAGTTTCATTGGCTTGAGTGTCTTTTGCAAGGCACAAAAGACTTTTATCACACCATACTCATTGTTTTCATTAAGAATGGTGCGAGTATCAAATGTTTAGCTTAGTGGACTGAGCGTGTGTGTGCACAGAACGGGGTACTTGTGGCGCCTGGAGACATGATGATGATTGATTGCGGTGTAATAAGCTGTCTTATATAAGTATCTAAAAGATACACAGAACACTCAAACCCAGGCAGCTTCATTCAGTCAGTCTGACCATCTAACAGCATTATAATATCTTGAAAAGACTGTGACTCACTTCTCGCCTTGTTGCTGTGTTTTTTGCTGTCCAACCCAAGGTAATAGGCCTGCTAGATGTCTTCACTCCTGCCTCCAGACTGGATGACTTCCAAGACTTGTAAGTCATTAATGAGGCTGGTGAAGGAGAAATCTATCTGTTAGCCATATGTCCTCAGACATATTTATAAGATTAGTTCAGACAAAATTGAGAATTCTGTCTTTATTGACTCAACCTTTATCTCTTTTTCAGAAAATGACTATAGTGACTTTAATTTCAATCTGATGTAAAAGAACTGTTCCTTATAAAAAGAGAAATTAGCAATTCTTTTCTGTTTTAGCTACCTGGTGATGCCTTATATGTACACGGATCTCTCTAAAGTCAAGGGCGTCCTTACAGAAGATCGTATCCAGTTCCTGGTCTATCAGATGCTGTGCGGACTAAAGGTCAAACCAAAACATCCAAAATTTCCTAACCAGGCATGATCCAACAAGCTTCCAATAGTTTCTTTCCACATGGAAAATAAATGCTGTGTGATGCAACACAGCCAGTAAGAACAGAATTTTGACCGCAGAATCTTCATGTTAATTTAGGGTTTACTTTTATACACTTCCGTTCAAAAGTTTGGGGTCGGTAAGATTTTTTTTTTTTTTTTTTTTTTTTTTTTTTTTAAAGAAATTGATACTTTCTTTATGCATTAAATGCATTAAATTGATCGAAAGAGACAGTAAATACATTATTTAGTATGTTACAAAATATTTCTGTTTCAAGTAAATGCTGTTCTTTTGAACTTCCTGTTAATCAAAGAATCCTGAAAAAATGTTTTATGGTTTCCTCAAAAATATTAAGCAACACAACTGTTTTCAGCTTTGACAATATTATGAAATGTGTATTAAGCACCAAATCGGCTAGTTAAAATGATTTCTGATGAATCATGTGACCGTAATGACTGCTGATTCAGCTTTTCCATCACAAGAAGGAATTACATTGTAAAATATATTGTAATATTTCACAATATTACTGGTTTTACTGTATTTTTGATCAAATACATTCAGCGTTGGTGAAAATAAGAGACTTCTATAAACATTTTTAAAAATCTTACCAACCCCAAACATGTCCGTGCACTTACTGTTCATGATTTATTACTGCACTTTACTCAAAAAAAGAAATAATTTTTTTAATATATATATATATATATATATATATATATATATATATATATATAATATTCTCCACCTCTAAAACAACCACAATGCATTCAATTTCTCATTAGTAAAACCAAGTTTTGCTTCTGTCTTTTTCCTTTTTGCTAGAAATACATCACATTATGGAAGTAAAATGTGTTGCGAATTCAATTTCCTGTTGACTTTAAGTTGGTAAACGTCTCACAATACTGAAGTAACTGAATGTTTGAGAAAAATGACCAAATACTTGGCATTGTAAACACACATCAGGCATTCACTAGGTCAGAACAGAAACATGCCCACCTGTAAACCCTCTAACGCAAAGCAATAGTACTGCAGGAAACCAGACAAGCACTTAAGCCCAAAGTATGCGTACAGTCGAATGCATAGCCTTTCAAAGTATACTTGATTTGATAGTGTGTATGAACAAAGTGTACATTGCATGCTTGAAAAATTGTTCTCCATGCGTTCTGTGAAATTTATGTGCGTGTAAAAACAGAAGTATACTTTGGGCTTAGGATTATTGCCAGTAGGAATGTTAATAATATTTTCAGATCAATCCTATTAGTGTAATCAAATACTAAAACATAACACTGTGAAGAGTCTCATAATACTGATTTGTGGTATTTTTTTTTTTTTTCCTCTCTGTCCCTCTGTTTCTCTCCACTCCACAGTACATTCATGGTGCTGGCATCATTCACAGAGTAAGTGAGACTGGCAGTGAATAAACAGCATCTGCTCATAATTATCATTTCCACACAGAGCTGAATTAAAGACACATGGCGTCACTTGGGATCGTTGTAGCTCTTCGCCGGGAGATGCAAATGTGATCCGTGGGGGAGTTTTCATCTCCATGAATTACATTTACTTGCAGCTAATTCGCTAATATGTATTGATCAGTGGACTATCAACAGACATTAACTACACTTCCTCTCATCTGAGAAGATCCCTCTCAGCTTAAGAGTATTAAATATATTTATAACTTATGTTTAATAATGTATTTATTAATAACTACTTTACAACAGCTTCAGACATTTAGATTTAATCCATTTAGATTTAATGTAATGTAATGCTGTTTTGAGTCTTGTTTTTTTTACTCATTACATAACGTGAAGCTGTTTTTGTTAATTTATTGGGTTTTTTGGTCAAAATTCCAATTAAAGAAGTAATATACTGTCTTATTTTATAAAACATTTAATTAACTGGATTCAAAAGTTTGAGATTTTTTTAATGTTTTTGAAAGTCTCTTATGCTCAGTAATACTGCAAGGTATTACAAATACAGTAAAAACAGAAATATTTTGAACTATAGTGGGTGGTAACTGATTTTATTGTAATCTGTATTATATAATCAGATTCCAAAAAATATGTATTTGTAATTAGATTTCATTACATTTTTAAGTAATCATAATCAGATTACAGTATTTTTTTTGATTACATGATTACTTAATATTCACAAAAAGGCAATTATTCATAATTTATTGAATCTATTTAATTATTTTTTTATCTTTTAAATCGTCCTTTCTAAAACAGCCTATTGATTATGTATGTTCAGAAAGTCTTCCAGTTTTGTGGAATTACTCAAGTCAGAGGTCACACGGCATAACAAATAGCATATTTAATCTTTTTTGGATTTTATTTTGATTGTTTTAAAGTTACATGGTTTAATTATTACCTTTTCATAAACTTACGAACCCCCTGCAGTTCCTTCAAAAACTCGAGTTTGGGAAACCCTGATGTAATGTAATGTTTAATTCACTTGAACAAATTTTTTTTTCTCTTTGTTTTTTTTTATCACTTTAGAACAAAATTATCATATTAAAGTCTATGTAATTAACAAGTTACGTCTAAAAGTAAGGTCAAAGTAATCTAACAGTAATCAAAAAGTAGTTAGATTACATTACCTAAAATGTATAATGTAATAGATACATACACACACACACACACACAAATATATATATATATATATATATGTATGTATATACACACACGTGCTTTTCCGTTGACATTCTGTACTTCAACAGTATGTTTTAAGTAGTAGATGCACAATTCTTGCTGCCAGATTAAAATGTCCATTTATTTATTTATTTTAACTTGTGAGTTCTGAAATGTTTTATTGTTTCTCTAATTCTTTTCCTATCAGTGAATCCAAGGCTTTTGCTTTGGGTGAGCTTTTTTATCATGCATTGTTCTATGAGGTAATGCCAGTGGTTTCCTGTTTAGTGAGGCAGAACCTGTACATGCCCAGAACTGTTTGAAGCCGCCCAGCTCACTTTGAATGTGAAAAATACAGCTTGTGGAATTCAGATTAAAGATTTGTTAAGAAACCCACTAAGATCTTGTGTAATTGTTCAAGAACAATGTCTTTGTAGGAAGATTAACACCTTTATGCATTGCAGGACCTCAAACCAGGAAACCTGGCAGTGAACCAGGACTGTGAGCTGAAGGTCTGTGCCACCATTCTTTCACCATAAAAGAGAGAAGCGTAAACCCCAGACAGTTGACAGTAACACGCTCCTTTGCTCTGACTGCAGATATTGGATTTTGGCCTGGCGCGTCATGCAGAAGCAGAGATGACGGGTTACGTTGTGACGCGGTGGTACCGGGCCCCTGAGGTCATTCTAAACTGGATGCACTACACGCAAACAGGCAAGATTCATTAAAATGTACATTCCTATTCAAATTACTACTTAGGTGTTTCAGATTTGTTCATAAATAAGGTAAATATTTATTGATTCAGTCATCTGTTATGGTCCAGCTAGTTTCTTGAAATCTGTCCAATAGCACCTCTACTGCTGTATTCGAGCATTTATATATGAATTCTCATCTCATTAGAATTCATAGGTATACAGTAATGAAAGAAGATAGTCATATACACCTAGGATGGCTTGAGGGCGAGTAAATCACGGGGTGATTTTCATTTTTGGGTGAATTATCCCTTTTAGGTTCATAGAATATTGAATTTATTGGCTGACTTTTTTCTTGTATTTACAATAATGAGATAAATTAAAATGCCATTAAGTGTTTTTAACCTATGTTAATGAATTGAAATGAATAAAAAGTCAAATGTTCTGCATTTGCTGGCTGTGGGATTGCTGTTCAAGGACTGAGCTCAGTCACACGTGGCAGTGCTACACTTATATCTGCTCTTATGTTGTGATTGACAGAACTGGGTAAACAAGCTCCTCCTAACCGTTTCTTTAGGACTCCATATATCACTATTCCATATGAATATTAATGAGATAACATTAATATTTACCGTGCTAAATACGGATAACACTAAATGTAGATATCAGTCTTTAATTGCCAGTTAGTCTGATTGTGCTCTTATTTTTCACGAATGTATAGTATTTCAAATGGTTTGCATTCTTTTAAGGACTGGTGGTTGTAATGATTATTATACTTGAATATTTATGATTGTTGCCTTTTCCTCCTTTCTAGTGGACATCTGGTCTGTTGGGTGCATCATGGGTGAAATGTTCAATGCAAAAACACTCTTTAAAGGAAAAGACTGTATCCTTCAGCATTCATTTAGTCTCATTTATTAGTTTTTACTAAATTCTGAGGGCTAGATTAAAAAAAATTTATACTTTTTTAAAGGGATAGTTTTGATATTTATTTACTCATCCTTATGTCCTTCCAAACATATATGTTTGTTTTGTTTTGATATAAAATACAATCATCATGTAGCTCTTCAAATATTCTACTTTTGAAAAAGGTTTGGAAAGACATGAGGGTTTGGAATTAATTTTCTTTCTTTTTTTTTGGTGAACTTTCCTTTTAACATTCTGTTTCATAAATTTCTCTCACTGATATACAGTACTGTCATTTAGTTAATTGTGATTGCATTTGGAAATGCTGTGCCCACTTATTCCCTTTTGTCTTGCTTGTCAAGAACAGAAATAACTTGGAAAATTACATGCCTTTAACGTCTGACGTTCAGACATGGATCAGTTGACTCAGATAATGAAAGTAACAGGAACACCAGGTCCAGAATTTATTGAGAAACTAGAAAGCCCAGAGGTAAGACTTTTTCAGTGCAACCAAAGATAGTATCTTTAATATATAGTGTGTCTGAATCTTGATTAAACGGGAGACTGATCTCTGATGTAACTCGGAATGAATTGTTAATGCGATGCAAAATAAAATGGTCTTGAATATTTTTGGGGAAAATTTCAACTTGAATTATTAACATATTTTGTGACGGTTGCTGTAGCTACTGTCCTCAGCTGTCATCCTTGTTCTTGATCAATGTCAAATATGTCTTCATTGCTGTTAAATAGGCTAAGAGCTATATCAAATCCCTGGCCAACTACCCACGCAAAGATTTCTCTACATTGTTTCCCAGAGCCAGTAAAAAAGGTAAGTAATACCCCAATAAAATTACTCCTTTGTCATGTTGTCACATTTTTTGCTTAGCAAGAGACTTTCTTCAGTGTAAAACTTATGATTTAATTTGACTGCATAGTTACTGCCTGTCAATGTGATGTGTCATTATTTCTGACAAAAATGACAAGATGCTGAGGAATTGCAACAGAGCAATTTAAGCAAGTTTTTACATTTTTACACCAAACTTCAGGTAGAAGATATTGCCACACATATTCTACTCTATTGCACAGCAGTGGAAACTTCTAGATTACTTATATATTGCAACTTGGAATTTAATAGGGATCCCCAAAAATATGGATTGTCAGATTTTAAATGACATTATGTTCGTTTTCTGTAACAAGCTTTGTTAGCTCTGCGGTTGGTAACACCTTACAATAAAGGTTCAGTTAGTTAACATCAGTAAATGCATTGGGTATTATCTACGATAATGTTAATTTCTACCTCTACTAATACATTTTTAAAATTTAAAGCTGTACTGTAATATTGTATGACAATGAACAATAGTATATTTATAAATTAACATTAACCTAGACTAACAAATTATGTAAAAAAATTAAAAATGCCTAATGTTTTAACTTACGTTAACTATTTGAACCTTATCATAAAGTGTTACTCAAGAAATTTCTAGAATTGCAATTCAATTAGAATATGGAAATGTAATTCCTGCAACTTGAGAAATATTCTAAAACACTTCAAATAAATGTATTATTTATAAGTTTTTACACATTTCTCTGTAGTTAGTCGGCTCATGTGTTTTAAAACTTAAAACTAATTTTATACCAGCATATTCTAGTACCCTAAACCAACCTTATTCAGACCCGACTAGTACTAATCAAATGACAAAATAACGCAACTGTTGAGCTCCGGAAGTACAAACTCCATTCAGTTTCTCCATAGGGAAATAGATTTTTAACTATATCGTATAAACCTTTAAAGACAGCTTTACTGTGAACAACGAGGTTGTTAATCAATAGTATTTGCTTCAGTTGAAGCTGCCAGACCGCGTTATTTCAACTCAGTTTTAAAATAATTGTGTTTGTGTCAAACAAATGATGCTTTACAGAAAATTACACCAGTCGAAACAAACAAAACATGCCAAAAGACTCTCATGAAGCACCGCAAATGACATAATCAAGTCTGCTTACGCTCTTAAAATATATCGTTATTATACATATAATCAACAATTTTAAATGAGTAGTTTAATATTCCTCCATTGTTTTCTATTTGTTTATGCTGTTCGTAGACTTGAAGTTCTTTTTTCTATCTCTATTAAGTACACGCTCTTGTTCCTTTTGTATTTTTGTCTGATTTTCAAATACTTTTTTGCTTTAAATCAATGGTTGCAATGTTATGATTCACCTCGTAGCTGGTTGGCTTAGTTCATGGCTTATAACGAAGACGTTTTTGAAATCCCTATGGGGAAATGAATACTTCCCGAACGCCAAACGTCATTTAAAAAGTGCACGGCACTGTTTCACTCTATTGTCAAACAATAGCTGACCTTGCCCTGTACTAATACAGTAATACTCACATAATAATACATGTATCAGCTCTTGCTATTCTAATGCTGTCACTTTATTTCTGACACATTGTGTCCCTCACTGCCACTGCTCTGGTAACTAACCCCAGCGGTAGATCTGCTTGAGAAGATGCTGGTGTTAGATGCTGATGCTCGTCTCACTGCTGATGGTGCATTGGCTCACAGTTATTTCGATGGCCTGAGGGACCCAGAGGACTGGCCGGAGCCCACGTCATACGATGACAGCTACGACAATGCCACGTTGCCCTTAGAAGAGTGGAAACGTGAGCGACAGATATTACACATAGGCTGCTGTACTTTATATTGACATAAATTGTGTATGTAAATGTAATGTGACTATTTTTTCACAGGTTTATCATTTAAAGAAGTGAGGAGCTTTGTTCCTTTCCCAAGAAGAGACTCAAAGAGAAGAAACACACTCACGATGTGATAGTGTGTCTGACATTAACTCTGTACTGTATTGCAATTATGCGATTTAGTCTCCGCCTCGAAACAATTTAGAATGTTTATTCACTCCTTAAAAAGTATATGAATAGCAGTATTTTGTACAATAACTGACTCTTTTTGGAAAATGTGGGATATTTTCTGGGCTTCTGGTGAATGAGCGTTTTATTTTTAGTTACAACTGTGGTAATGTAAATTGCTTTCTTTGGGGGGCAACATTTTCATTCTGCTAAATGTTCTCCTTATGTTTTCCTCAAAAAAAGAAAAAAAAATTCAAATATGAGGGTGAGTAAATGATGACAATTTTATTTTATTATTATTATTTTTAAGTAAACTATACCCTAAGTTTTATCAGATTAAAATTGCTCTCTAAAAGACAGCCATATACAATTTCAAGTATGTTACTGTTATGGGTCTTAAAATTCCAGTATTTCACAGTCTGTATACCAGGCTTATTAAGGTTTTGTTTTTTTGTTTTTAATTAATGCTTTTGTTTAGCAATGATGCATTAAATTGATCAAAACTGACAGTAAATACATTTATAATGTTACAAATAAATGCTTTTTTTTTTTTTTTTTTACTTTTCTATTCATCAAAGAATCCTGAAAAAATGTATTACGGTTTTAAGCAGCACAACATTGATAATAAGAAATGATTCTTGAGCAGTAAAACATATTAGAATGATTTCTGAAGGATCATGTGACACTGAGGACTGGAGTAATGATGCTGAAAATTAAAAGGAATAACATTTTAAAATATATTAAATTGTAATATTTCACAATATTACTCTTTTTTTATCAAATAAATGCAGCCTTGGTGAGCATAAGAGACTGTCAAAAACATTTTTTTTTTTTTATGTGCGTGTGTGATAAAAATAGATGCCGTGTCTGAAGCTTTCAGACACTGTAACCGCTGTTACTGACTTCAGTTAAACACTTAAAGAAAGCTTTTAGTATTGTGAGATGTTTACCCACTTAAAATCAACATGAAATAAAAATCACAACCCATTTTACTTCGATTATCTAGTGTATTTCTGAGTGAAACCGGATATGCTACTAGTAAATTGTTTTCTGGCACTGTACAGTACTGTTATTGGGTTTCACTTAAAGATTACAGAGACAAGCACTTGGATTTAACATGCACAGACAAATTATTCACAGGCCCAGTTTTAACCACGTGTTGACTTCATGGCTTGTTTTGGCAACCTTCAAATCCTGTGAAAGGTGTGAACTTGGCTGATTGGGCATGACAAATGGCACCATCGAGGTATTGAGTAGTACATTGGTGTGAGATGATGTCATAAAAAGTTTGAAATAAAGACTTTTTTTTCTCCTTTAATTTTGTATTTGTTTGTTGTAAGTAATAATCAGGGCTGGGTAGGTTACTTTTAAAATGTATTTCACTACAGATTACAAAATATATGCTTTAAAATGTCATTTGTAAAGTATTTTGTTACATTACTCAAGTTTAGTAACTTAATCTAAATACTTTGGAATACTAATAAGTGTGGAACAAACACAAAAAAGGTAATTGCAAGTTTTTATCTCACAATTCTGACTTTTCCCCTCAGAATTGCGTGATATAAAGTTGTAATTGTGAGTTATAAAGTCAGAATTATGAGATATAAACTCACAATATTGAGAAAAGTCAAAATTATGAGAAATAAACTCGCATACTAAATTCACAATTGCAAGAAAAAAGTTAGTATTACAAGTTTGTATCTCCCAATTCTGACTTTATAACTTGCAATCGTGAGTTTAAATCTCGCACTTCTGAGAAAAAGAAGTCAGAATTGTGAAATGTAAACTTACAATTGTGAGGGGAAAAAACTAATTGTGAGAAAAAGTTGCAGTGACGAGTGAATCATAAAATGACTCACAAACAACTATCACAAAACATGAAAACAGTCGTGGATCATCAGGTCATGACAGGACAGTTCAGTTGACAATTGGGCAATTTCTTTTTAAATTCAGTCGTTTTGTCTTGTTCAGGACAGTACTAAATAAAAATAACATAATTTTTATAATCCCTCTTAAAAGTATTAAAATGTTGATGAAACTTAACTCCGCTTTTTCAGACTGTCAGAGTCACAGACTCACCAATTGCTGTTTAAATGACATTAAAATTCAAAGTAATCACTTTGCTAATCTAAAATACTTTTCAGATGTAACTGTAATCTGATTACCACCCATTTAAAATGTAACTGTAATGAAATACACTTACTCAAATTTTGTATTTTAAATACGTAACTAAGTTACTTGTATTTCGTTACTGGTAACAATGCATGTATTAACTCAGCCATAACATGTCTTGAATACCGAAAATGTGACTCTCTCTCTCTCTCTCTCTCTCTCTCAAGCAAACTGTAAGCTACACGTCTGGGTTCTTCATCATGTTTGTTGACATACTCCTATTTCGTTTATCTAGACAAATGCAGCTCATCTTTGTCCAATATCTGCGTCTCTTCACGCAATCGAGCTGTATGCATTACGGCTGACAGGTCGTGATGAACTCTGACCACAGCATGAACTGTGTAGCACACTTGCACCTTAGCAAGTGTCACAAACCTCCAGCCCTTATTAAATAAACACTAACGTAATGCTTTATTAAATTAGACATATAGCTGACAGAGTAGATGGCCTGCTTTTCCGAAGGGGCGTGTTCTTACTATCTCGACCGAAAGCTCCGCTCCGCTCTGCCTGTGTATCTGGCGAGCTGCTATCTACCCAGGCGGCGACGGTTGTAGTAGTCGAAGCTGAAAATAGCCAGCTAGCTTTGCTGCTCCCGTCTAATCCAACTGAGAGTCGATCAGAAGTTAAAATGCTGAGAATTCATCCAAATTCATGAGTGCGCAGAAGACATTTGCTGGAGGAAATTATGGAAGACTGAGAGACATTTTATCGGCGAATTTATACCGGCTTTTCGGCCAACAAAAAGGTTATTCTCCTCTACGGAAGTTGTGGTCGAAAAATACGGTAATTTGTCTGTTTTTATGCTGCGTTACCAATTCAACTTGTGAAGTCAATGTCAACGGTCGCTTAGCTGAGCCGGCTGGTTGGTTACCGCACGCGGCGTTGCTGTGCCGATTACCCGGGCTAGAGCGGCTAACTAGCCCGCCAGCTTTAGCCGCCTCGGCGTTTCGATCGCCTCGGAGTTTATCAGAAAGCATATTTGTATATACGCTGTCTCAGAGGAACAGTTTTATGATTTGAAGTGGTAACGGTGTTGGCATTGTTTATTTTTTGTGTGAGGGAAACTTAACTGAATCTGAAGTTCTGTTTGGACTGTAAATATGGCTGACGTTTCGTTCTAGAATCGAGGACGCTCAACCTAACATTAGCTTGTTATACTTTTTCTCGCAGCTGATTGGCTAGACTGAGTGGGTGGACGGCTGTGATTGGTTGTCTAAGTATGTGGGGTTGATAAACTTCGCAGCCTCTGGTGGTCGTCTCACTTCAGTGACAAATTCCTCAAAACTCTACTTTAAGTTTTGTAATATGCCTCTTAAAGTGTTTGAGGCAGCTGCTACGGATGTATAACGGCGACGTGAGCCTTTATTACACATTTTTAAAACGGTTTTAGCGTTGACAGAGAGAAGGCGAACTGCTAGAGGCCTTGAGATCAAAAGTCCCGCCCATTGGACAGCAAAAATAAAAACACACTAAGTTGGCGACCGGCCTGAACTTAATCCTTCCAATGAATTTGTGTAATCGAATGTCGTATACTGAATTAAACTAGCAATGCATACCAATATATTGATTTCATGTTGAAATGAGTGGATTTATAAGGTTGAATAGCACGTGATAGTTCTGTAAACATTAATATTTATTTTCTCTGCCGAATTCTTGGTCTCCGTGAGCTGTTCGTTTAATGTTTATGTAGTGTTGTTTATTCTGTTATGGATACATTTTTCTATATTCTTAACTTTTTGTGATTTATGCATGTTATAAATATTAATATATAATATATACAAATATAAATATTCTTTCCAGCAATATAAACAAACAAAATATACTTTCAAAAAAGTGAGTAGTTAAATTATGCAAACAAAAAAATGTGACGGACTATAATAACGTATATAAGTTATTAATAATAATAATATTACAGGGCTTTTTTATGTATTTTTTTACATTTATACAAAACACTGCATGGTTGTTTAATTGGCTTATTTGCTCCTTTGAATAGTTTAACTTGTAATTTTAACTTTATTCTAGTATGTAACGCAATTTATTACATTTTTGTGTTACTTATATTTGCATAATACAATTAGAAAATGTCTCAATATATAATTAACCAAATGTTTTTGTGCAAACAATTAAATTCTGTTCTTTTATTTAAAAAAAACATGTAAAAGATGTAATAATAATAAATAGATGGTATGATAAAACAACAAAAAAAAGTGCCTATCTTATCAATATTATATTCATCAGTAACCGTGTTGTTTAAAGTCACGAATAAAATGAAGGATAAAAAAGATGAGAAACATCAATGGCATGTCATGATGGGGGTTTCTCTCTCAATATATAATTGACCAAATGTTTTTGTGCAAACAATTAAATTCTGTTTTTTGTAAAAAAACGTGTAAAAGATGTAAAAAAATAAATAGATTGTATGATAAAACAACAAAAAAGTACCCATCTTAACAATATTAAATTCATCAGTTACCGTGTAGTTTAAAGTCATGTGTAAAATGAAAGATAAAAAAGATGAGACACATCATTGGCATGTCATGATGCGGGTTGTAACCACTTCCAGGAAATGAAAGCATGCTGTGTTTACAGACACACAACTCAGTCGAGCAAGGGTGGTGTGAGATTATCTCACTGTTGACTATTTGGCATGGCAAAGACATTGAGCGAAAATTACACATTGGTATTGTCGTCTTTTGCAAATAAGAAATCTTATCTTTGTTGTTTTTTTTTTTTTATATATATACAGATCAAGACACAAGGGGCTGCGTGGTGTGAGTGCCCATGAGAAAACCACGACGGAGGGTAGGCCTGCCCGGGGGCCAAAGTGATGCCGCGGACACGGGTACATCAGGTATGGGGGCATCACAGCCACGCTCACCCTCTCCCTACCGGCTGAAAGTTTCACCCACCAGAGAAACGCTAACATACGCCCAGGCTCAGAAAATTGTGGAAGTGGACCTGGATGGAAGGCTGCATCGGATCAGCATCTTTGACCCCTTGATTGTGATCACTGAAGATGAGATGACAGCTCAGGACATTGCAGAGTGCAACAGCAACAAAGAAAACAGTGAGCAGACATCGGCGACTCCCATTGTCAGCTCGCCGCGCCGATCGGCGGCCCACAGGGGTAAAAAGAAGGATGTGAAACAGCTGTCATCGTCTTCATCACAAAACCACTGCTCCAACTCTCACGGACAATCTCAGACGCAGTCGAGTGCGAACAACCACAGTGCTTTACCCAAACCTACTTTCAGAGAACAGGAGTCTTACGAACCGGTAGAGGCGCCTCCTCGTCCTTCGGCGTACTACCGCTACATTGAGAAGTCCGGTGAAGAGCTGGACACGGATGCGGAGTACGACATGGACGAGGAGGACGTGGCCTGGCTGGAGCTGGTGAATGATAGACGAGCATCAGAAGGCCAGCCTCAAGTATCACCTGATACTTTCGAACTCCTGATAGACCGCCTGGAAAAGGAGTCCTTCTTGGAGTCACGAAGCCAAGCGCCCTCGCAGAGCGTCATCGACGAAGACGCCTTCTGCTGCGTCTGTCTCGATGACGAATGTCTCAACAGTAACGTCATCCTGTTCTGTGACATCTGCAACCTGGCTGTGCACCAGGAGTGTTATGGCGTTCCCTACATCCCAGAGGGCCAGTGGCTCTGCCGGTGTTGCCTGCAATCGCCCTCTCGGCCCGTGGACTGCGTGCTTTGCCCGAACCGGGGCGGAGCATTTAAACAGACCAGCGACGGACGATGGGCACATGTGGTCTGCGCTATTTGGATCCCAGAGGTGTGTTTTGCCAATACGGTCTTCCTTGAACCCATTGAGGGAGTGGACAACATTCCACCGGCTAGGTGGAAGCTAACGTGCTACCTGTGCAAGCAGAAAGGTTGTGGAGCGTCCATCCAGTGCCACAAAGCCAACTGTTACACAGCCTTCCACGTGACCTGCGCACAGAGGGCGGGACTCTTTATGAAAATAGAGCCAGTCCGAGAGACTACTGTGAATGGGACTACGTTTTCGGTGAAAAAGACTGCGTTTTGTGAGGCGCACTCGCCGGCCGCGAAGGACGGGTCGGATGATGAAGAAACCGGGGGGAGGGTTTTGGGCTGTAGGGCTAATAGGGGTCGTAGTGCCTACACTCAGACGCCACAGCTGAAGAAGCAGAGACGAAGCAATAAACTGGATTCTAAGCAGCAGCAGAAGAAAGGAAAGAAGGAAGAGGTGTCCAAAAAAGTCGCAACGCCACTGGTCACTGTGCCAGAAATACCGACTCACAGGTAAATTCTTGCATATGTACACACACACACACACACATATACATATATTATATTAAAGTCTTTGGGATGTGCTGGAGTAGACTTTAAAGAGTGCTCGACTCTTGCATTGTCAATGCTAGCTCTTGACCAAAAATTGATGCACCTCTTGGAAATAACATTGTCCATCCATTTTTGGGCCTGATGAATCTCGACATTGTCATCCTATGGCCATTGTACGTCTTCCTGATTGCTTAAGAAATGAAAAGCAGCATTCCGTCAATTAGGGTTAGAAGAACTGTTGCCAAAAATATAATATGCTAGAAACATAATAATCACAGCAATAATGATCCAATCATAGACTCTTAAGCATTTGCCTATTTAAATCAAAAGATCGAGGGGGGGGGGGGATGTCTGTTATTACAGATTTAAAATATTTAACAATGAGCTTGTAATAATCATGTAATTATTTTTTGGTGTTTTTTACAGATTGAACAAAATTTCTAAAGATGTGATCATACAGAGGAAGAATCAGTTCATGCAGAGACTTCACAACTATTGGTTACTTAAGCGTCAGTCACGCAACGGAGTGCCTCTCATTCGTCGTTTACATTCTCATCTGCAGGGCCAGAGAAGTGCAGAACAGGTCAGTGTTTATGCATATTTAATTGTGGGTAGGGCTGCATGATTTGGGAGAAAATAAATCAGTTTGTGTTTTCATAAAAACCGTGATTTTAAAATGGGATTTTTTTTTAAGCTCCAGGTTGACAGTCCTTGTTTGTAGGGCTGCACAATTTGCCCAAATGTTTTATTATATATCAATGTGACAATAAAATGAGTATTATTTTTTATTATGATTATTTATAACTATTAATTTTATACCACATTATACTATACTATATACTCTAACAATATAGTATATACTATAATAGTAATAACTCTGATCAATAGTGCAGCCTTAGTTGTATCCATAAGCCACACTCCTTAACTTTAATATTTTGTGTTTTTTTTTTTTGGCTCTTATAAACTGAGTATAGGCAGAGCCAGATGAAAAGCTGAATGCTGTGAGAGAAGAGCTGAAATACTGGCAGAAGCTTCGTCATGATTTGGAGAGAGCGCGACTTCTGATTGAACTCATCCGCAAGAGAGAGAAACTAAAAAGAGAGCAGGTAACATACTGAAACATTTCATATGATTGTTTATTCTTGTTAGGTGGATTAGATATGTCAAATTGGCTGTAGGAGTGTGTGTGTGTGTGTGTGTGTGTGCGTGTGTGTGTGGGTATTCCCTACGTTATGGGGACCAAATGTCCCCACAGGTATAGTAATACTAGTAAATTTTGATCTTGTGGGGACATTTTTTTGGTCCTCATGAGGAAACAAGCTTATAAATCATACTAAAACTTTTTTGAAAATCTAAAATAGCAGAACATTTTCTGTGATGGGTAGGTTTAGGGGTAGTGGTAGTGTAGGGGGACAGAATATACAGTTTAAACAGTATAAAAACAATTACGCCTATGGAATGTCCCCATAAAACATGAAAACACAACGTGTGTGTGTGTGAGTTTGAATGTGTGCACTGAAAGTGCTGGGTAGAGTCAGGAAGGGCATCCAGCGCAATTCCAATGTGTTTGTGCGGGTAATTCCGATGAAGCGGACCCTGCAAATGATGACAAGATATGTGAACTCCTTAGTACCTTAGCTTATTTTGAAACCGACTCATGGTTTTTAAAGGGATTTTTCACCCAAAAATGAATTTTTGTCATCATTTACTCACCCTCACGTTGTTCCAAACCCTTAAGATTCTTGTTCATCTTCGGAAAGCCTAAATTCAATCTGCCTCATCCTATAAAGCCATTGTGTCTCTTCAGAAAATTTGGACTAAACGACTCAATTCTCGATTAGTTTTACAATCTTTTTATAAACTTCTTGAAGCATCAAAGCGTCAGTTGCGTAGCTGTCAAAGGAGAAACCGAAAGCTCTCAGGTTTCATTAAATTTGTGGTCTGAAGATGAATGAAACTCTTGCGGGTTTGGAACAACAAGAGGGTGAGTAGATGATGACAGACTTTTCATTTTTGGGTGAACTAACCCTTTAAAAGGCCTGTGTGTAGTTATTTAAAAATACTCAAAATGCTTGCCTTAGCAGCGCTGGGCCTATTTTTGCCCCATGTAACAAAGCTAAATTGAAAACGCACCACTATCAATGAATATGATCATTTGCAACATAAAACGCTGAAGTCAACTATTGAATGAAATAAGACACGTGTTTGGCTTGGTGCAAGTGGCACAAACTTTCTTTTCAGTAAATCTTACTAAATCCAGACTATTAAGCAGTTAATATCAACAATGTAAATTACCATTTGGGTGTAAATGTGACACCCCTCATGAAAATATGATTTCATGAAGATCAAGTTTGTACTAGTTCTCGATTGGTTTTGGAAAATGATTCTCAGTTGCTCCCCTCCAATAACCATTTTATAATTTATATCTGTTATCAAAGAGAATACTCAATGTGGACATTTTTTCTTGCTGTTGAGTGTTGAAGCTCTGTCATTGTGAAACCATCACCAACTTGCCTTTACGCAGCAGTGTGAACGGCCCAAAAATCTGTTACTTAATTTGGCAAATATTGTACGTTAGATTGAACCTAGTCATTTCTTTAGCTTTGACTCGGTGGCTTTTTCTGCCCGGCAAAACCACAAGTGAAATCTTAAACAATGTATCAAAGTGAAGACATTTTTACAGTGAATACATTTCAACCACATCCTTTACAACTAATTGGTGGTTGAAAAGGAAATAATCAACAAACATTAATGCAACTGAACACACACCGACGACACCACGATTTGCTACGTGCTCTTATAATATTATTATAATTTAAATGGGAGGGGATGTTCACAGGGAAAGGACATTTTATTGGACATTTTATTGAGCATGTCTGCTCACAGACATGAAGTGATCTGACCCGTTACTGATTGTTTAATGACATCTACTGATTTCTATATGTCACCTTGACCATGTTATTTTAAGCGAGGTGTAACCATGTGTTGCTTCTGTAGGTGAAGATTCACCAGGCTGTGACTGAGCATAAGTTAACTCCGGTCCTGGTGCTGCTGCGGTCCACTTTAGACCAGCTTCAGGAGAAAGATACCGCAAACATATTTGCACAGCCTGTCAACTTGAAAGAGGTCTGTCTATATTTATATATATTCATACACACTACTATTCAAAGGTTTGGGGGTTTCGGTGAATGCTCAGAGTTTACAGTATAAACTGTAATAATGTGAAATATTATTCAAATTTAAAATAAGTGTTTTCTGTTCCTGTATATTCTAAAATGTAATTTATTCCTTTGATGGCTGAAAGCTGAATTTTCAGCATCATCCTCAGTGGCACATGATCCTTCAGAAATCATTCTAATATGCTGATATGCTGTTCAACAAACATTTTCTTATTATCAATGTTAAAAACTTGCTTAAAATATTAGTGGAAACTGATACTTTTTTTCATGATTCTTTGATGAATAGAAAGTATAAAAGAACAGCATTTATTTGAATTTGAAATGTTTTGTAATATTTTAACAATTTAACATTTAATATTTTTAACAATTTAATATTTTGACAATTTAATTCATAACAATATTGCTATTATACAACAGCTTCAAACTGATTATTTTTTTTAAAAAAAACAAAAAAACAACAACAATGGATCAATTTACTTTTATATCAAAATCCTTATCTTAATTTATCTAATACTAATTTTTGTTATTGGAAGTTTCAAGCCTTCAACAGAAACTGTGCTCTTGGCTTCTCAGGTCCCAGATTACCTGGAGTTTATCACGCACCCCATGGACTTCTCCTCCATAAAATCCAAAATGGAAGCTCACAAATATCGCTCTGTCGCTGACCTGGAGGCTGATTTCAACCTCATGATCTCCAACTGCCTGCTTTACAATGCTAAAGACACTGTGTTTTACCAAGCTGCAATACGTCTGAGGGACCTAGGGGGCGCTATCCTGAGGCACGCTCAGAGACAAGCCCAGAGCACAGGCTTCGACCTGGACACGGGAATGCACCTGGCAGAATCGCCACACAAAAATGACTACTACCGCTGCACTTTGGAAGATGGTGAGTAGTTCACAAAAAAAATAATATAAAAAAAGCAGCTGCATAGCAATGGTACGGCACGTTTTCTTCTAGTTTTGTCAAAAAACTATTTCTGTAAATAATTTTGTCACAGTTACATGAAATTATTTAGCTTCAACCTTTAAAGTTATGTTTTCAAAATGCAAATTGCATGAAGTTTACTTTTTGTTACTAATGTTTTGGTGTGTGTGTGTGTATGTGTGTGTGTGTGTGTGTGTGTGTGTGTAGTTGACACGCTGCTAGACCCTGATAATCGATTGCACATGACGACGGAAAACCAGTTGAGGGAGCTGCTAGATAAATTAGACGTGGTGACGTCCATGCGCTCGAGCGGCGCACGCACACGCCGCATTCGCCTGCTGCGGCGAGAAATCAACAACGTCCGCTATAGGCAGCACTCGCGGAACTCGCACATGCTCAATGGAGACCTCAAAGAGGAAGACGAGGAGGAGGATGAAGACAAAGAGGTGGATGGTGAACATAACCTGTCTTCGTCATCATCAGATAAAGGTGAAACTTGGCTAGGTTTGGGAGTTGAGAATTGGGCATTCAGAATTCAGTTTCTTTATAGTTGTTATTCCAGAATTCTGAAAACAAATGGTTTTCATGATATTCAGGTCCGTTAGTGGTATTTGAACATTATACATTCTTCCCGATTCTTTTAGAGTCCGCCATAAAATGAAAATTCACCATATTTTCTAAGTTAATTATAATAATTAATAGAAAGTAATTAATCCAGGCACATTTCATTTAAAAAAAAAAAGACCTTGTAATTTTTAATCAAAACTGGACATTCTGATGAAATTACAGACTCTTTGGTGAAGTTTGTTGGACTTCTCCATTCCTTTGGTCTGCTTAAACCCCGCCCCTTTCTTACAGTCAACTGCAAGCTCACATTCAGATCCGCCTTCATCAACTGATGGATTGAACAATGTCCCCGTCCTTTTTTTTCAATAATCTTTTTCACCTGGATGTACGCCACAATACAAAAGAAAATATCTGCTGCTACTTCCGTTACACTGCAACTTCATTGAATTGGTCAAAAATGGTCACACCAGTCTTGAACTGTAACTGTAATGTAACGACTCGTTTACTCGCTCTGAGCTGTTCTTGACTCGCGCATGAACCACAGGTTGTTATTTTCATCATGTATAACTCAAAATGAACTCCTACTATCGTAAAGTGGAATTAGAACCGGAATCTTTTCCATTGCTAGATACTTTTTAAGTTTTCAATTTCTGTAGGGCTGCACAATTTGACACAAAATTATTGGATATCAATATGTTATATATTTTGCGGTCCAACTGTAAAATTGCAATGCTAATTTCTTCATTTTTAAACATTTAACCATTAAGCTTTTTTCCCCACAATGCCAGTCTGATTCCAGATTTTCTTGACGTCTGGCTGTCCCTCTTTTTATCCAGATGACTGTAAATCAACTCCGCCACCCATGCTGGAGCCCACAGGCCTGGCTTTGTCCCCTCCACCAGGAGATACACCCCAAGAACCACCGACCCTCAGACCCATGACATCTGACCCCAGGACCTCCACATGCCCACCCAAGCGCCTCAAACTCAACAGCGAGAGCCAAGAGGCCGATTCAGACGCCGCACCTGTCATCAGCTGCACCAAATCCGAGGACCGCCCGCCTGAGAACAAACTGATCAATGGCCTCTCCTCTACAGAGTCACCTGCCCGGCCCACCATGGGCGGGGTGGGGCGGCGAACCTCCGTCCTCTTCAAAAAAGCAAAAAATGGAGCAAAGCTCCAGCGTGAGAGAGACAATCAGATGCAGAACGGAAACAGGGAGGAGGGCGTCAGCACTGACGCAGACCCTGCACGCACACCAAACTGCATCACCACCGTCAAGACTGAAACTTCAGCCCAGCCAAAACCTTCAACGCCTCCGCCCATATCGACCCCGGCTAAACAGAGAGCAAGAAGTCACAGCTCTAGTCCAGAGCGTGAGCGAACGCCCCCTCGACTCACACTAGAGCCTGGTAAAGAAAACAACTGCTTAACATGCTGTGTTACAACTGATCTTATCACATTTACTTGTAGGCCTGCACGATTTGGGGAAAGATATAATTGGTATTTTTCTGATAAAAATTGCATTTGTGACTTTCAGGTGTGTATATTTTATACACATTAATCAAACACTATAAATATATTCTTTTATTATTACTAAATAAAAATATTAAACAAAATAAAAAATATTACTATTGTATGAGTACATGCAAAACTCTAAAATTAGTAATATTTGTCTTATTTTTTTCATTTTCAGATGTGTAGACATCAAGCTTTATTTACTTTGGGGATAGCAGTTATTTTACATGGGTTTTACTTTTCACCTTGTTTTTTTTCCTCTTAGTCAAGGTTTCTTGAACCTTTATGGCTGTTATATGTAAATGACCTTACTCAATATGTAAATGTGCTTATGCTTGCATCATAACCATGACAAACACATTTTTTTATCTCAGTTTCCATAAATAGGTGAAGGCCTGGAGGGAGATTGGTGGGATGTGTTTTTTTATTTTATTTTAGAAAGCATGGACAATCCTGTATTTCATGTTGTGGTTTGGGTATTTTATTTTTATTAATTTAACCTTTCCTAAACACTCTTTTCTCTATATTTTTTAGCTCTCACAAATGGATTCAGAAAGCACAAAGATGGCGGCTCTGACTCAGAAAGCAGCTCCTCTCCGACTGTCAGAGAACTGTAAGGGGAAAAAAGGACTAAAACCTCCCTGCATCATGTAGCTCAGTTAACTCTATCTGTGCAGTTATACTTTTTTTTTTCTGTTGGTTTTAGTGTCTCGCCACCTAAAAAGAGCCGAGGGAAACCTGCTTTGTCCAAAGTACCATTCTTAGAAACTGTTAACGGAGACTGTGACTACACTGGGACTGGTAAGAAATTAATCCCAAAGAAAAGTCAATATATTTGTTTTTGAGTGCACAAATGGATATTAAGATTCTTTCTGTACATAGATGTGCTGTCAAACGGGGACGCGCCTGAACCTGAACCTCTGGATTTGGTGTGGGCCAAATGCAGAGGATATCCATCCTATCCTGCTCTGGTGAGAGAGGGCGCTCTACACCTACATTACATTCATACTGCATGTTGGTCCATTATTCAGAGTCATGCATATCTGTCAGTATCTTTTAAAGGGGACCTATTATGCAAAATTCACTTTTAGATTGGTTATGTATATATATATCCAAAGTATTATATTTTTTATGACCACCCTACTGTGATAAAACTCCATTCACTCCATATATTTTGCCCATAAATCTCAAACTGTGCCTTAAAACGAGCCATTTGATGATGTGTTTGGAACAGGCCCTGCCCGTTATTATTAAAACACAGATCTAATATAGACATGTGATTTCTCTCCCTGCTATTTACATTCACAGACATAAGATCATGTCAAAAACACAAAGTTGACATGAACAGTTGTGTGTATTTGACAGTTTAAACGCAATAATAATATGTGAAAGAACTTCTTTTAATACTCTGCCAGCGTTCTGTGCACGTGCATCGGAAAAACATATTTCAGAAGTTTAATCTGTTATGGCTTTAAAACGCATGCAAAGAATAAACTTTCATGATGCCTAATAACTGCAATGTCATGTGAGCGTGACTAGAGATGATTGCCAAAAACCAACAAAACATCTGTTGTGTTTTGATTGAGTAACCGAGGCACAAGCTCTAGTGTGTGTATTAGCGCCCGCCCCCTTTTTCACGTTTACTTAACAGCTTTAGTATTATTTATATATATATATATATATATATATATATATATATATATATAAAATGTTGCTTTTTCGACTCTGGTGTAATTTTCTGTACAGCATCTTGGGTAATGTAGTTTTTCACCAATTCTGCTGTTAAACATGATTCATTTTAAAAATAACCTGAAATAATGCTGACTGATTTAAATGCTGCTCATTAGCATTTAAAGACACATGGACGAAAACAACCCGTATGTGGTTCCACTCATATACAACATGGTATAATAAATGATTTTCGAGTATTTTGAGCTGAAACTTAAGACACATTCTGAGGACACCTGAGACTTATATTACATCTTGTAAAAAGGGGCATAATTAGATCATTTTAATACTAAAGTAATTTTTTAGGCTTGGGAAAATCTTGCACCATAATTAAGATATGAGCCTGACCTAAAAAATACCGTTTACTTCATTAATTCATTCCCAGTTTCATCATAAATGATTTATTAGGGATTGCTTGCCTTTTTTGGTCAACCGAACCTGTTTGACCCACAATACCCCCGAGACGTTTATATTTCAGTAATTTTACTAATGCTATCATTTATCATTGTTGACGGTTCTCTGTTCAGTGGTCACATGACAATGCAAGTAAATAAATAAATAAATAAAAATCGGAAGTGCTTTTTGATTTATTTAAGTAGCATTTCAACAACCAACAAACCTCTTGCAGTTCTGTAGATTAATAGAACACTTCGGAAAAAAAGAAAATAATTTTTATAATTTTAATAAAATAAATAATAAAGTATTTTTGTTTTACATTTTTATGATTGCATTACTAATCCCTCTTTTTGATCTGATGTTCAAAAAAGTGAGTGCCCTACGTTTTGTCTCGCCAAATAACTTGCCTTTTTTTTTTGCAAATGTCTAATAAATAAAATGGGTTGTAAACAGTTTAATGCAGTGTTGTAGCAAACCACTGACATTTAAAGGTTAAATGCATGGTTGAAATTGCTCTTATTTTGAAGATCATAGATCCAGATATGCCTCAGGAGGGTCTGCTGCATAACGGCGTGCCCATCCCTGTACCTCCGCTCGACGTACTGCGCCTGGGGGACCAGAGAATGGAAGAAGCCGGCGAGAAACTCTTCCTGGTCCTCTTCTTCGACAACAAACGCACCTGGTGAGCACAGCACTGGAGATTTACTTTGTTTTCCTTTAGCTTTATCCACCAGACTTTGCTTTTCCAGATATCCATTGTAAGTATCACTGGATTTGAGGATTTTAGAAGGAACTGTCATATGTTCTTATGTCTGCATCTGCAGGCAGTGGCTGCCTCGAGATAAGGTGATCCCTCTTGGCGTTGACGACACGGCTGATAAACTGCGTATGATGGAGGGCAAGAAGACCAGTATCCGGAAGTCTGTGCAGGTGGCCTACGACCGAGCTATGATCCACCTGAGCCGAGTTCGAGGAGATCATGGTTTTGTCGGCTCCAACTTCATGTAGAACAGAAACGCCAATCACATCTGTACCTCACATACCACTCTCATGAGCTTTCTAAGGCAGGCTCAGAGCCATTTGGTTAGCGCACCAGGTACTAGACTCCTGATCAGTCAGTTTAGTTTCAGATTCAGTCCAGTTTTCTTTTTTTTTTCCTCCAGGTTTAGGGTTCCTTGGACAGGGGTCACGAAAAGGCGCTGGTTTCTATCGATGATTTGTGTTTTTATGAGGTGTCACCTTATGGTGATGACGAGTCTAAATCACCCAGACCCGTAGTTTTAGCATTTGGGTACATTCAGAGCGATTAATTTCTGAATAATTAATCATTTTAAATGATTCAATGAATGAACTTATAAACGTTTGAATGAATCACTGCCATTTTCTTAAAATAGCTTATTACTTTTTAAAGTTTTACAAACCACTTGTATATTGTAAAGACACTTGTGTACATAAGTATGTTTTTTTTTTTGTTTTTTTTTATCATATAGTATCTAATTTAATGTTGTTGGGTTTTTTTTTCTTCTCTTTATTGTGAAATAAATTGCCTGGAGGAATGAAGAAATGAAGGTTGTGTATATACATGTAAAGATTTTCAGATGAACAGACTTCCTACATAGTGTATCCTGCTTGTCTTTGATATCAGATAGTGTGAGTGTGTTCATATATATGTACATTACCGGCATACAATCATGTATGTATGTGTATATGTACCAACTCACAGTTGTCTATGGTTAAATATATATATTCTCATTTTTTGATACAAAAAGTAATTTATTTATGGACCTTAAAGAGATAATGGAATTAAATTATATTGGTTCAAGATGGAAATCAGATCTCTTATTTAAGATGATAAACTATTGAATAGGCTTTTAAGATCTTACTTCACATGTGCTTTCAGATTCTGGTTTAGTTCTTTTTAAGATTTCAAGGTGGAATGCTGGATGGTTAATGATGATGTATTGTACACTTGCTGTTAGACAGTAAAAATCCCTTTTCACCATCAAGCACAGAACCTTGTATTTATTGTAGAAAGTTGTGTAGCTTTTGTTCACTGTTTATAAGATGGAAAAATTTTAAGCTTGTATAAACTGCAGATTTTACCTACCCACCAAATAACCCGTCTCAAACAGTATTTTCTCATGTGGGAAAATAAATGTTCTATTGAAAGTCTACTTTGCCTGTTGCCATTGTAATTTGATTTAAACATGATTTTAGGACCATAATGATTGTTTAGGTCATTATATGGAATTGTATTAGCAATATAAATGTTTTGCTTGACATATGAGTACATAACAAGCAGCTTTATACTGTATATCTGTATCAACGTGTACTTCTATGTAAATTTCCTCAGATTGTCCTTGTTTGGCATCATGCAAAGAGCTGGAATATTTCAGCACTAGATTTTATTTAATGTTTAAAAAAGATACCTCTGTATCTTTTAGTTCTGTTGTTTACATTACTGATCTAACGTAATACTTAATTTCAGTTTTCAAAATATAAATCTTTTTGTTATATTTAATGAAACATAAGCAATTTTATGAAGTAATTCAGTATTTCTGCTCAGTAGTTTGTCTCTCTCTTTCACTTGCAGTTGATTTGTGTAGACTGATACACTCTGTGGTTACATGAAGAACCTTTACAATCCATGGAACCTTCCCATATCAGGTTCTTTTACTGTGGAAAAACAAAGTTTCTTTAGATTGTTTTAGAATGTTCTTCACACTAAGAAAAAAAAAAGGTTCTATTAAGTACTTTCACAAAGTACATCACATAAGCTGACTTCATAAATTGACATTGATTGATTGATTTTCCAAAAAAAAAATTTATTTTGAACTCACCATTATGGTGGATGGCGTTTCCTTTGCTTGGTCACTTCCTTTATATTATTGTATTCTAATTTGATGCAATGATGCATCAAGTAATCACAATTCATGTGCAACTGAACTTCACAATTCATATATAGAATTATATATTTTAATAACATGACCATCTTATTTTATGCCATATAATGATCATTTATAATGGTAGCACATAAACTGCAGAACTGGGACAGCAATTTTAGGCCGCCTGCAGTTTCAGGCCCCTACCTGGCTCTGCAGAACCGGGACAGCAGTTTTAGGCCGGCTGCAGTTTCAGGCCGCTACCTGGATCTGCAGAACCGGGACAGAAGTTTTAGGTCGCCTGCAGTTTCAGGCCCCTACCTGGCTCTGCAGAACCGGGACAGCAGTTTCAGGCCGCTACCTGGCTCTGCCGAACTGGGACAGCAGTTTTAGGCCTGCTGCAGTTTCAGGCCGCTACCTGGCTCTGCAGAACCAGGACAGCAGTTTAGGCCACCTGCAGTTTCAGGCCGCAAGCTGGCTCTGCAGAACCGGGACAGAAGTTTTAGGTCGCCTGCAGTTTCAGGCCCCTACCTGGCTCTGCAGAACCGGGACAGCAGTTTCAGGCCGCTACCTGGCTCTGCCGAACTGGGACAGCAGTTTTAGGCCGGCTGCAGTTTCAGGCCGCTACCTGGCTCTGCAGAACCGGGACAGCAGTTTTAGGCCGCCTGCAGTTTCAGGCCGCAAGCTGGCTCTGCAGAACCGGGACAGCAGTTTTAGGCCGCCTGCAGTTTCAGGCCGCAACCTGGCTCTGCAGAACCGGGACAGCAGTTTTAGGCCGCCTGCAGTTTCAGGCCGCAAGCTGGCTCTACAGAACCGGGACAGCAGTTTTAGGCCGCCTGCAGTTTCAGGCCGCAACCTGGCTCTGCAGAACCGGGACAGCAGTTTTAGGCCGCCTGCAGTTTCAGGCCGCTACCTGGATCTGCAGAACCGGGACAGCAGTTTTAGGCCGCCTGCAGTTTTAGGCCGCCTGCAGTTTCAGGCCGCAAGCTGCCTCTGCAGAACCAGGATAGCAGTTTTAGGCCAGCTGCAGTTTCAGGCCGCTACCTGGATCTGCAGAACCGGGACAGCAGTTTTAGGCCGCCTGCAGTTTCAGGCCGCTACCTGGCTCTGCAGAACCGGGACAGCAGTTTTAGGCCGCCAGCAGTTTTAGACCGCCTGCAGTTTCAGGCCACAAGCTGACTCTGCAGAACCGGGACAGCAGTTTTAGGCCGCCTGCAGTTCCAGGCCGCAAGCTGGCTCTGCTGAACCGGGACAGCAGTTTTAGGCCGCCTGCAGTTCCAGGCCGCAAGCTGCCTCTGCAGAACCAGGATAGCAGTTTTAGGCCAGCTGCAGTTTCAGGCCGCTACCTGGATCTGCAGAACCGGGACAGCAGTTTTAGGCCGCTACCTGGCTCTGCAGAACCAGGACAGCAGTTTTAGGCCGCCAGCAGTTTTAGACCGCCTGCAGTTTCAGGCCACAAGCTGGCTCTGCAGAACCGGGACAGCAGTTTTAGGCCGCCTGCAGTTCCAGGCCGCAAGCTGGCTCTGCTGAACCGGGACAGCAGTTTTAGGCCGCCTGCAGTTTCAGGCCGCTACCTGGATCTGCAGAACCGGGACAGCAGTTTTAGGCCGCCTGCAGATTCAGGCCGCTAGCTAACTGGCAGGTCAAGAGGTAGGTGGCAGGTAAAGTGGCAGGTCAAGTGACAGGTGGCAGGCCACTGCCTGCTCTACCTGCCGTAAAGTTAAAACAGTCATCGTGCAACTCTTCTATCAGGAGTCGATTCGAAAATGAACTTGTGAGTATGTGTGCGTCCGGTGTGCGATACCTGTGTGTTGTCCAACGCGGCGCTGAGCTTCTCGTGCGGTGTGGAACCCCCTTTAGATACTGTAAATTTATGCATTGCATACAATGAATGACATCGCTTCGGGAGCTGACTCCCAAGACAATGAAGTAAAAACAAAGTTCGTACTCAAAGTCAAAGAGATAGAATATTTCAGCACTGGAGTATTTTTTTAATGTTTCAAAAAAGTACCTCAGTCTGTATCTTTTAATTTCTGCTGTTTACATTACTGCTCTAACATAATACTTAATTTCATATGGACATATAAAAATTATATATATATACATACATATATACATATATATACTACAGTGGGTAGTTTCCCCACTTCTGAAGTTGTGATTATGAGCTCGTCGAGTTCAGAGCCGTTGAACTCGGTTCTAGTGTTTGTTGTAGTAAAGAATAGGATTCATGGAGGACACAGGTTTATCATCCAGGTTTATTCTTGCCTATTTCTTGGTGAAATCTTAAAGCCAAAATGTATAATTTTGAATAAAATGTTGCACTTCATTCATCCGTTGACAGCCATATAAACATTAACCGCGTATAAACCATATAAATAGAGTATAAAACATAAAATATGCTCCCAATGGCTATTCTTGTAAATATGAAACTACTTTTCAACTCGGAAACTTGGGTGCCAAGATGATCTCCGAGTTTCCCAGTAGTGGCTTTTCCGACTAGGAAACTCATACTTATAATTCCGACAGCACGTGAAGGCTGCAAAAAGTCCAAAATCACATGCAGCACCAATATTTTCCTTTATTTTCAACAGAATTTGGACACATTTTGTCGTTTCAAAATGGTGTGTGATATGATGTGTAATTATTTGAAAATGATTTAAGCTCCTCAAACCTGCATCGTGTGAGCGGTCACGAGGTAGATGTTTCATTAAGGAACATTAGAAACCCTGACCAGTGGTGAGGTAATCAAAATTAGGCCTTGGTGGCTTTATGATTTGCTGAAACGGCATTTTTCTTTCTTTCTGTGTGTGTCTGTGTACTTGTAGGGGGCAGCAGAGAGTCAGTATTGATGATGGAAGAACAGGTTCAGTATGATTTGACTTCCACACAATGAATACATTGTCAAGATTCTTGCTAGTCTTTTAAAAGACTAGATGATGATCTGATCCACGCAAAAGAGAAACCGTTACAGGGCATCTCTTTAACATGGCGAGCCGGCAAACAGTTTCAGTTTAAAATTTGAAAAGTTAAACAGTCATTCAAATATTCATATGGTACATCTACTGCATCACAGTTTCATTTGTGGTTGTAGGGAAATTAAAACAGTGGCAGGTCTTACTCTGGCTTTCGTATGACAGATTGCAAACACCTGCTTGAATCCCTGATAAAACTTGATGACATCAGACAGACTTTGCTGTTATAAATGAATAGTTTACTTTTTGTATATTTGTGGAATTGACGGTATCTTCTAAACGGTATGGCGAGAATGTAACATATTGAAACATCATTACAGGCCAAATCATATAGTATGAATCACCAAAGCAGATGACCTGAGACGCTTTACTCATACACGTGTTCAACCAAGCATAATAATAGTAAAAAATAATACGTATATGCACAAAAAATGCATTTAAAACATCACGAAATGAGGCTTACTTTTTTTTTTTTATTAAACTAAACTATGTTTGTACATGGGTAACCTACAGTACATTGACCTGGGATATTGTTTTGGGTAAAAAAAAATGAAAAGTGTATTGCAAAAGAGATCAGATGTCATCAATCTCTCTCTCTGAAGGCTGTCTCAGGACTGCATGTCCCAGGGTTGCTGTGGGAGAAGGGTGAGGTGGTTGTGTCGTAGTGTTCTCAGCTCCGTCAGCCGTCCCAGGAGCCTGGCGAAGCGTCGCGGGTCCTGCGCTGTCCCCTGACTACAGCAGCAGCAAGCTCGGGACAGGAGCTCCAAAACAAACTCCTGTAAGTTCTCAACACAGCTCACCGCTCGCAGAGACGGCCTGTCTGCTTGGCAACAGAAAACAAACGGTGGTCATTTGAAACAGTTTTATGCACCTTATCTTCGTAAAATGTGAGACTAAAAATAAAGTGTGGTAAACAGTGAAAATGTTTTCTGTTCAAAAATACAGTGCTTTTATGATTACGATAATAAATTGAAATGATATAAAAACAGTCTGACACCGGAAGCCCTGCACATTCAAGTTACAAATACCCGAGCCAGCTGTTAAAAGCTCAACTTTTATGATGTCATTTGCTTTTTGACCTATAAATGAATGTTCTGAATACAGTGACATCGTGTGGAAGTTCACATGGATATGTGTCGCGGTTGTGTTAATTATGAAACGCAAACCTGAACACAACACTGCCGTCGCCGTCAGAAGTGCATATTCAGCCTCGGTTACTGCAATTGTCACCATGCTGTGGAGGAAATTGACCACAGACCTCAAGAGCTCATCGTTCAACTCTGATCAAAGACAAAAAAATCAGAGCAGAGACAAAAACATTTTAGACAATATAATGATGATGCATCAATTCATTGTCGCTTGATTTACGACATAGATCACCTGAGTGTGTCAGGATCCTGTGGCTGTTCCCAGTCTTGGACTCCAAAGCTTTTGCCCAATCAGGGTTTGGGTTATTTGAATTTGCTGGGTATAAAGCTGGTGATAGAAAAAGTCAGTGAGTGATAATTGATCCATAATGTGTTAAATTGTTGAAACGAACAACAACACTACTAATAATACATCTCATCTGCTTGGTAAGTTGAGACATTTCAAATACCCAAAATGGTCCAAGCCTCTACCCGGTTTCAATTGACAATATTTACATTTTTTTTTACATTTTTCATCATTTAGCAGACGCTTTTTATTATTTATTATTTAATATTTATTGCACACTTTTAAAGGATTCGTTTACTTCAGTGTTAATATTACCTGATAAGTTACTCATCCTCATGTCATCCAAAACATTTTTTTTGTCTCTTAAATTTGTTTTGAAGTGTTTCTATATTTTTTATTTCATTGTATTTTATTTGTATGTTCTTGTAAAGCGCTTTGAGATGCAACTTTTAAAGGCGCTATTTAAAATAAAGTTTATTATTATCCAAGATGTTCATGTCTTTCTTCCTTCAGTCGAAAAGAAATTAAGGATTTTGAGGAAAACATTCCAGGGTTTTTCTTTGTATAGTGGACTTCATTGGGGTTCAATGGGTGGAAGGTCGAAATTGGAGTTTCAACGCAGCTTCAAAGCACTCTACACGATCCCAGACAAGGATATGACATATGACAATTTAGTTCAAACTTTGACCTGTGGAGGGCAGTAATACACTTAGCAGCCTCTACACTGTGGGAATTCAAGAAGAAGAAAAGAGCTGGCGCAAGATGAGTGTTTGAGGTTAAAAATCCTATCATTTTTTCTTTTTCAATTTTAGAAAATGACCGATCGTTTCGCTTGATAAGACACTTATTCCTCATCTGGGATCATGTAGAACACTTTGAAGCAACAATAAATCTCTAATTCACACCTTCCACCCATTGAACCCCACTGAAATCCACTAAACAGAGAAAACTCCTGGAATGTTCACACAAACCAAAACAAAACAGACATTCCGACACGGAACGCAAATTTCAAAGCAGAATAATGACTGTAGCATTGTTTTTCGGAGAAACAAGTATGTGAACTTAGCATGTCTCTTAAATCTCTTGAAACATATTATGGGATTTTTGTGCTCTACTAGAGTAAAAATGACATAAAGCACGTTTAACAGCTTGCTGATTGCTTTTAGGATCTGATAAGCCGCTTTTCAACGGAAATTACCCAGAACAGAACATTTTGTCCCAAGGACTTTTTTCTCCCAGACCTGTTACTGTCTGCATTTCCATCGCAGTTTTAAGTACTGTGAAGATTAAGTCTGGTGACGTAGCGTGTGACTTTCCAGTTCCCGCTGGAAATATCCTCCGTCGGTCCATCGATCGTATTTTTTAAACTCCATTATTGATTCGAATAGCAAACACCTCTTACTGCACGCACCGCAACAGACTTTTAAAATGGTGGTTGAAATAAAATGCTGCATGAAGTCAACCAATCAAAATGCAGCATGAGCTCAACCAATCAACATGTTCAGCGCTCAAGTCCCACCCCCGAAAGTTCCTGAACTTTGAAAAAGTTCACCTCATGAGCAGGGACTTTCTGAGGAGGAAATTTTTACCTGGAACTTCATTTAGACCCTGATTCCTGTGGTCGAAACACACCAAATACCACCCAAAAGTTCCTACTTAACAAGCAGATCATGTGATAATGTATGTCATTCATTACCAGTGCTAACTCTAGTGGGGTTCTCGGAGAACTGCTGAGCTAAGAGCAGGAACATGACTTCAACTGAAGAACTGGACAGAAGTGTGTTCTGGTCAGAACTATCCAAAAGCTCAAATCCTAAACAGCAGATGACCACAAATTAGTTGTATTTAGACGTGTGGGGTGTGATCTGAGAGAAGTTGGAGGAAACTGACCAGGTACACTCCTCAAAAATTGTAAAAGCTTCTCTGTCTGAGGAGGAGTCAGATCTGTATTTGTTAAACTTGACCACAGAGGCACCTGGGGAAAGAAAAAGAATGATATCTTAAGCTGTGGGCAGTTTTTATTTTTGCATTTTTAATACGAAAGAAAAATTTCTTTGACATACCGGGCAGTGCGTGTTGTCTTGAATTATGTACCTACGATAAGCCTCAACAATTCTATTCAGAATGCATCTCTGCTCTCTGGAGAAACTAGATGATACCTGCTAACAGTATTTTTGAAGATAAGAAACTTGTTCTGAATTTTTAACACAGGCTTCAAATCTCACTTGGAAAAGCTAAAAAAACTCAAGAGGAGTTTACCCGTGTGGTGAATCTACTGGTGGACGAGACGCTTCTGCTTTCAGAGTAGTCATCTTCAGCTTTTCCCGTTGACCCGTTGTGTCCTCTGTTCTTGTAGCCCTTCCTTAGTCTCTTCGACTGGCATTGCACTTCTGTAAGCAGGCCTGACAAAAAGACATCAGCAATCAGTTAATGTTGACAAGCGCTTTTTGATGCTAACTCAACATTCAATGTTTTTCTAGTCTCAGATTCCTAGAAATTACTGACGCAAAGCAACACGTAAAGATTTAAATCAGTCTGGAAGGTTTTACGTCAATCTCACACTCTGCCAGCATCCCGACGGCTCTGCATTTGCGCAGTCGGCAGTCCTGACACTTTCTCCGCATGTACATGTCCATCTCGCAGCTTCCGCCACTTTTACAGCGGTACACTGCCTTTTTAGTCACGCTGCGTCTGAAGAAACCTAAAGCAAGAGAGGTATACTCTATCAACAGTTTGAGGTCAGTAAAAATAATTGGCAACACTTTATTTTACATGTACTTAATACAGTAATAACAGTAGATTATGCATAATTACAAGTAACTAAACCAAAACCAAACCCTAACCGTAACTCTATAGTAAGTAAATGAAGTTAATTAATAGTACTCAGTACTTATATGAGTAATTACAATGTAACTACTGCACTGTAAAATAAAGTGTAACCAAAGATTTTTCAGTGATTTTGAAAGAAGTTTCTAATGCTTGAAAGGCTGCATTTATTTGATCAAATAAAACAGTAATATTGTGAAATATCCTTACATTTTAAAATAACATTCTATTTTAATATATCTTAAAATGTAATTTATTCCTGTGATTTAAAGCTGAATTTCTAGCATCATTACTCCAGTATTCAGTGTCACATGATCCTTCAGAAATCATTCTAATATGATGATTTGCTGCTCCAGAAACATTTAATATTAATAATAATGTGAAAACAATGTTGAAAACAGTTGTGCTGCTTAATATTTTTGTGGTTATAAGTATTAATTTCTTTCCAAAAAAATTGTACTAAGCCCAAACATTTGAATATATATATATATATATATATATATATATATATATATATATATATATATATATAAGGAAATATATCAAAACATTAAAGAAAAATGTGCTTGACAAGCCATTTCACAGAATCTTTCAAATATGGATTTTGGAAACTAGTAAATAAACTAAAGGGATAGTTCACCCAATAATCATTTTACTCCCCCTCATGCCATCCCTGATGTATACGACTTCCTTTCTCAAGATAAAAACAAACAAAAGATTTTTAGGAAAACAACCCACCTCTCCGAGTCCATATAATGCAAGTGAATGGGTGCTGCTTGGTTGACGCAGTAAAAAAATATTTTATATTCTTTTGGATTTTTAACTTTTTTAACTGTAAATAATTGCTTCCGATCTACTGTTATACGAGTGTTCGTGAGAGGGATGTGTTGCGTAAGTGTGTTGCGAAGCTAACACGAGAAGTTGTGGTCCTCTGTGCTTCACAACGCACTTACATCACATGTCAAAGTATTAGTATTATTTTCCTAAAAATCTTTGTGTTTATCTAGAGAAAGAAAGTCATATACATCAAGGATGGCATGAGGTGGAGTAGATGATAAAATTCTCATTTTTTGGGGGGGGAACTATCCCTGTAATGTTTTCCTTAAATTCAGAACTGCAGTTTTTGAACAGCCAACCTTTGCAGCCCTCACAGGTGAGAGCATTGTAGTGATATCCCGAGGCTTTATCTCCACACACCACACACAGCTCGTCCTGGCCTTTCACCCGAGATCCATGGCCCATCCTGGGCCTTTTCAGCACTGGAAGACCAATAATGCTGCCTCTTGTTGGGCTTTGGACCTCCATCTCGGGCTCACAGATGTACTCGGAGCACTGATGGCTGTAGGGGTACGGAGGGTTGCACGCTTGAACGTTCGGCGCTCCATACATGGAGAACTGCAGATTAACAGGGCTGAACGGCTGCTGGCCATAGAGAGGACTTTGTAGATCCGGTTCTTGGTAAGAGCAGCTCAGTGGATCCACAAGAACATCTGCAGTAAGGATAGGAGAACATCTTGATGAATGAAACGATTGAAAATGTTTCACAAGAAATATGTTCATTTTTCACATGTATCTTGAATTACCTAATGACTTTTATGAGGCCACTGGGACATAATAAAAAAAAACCCAGAGCAAGACCTTTTGAATCTTTTCTGTCTCTGGAAACAGGATGCAGCTGAAGAGGTTACAGTTTTGTTTATGGTTGTTATTTGCTTTGTAGCTTATGGGGTTTTTATAACCGTACAGAATGGAGCCTTCCTGATGTTTTTTCTGTCAGAAGGGAAGGTTATGAAGATGGATTTTACATTTGAGTTCCCCCATAGAGGAATCACATGTCACTGCTGGCAGCATTTCTGAAGCACATCTGCACAAGATATTGTTCCCCCGTCTTGACGGACACTTCAGAACTAATAGTGACAATAAGCAAGAGAAATATTTCACATGAGAAAAACTTAATATCTGAGTAAAACTCATTTCACCAAACCAATTCCAGCAAATCCATCTCTGTTTTTCCATGTCATTCATAAATATCCTTCTGCTGGTGGTCTCTTTGCTGGCCTTCAATCCTGTTTTTCTCACAGATGTTTTATGTCCCGTTTCAGCTAGAGCGTAACTTTCCGGAGCTAGTATCTGTTTGTAAACCACTGCAGTTCTTCATAAACATTCATGTCGGTGAGAAACTTCGCCAAAATACTATTGACTGGCTTTCGAGACACCACAGTGAATTAAATGACGAAACGAAACTGAGGCTTTAACAAAGCACTATTCAGACAGTAATTGTTTCTCAAGGCGATGTCTGTGAAATAATATTTAGATATTCGGGTGACATTTAATGAACGGGGATGAAGGAGCCAGACCACTGTGAATAATACGTGATCAGTCACATGACCATATTCCAACACAACATCAGTGATGGCATCCAGTTTAAAGTAATTATTCATGTAGTTTATTTTAAATAGTTGTCGTGCCTCCTGCAATTTACAAATCCTTTTTATCTCGCACTTGATGAGTGTGCGGACTCTTGAAGTGTTTCACTATTTGGATTTTTCTTGTCTACACACCTCATTTGTTTGAAGGCCCGGTGAGTTCCTGACTACTCTTCAGTTACGCCACATTATATGTCCTATTGGAAAGATTGATTCATATTTTACATGTATTTTTTACAATGCCTTTAAAATGGTATATATATATATATAAAAATAAATAAATATTATAAATAATATTTTTAACTTGTAAAAAAGTATTTATTCATATTTTGAATTAGATTTTATATTTATATTTACAGTTTTCATTTTAAATGCTTTTTTAATTTTTATTAGTTTTTGTTTTCTTGAAATATTTCTATTTAACTTTACTTCAGTTTTAGCAATTTTAGCACTTCATCAGTTTCAAAGGCAATATTTCTTGGTAATATTTTAAGTTTTTCATCTTATATTTATTTATTTTAGTTCACCGTTTAGCTTTTATTTCAGTTAAGTAAAACAATTTTTAGTTTTAGTTAATAATAACAACCCTGACACAATGAAAGTCTAAACGGGTCCAAAACAACTCTGGTCCCGCCCACGGTCTTGCACGGAGACACTTTTCAAAATATCTTTTGTGTGAATGTTTTTTTTTTTTTTAAATTTTTGAGTAATCTGTCCCTTTAACAATATTTAAATAGTAAATATATATATATATATATATATATATATATATATAATTCTATAAATATATTGATTTCTGTAATAAAGTGTAATCTTACCATAGTACTGCGGCGGCTCAGTGATGTCAAACGAGTCTGATGCGGAGAGGTAGCCACCGACTGACATGCTCATCTCAGAATCTGTGCCCTCTCTCATCTGATCAGTTGAATTCTTGCTCTTCACGGAGAATATCTGGATCTATAAAAGAGCACAAAAACTTTCAATCACCATACTGTGATCACAATCCACTGCCTTTTCTTCAGCAAGCGCTCCAACCCCAGAGAAAGATGAGCTATTTTAGGCATCATATCACTGTCACGAAAAGGTTATGACAGAACACAGTGAAGGCTGCGGAGATCTCCGTCTGTGCTCCTCTGGGATCTGCAGAGCATCGACTGTGAGAATAAGACGAGAGATGAGGCCCATGTGTCCGAGCAGCTGCTCTGGCACGAGTTTCACAGAAAAGGCCTTACAATGAGAAGTCTGTCCCAATCGCTCTCAACAGGTTTGGCCTGTAGCTGACCTGAGCTCGCACCCTTGTCCATTAACTCAAAAGAAGAACTGCAACACACTTTAAAGAGAGGGTCCCACATATTGGATCCAAAACTTCTATACTTTTTTTTGTTTGTTTGTTTTGGATTTTTACTTTCTCACATCCACTGGAAGCAATTTTCTTGCTCAGAAACTGGTGCAGGATTACATTGATTTATTCATTCAGAAAACACTTACAAATGAGCTTCTGATTTTACTCATTGTAGTATTAGCTGGATATATTAGCTCGGTTACCAAGTAGGTCCACCTTTTCCTGGCATGCAAGCATAGTCCTAACCTTATTCCTAACCCTAACCTTAAAAATGAACTACAACTTGGAGAAAAATGATAAACTCAGCCCATTGCTGAACTCTATCCACTAAAAAACAGATTAGTCCTGGAACAATATTCCAATCAACCAACAAATATGTAGATTCAGGAACACAGCTACTTGGCAAAATCACAGTCATCAATTAGAGATTTATTCTGAATTCTTCGAGAATGGTATGATCACGGAGAATTATGCAATATGAGTTGCTGTGTGAACTGACTAGTTCAACAAAACCACAACACATTTTCAGTTTCATTTATGTTACTGCACTTATTGTTTATGCTCACGTGGACGGAGAAGTGAAAGAAAGTTTTGTTTTACACAATTGCTAAAACATCCGAGTAGTACAACAATGCTGCAACAATTTTTGTCTACAATAATACATAGATACGGTAATATAATACATAGATACGGTAATATTTGGTACAGTTTTTAGTTACGTGCTGTTATATATATGAGTGACTTAACATGTATTTTGTATGTACTTTTCAAAAGTTTTTACTTTTGGTAAGATATTTTTAAATGTTTAATGTCTTAATGTTTTAATGTCTCTTTTGCTGACCAAGGCTGCATTCATTAAAAATACAGTAAAAAACAGTAATGTTGTGAAATAATATTCCAATATAAAATTGATTTCTTTTTTCAGAAGCACTTTTTTTTGTTGCTATTATTGCTTTGAACAATCATTCAAAGTTCAACATCACCTGCATGAGTTCTCAGAAACTCTTTAATGCTCAATATTTCAGTTTACAGCATCTTACACTAAATTCTTTTCAATGCTGATGCCAAAAAAATACATATGATTGATTGGGGACAATTCAATACCTTTCAAATATTCACCTATGTTCACTGAACTATAATTCCTCCTGTTCTCATTTACTTTAACTTTGTGTTCTTTGTGGCAATGTGGGTCACTCTCTGTTTCCCAAGAGGAATGACAGAGTGACATCCAGCTCATCTCTAGAGCTTTAGGGAGTATTTATACATGCTGTGTTTGCCACGGCTCTGTTTGTCATGCAGTTAATCTTTGACACTGAAAAGATTGAGGACTGCAGGACTCTAACCTTCCCACCCGATATACTTTAGACCCCTTAAAGGGGCGGGCTTTCCTGAAAGCCCCTTAAATTATGACATGGATGCTTACACGTACCCTCTCGTATCCTGCTTGTTGCGCTGACATAAAACATCCTCCACGGCATTATTGTGGTAGCATCTCAAAGAGGCTGACCTCGGTTTCGCAGTGTCGAAATATAGATACTATTAGCGCCTCCAAGACCTAAGGGAGGGAAATTTTGCTATCGCTCCCATGCCATCCATCACAATGACTGTGGGTTCTTTACTTCAAAAAAATGTGCATGTTTAACAAAACGAACTTCTTTGAACCCCATGGACGGTTTCATTCCAGATGAGGTTAGAGGGAGCAAAACTCCAATGAGTTTGAACACTCATTAATTTTTCAGTTTTCACAAGAACATAAATAGCAGCTATATAAATAAACAAGCCTTTAGCATGTCATAACAATTGTTCACTCATAAAAATAAGGGTTCCATAACGTTTTACATTGATGCCATAGAACAAGGGTTTTCCATCTTTTAGATACCACGGAACCCTAAATATATCACATTACGGAGCCCCTAAAGGGACATGGTGGTGGAAGAAATATGAGATGGGAGGAAAAAATATATTTAATATATAAAACGTTTGTGTTCGCTCACAAAACATTTACATTCCCCTGAGAAACTTTGCTTTCGCTTGCAAAACATTTACATTCCCGAGAAACTTTGCGTTCGTTTGCAAAACATATACGTTCCCGTGAAACTTTGTGTTCGTTTGCAAAACATATACATATACGTTCCCAAGAAACTTTGCGTTCGTTTGCAAAACATGCAAAACATATACGTTCCTGAGAAACTTTGCGTTCGTTTGCAAAACATATACGTTCCTGAGAAACTTTGTGTTCGTTTGCAAAACATATACATATACGTTCCCAAGAAACTTTGCGTTCGTTTGCAAAACATGCAAAACATATACATTCCTGAGAAACTTTGCGTTCGTTTGCAAAACATATATGTTCCCAAGAAACTTTGTGTCCGTTTGCAGAACATATACATTCCCGAGAAACTTTTCCGTTTGTTTGCAAAACATATACATATACGTTCCTGAGAAAATTTGCGTCCGTTTGCAGAACATATACATTCCCGAGAAACTTTTCCGTTTGTTTGCAAAACATATACATATACGTTCCCAAGAAACTTTGCGTCCATTTGCAGAACATATACGTTCCCGAGAAACTTTGTGTTCGTTTGCAAAACATATACATTTACGTTCCCGAGAAACTTTGCGTCCGTTTGCAGAACATATACATTTACGTTCCCGAGAAACTTTGCGTTCGTTTGCAAAACATATACATTTACGTTCCCGAGAAACTTTGCGTCCGTTTGCAAAACATATACGTTCCCGAGAAACTTTGCGTTCATTTGCAGAACATATATGTTCCAGAGAAACTATGCGTCCGTTTGCAGAACATATACGTTCCCGAGAAACTTTGTGTTCGTTTGCAAAACATATACATTTACGTTCCCGAGAAACTTTGCGTTCGTTTGCAAAACATATACATTTACGTTCCCGAGAAACTTTGCGTCCGTTTGCAAAACATATACGTTCCCGAGAAACTTTGCGTTCATTTGCAGAACATATATGTTCCAGAGAAACTATGCGTCCGTTTGCAGAACATATACGTTCCCGAGAAACTTTGTGTTCGTTTGCAAAACATATACATTTACGTTCCCGAGAAACTTTGCGTCCGTTTGTAGAACATATACGTTCCTGAAAAACTTTGCATTCGTTTGCAAAACATATACATTTACGTTCCCGAGAAACTTTGCGTTCGTTTGCAAAACATATTATACATTCCCAAGAAACTTTGCATTCGTTTGCAAAATATATACGTTCCCAAGAAACTTTGCGTTCATTTGCAAAACATATACATATACGTTCCTGAGAAACTTTGCATTCGTTTGCAAAACATACGTTCCCCTACTTTTTTTTTTTTTACTTTTGCGTTATGCGAAGAAATTTTGCGTTTGAGCGAATGCAAGATGTTTTTTTGAAACTTTTTTCTCAGGGGAACACAAATGTTTTGCGAGTGAACGCAAAATTTCTCGGGGAAACGGAAATGTTTTGCGAGTGAACGCAAAATTTCTCGGGGAAACGGAAATGTTTTGCGAGTGAACGCAAAATTTCTCGGGGAAACGGAAATGTTTTGCGAGTGAACGCAAAATTTCTCGGGGAAACGGAAATGTTTTGCGAGTCAACGCAAAAGTATTGACATATAATTTTCCTCCAATCTCATATTTTTTTCCATCACCATGACCCTTCAAGGGCTTCGTGTCAAATTTTGTATTATTTAAATACTTTTTTTAAATTTATTTTAAATATAAAGCATTAGTTAATAAATTAATTAATTATTATATTGTTTTTCTAAACTTTTCCACAGACCCCCTTGGCATCACCAGACCCCAGTTTGAAAAGCCCTACAATAGAAGAACTATTTTTGATCCCTAAAACAACATTTTTGTGAACAGTTCTTAAAGGAACCATTTTTTCTTAGTGTGAAGAACCTTGTTCGACTATAAAGAACCTTTCGAGGAGTGGAATGTTTCCATGGATGTTAAGGTTCTTCATGGAAGATGGGGAACAATCATGTTAAAACATCTAGAAACATCCATTCAGCACTGCGTCCACTATTTCTGCCAGCATGTCTTCATTTATCCATCCGTTATATTATTTGATGTTAGCTATCTGCTTGTAGCCAGGCTGTTTACAGATTTAAGCAGGAAACAGGACTCTTAGATTAGACGGCCCTGCGCGGTTTGGGGGGGTGTTGGGGCTAAAGTCCAGAGGTGCTTGTAATGTTTTGAATGTAGGTGATCATGACAGACTGATGTAAGGCTAGTTAACTCAACTATCTCAATGCTATCTGCATAGATAACACATTTGAAGCAGTCTAGTCTATTAAAAACAGTGTATATTGATCAAATGGCAACTTCTCATTGACTTCTGTCTGTGGTGTCGACTTCTGTGTAGCAGCTCACAAACAGAATGTCTAAATCACTGCTCAACAAATGCCAACATTTCAAACATTCTTAAGTTGTCTGTTGGATTTAGAATGTTGGGAAACAGAACTGTCATGTTCGCACTGACCCAACAAACCCAAGAACTGAAGATAATGATGTTTGTTGTGTGAGAGTGAACTAGACCAAAAAAGCAGAACATTTACTTAGCAAAGGAAGTTAGGTATAAACCGATTTACCAAATCTCAAGGCATTCATGGAACTTTGTGCAGCTCAACAACATCATTCTCACTTAAAGAGATATTTTATGTACAGTGTTATTGTTGAATGTTAAGTCTAAATACACTTCTGTTAAAACGTTTAGAGTCAGTTAGATTTTACTTGAAAGAAATAAAAAAAAACCAGCAAAGACATGTTTAATTGGCCGAAAATGACAGTAAAGACTTTTTCATTGTATAGTAAAAGATTTCTATTTCAAAATACACACTGTCTTTTGAACTTTATATTAATCAAAGAATCCTGAAAAAAATGTTCCACGGTTTCCACAAAAATATTAAGCAGCACAACTGTTTTCAACATTGATAATAAGAAGAAATGTTTCTTGATCACCAGATCAGCCTATTAGAATGATTTCTGAAGGATCATGTGACACTGAAGTTGGAGTAATGATGCTGAAAATTCAGCTTTGCAATCAAAGGAATAAATTACATGTTAAAAGTTACTCAAACAGAAAACAGTTTTTTAAGATTTTACAGTATTACTGTTTTTACTGTATTTTTGATAAAATAAATATACCCTTGGAGACTATAATAGATTTCTTTCAAAAAAGAAACATAGTACCAACTTCAAACATTTGAACTGTAGACTACATCAAAATGACAAAATATTAATTAATCAAAATTATTCCTCCCACTATAGGCCTGACACACACACACACATTCTCTCATTGTTTTAATATCCACCTTTTAGAAAAATAGAAAGGCATCAACACTATGAAATAAACACAAATAGTAGTATAAGAACATGCCACACATAACAAATCAAAACTCATATATATTGAGCTTCTTCCTTATCTAGATAAGGAATGAACTTCAAGAGGTGCATCCTGGGATGCTTTTTAAACAAAGCAACAAAGCTTTTCCTTTACGAAGCGGTCCAAATATTCTTTTGGGAGAATGGATCTTTTAAGCATTTAACGAAGCGTTCGACTGGTAGAGCTGGCAGTTTGTAGAGAAATCAGATTTAGTGTACTCACCAGTGCTGATGTTGCGTGTGCTGGATCTCTGCTTGATGTGCCTCTTGCATTTGTGATGTTGACAGCAGTTCAGCCCCTGACGTCCAACACTTGCCAAACACACATGCGCAAAACAAACAGCGTGTCCTTCCAACACAAACCATTAATTCAAACACATACCAATATGTGTGCGAGTTTAAACACGGGGGCACACAAAGTCGATAATACACAAAAAAGGAAAGTTTAACACTGTCCCGCAACCGTGATGAGGGCAACGAGAGCTTTTAAGTTCAACTTCGCTGTCAGCGTAAAAGTTAAGAATGGATATCTAAAGGTTTGGACCTGTTGGACAAAATCAAAGAGGGCAGCGATGGGAGCGAGGAGCTGTTTAAGTGAAATAATGACTGATTTGTGGACATACACTATGAGAATCAGTGGGCTCATTAGGACATTCCCAGCAGCCCAGTGTTTATAAACAGCCCTAGTTCATCTAACTGATGGATGAGCGCTCGCTATCTCTCCGTTCTTCCTGCCGCTCCTCCGAGAACGTACTTGCTCAGCCCGGGTTTCACAACCACCCCGACACACTCCCACGTGTCACTACACAATTCAGCTGGATGCACGCAACGCTAGACCCTCTTATCTGTCTCTCTCTCACACACAGAGACCCCAACCTCTCTTCTGCTCCATGGGTGGGCCCTTCATGTCCTTCACTGGGGGCAGAGGGGACATTCTGCGGGTTGCAGATCCCGCCCTGATGCTCTTAACTCACAGGATACTAATGACAGCGACTGTTGTAATGAGGAAAAACAACATAGACGTGTTTTTCTAGTAACAACAGGGCTGCTGATATGAACCATGGGGTAGAATGAGGAGCCAAGGTTCTTCCTGAAATGAACAAAAATGTGTCAGAGATTCAAAAAAGCGTTTTTTAAGGAAGCAGTAGCACGAAGGCCACGCAAAGGTTGTTCCGAAAGGTACATAGCTTTAAAAAAAAAAAAAAAGCCTTCTTTTAGCAAAATTCAAAGGCAGAATCACAAAATCCCAGGGTTGCCAGGTCTGCGTAACAAAACTAGCCCGAAGGCCGATCAAAAGTAGCCCAATGACCACATCCCAAATATCAAAACTCAAAGTATGCCACTTCCATAACTAAAATTCATATTTTAAAGTCACTGTTATGCAAACTGAAACCACTATATCGTAATGATCATAAACACAGCTCAATTTAAGGATCCCTCCTTCACAAAACTAAACGTCCAGCACAGTTTTATCTTTGGTAATACTACATTTCAGTACAAGCATTTCAGTCATATATAATTTATGCAATATGAGAAACCTTTAATCCACAGGGGCAAAATAAACCTGTGGCAACAGTTTAAAAGTAGCCCTCTTTGCAACCCTGTTCGTATTACTTAAAATCCCATAATGCATTGCAAGCTCGGTGGAAAAAAAAAAAAAAATCACCCAAGATGGCAGACGAATTTTTCACAACATTTGTCTGCTGTGTCATTTTATACACAGTTAAACATAGTACTTTGTGTGAGGAGCGTTGTTTATGTGACAGAATTGTTCAATATGGAGATCACTGTTAACTAAAACTATTAATAATCATTTTCATTAATAGAAATAAAGCTTAAATAACATAAATGAATGAATATTAGAAATGTTGCCTGGCTAAATAGAGATTCAAAAAGCACATTACAAAATTACTAAAACTAAAATAACAATGAAAACTGAAAATATAGAAATAAAAGCAAATTCAAAGTACTAATAAATACTATAATAGTATACAAATAACACTAAAATAACATTGATGGGTATTGTTTGGGGTTTCATTTTTTACTGCCTTAGAAAGCAGTAGAGCAAGCCAGTAGATTTTTGAACAGATCCTGTATTTATAACAAACGCCCTTAAAAACACCTGTACTGAGAACAAACGTATAAATCACAGCTTTTAATAACTTTACCCTACAATATATATTTGGAAATATTATGTTGAGATACCTCATGATTCTCCAGTGGATGAACTTGACCATTGGCCTCCAAGTGGAAATGCTTCTTCAGCTGTGGGTACCAGTGATGTGTCAATCCACGGCTCGACTGCATTTCCTTACTTAACATTATCCAATCCGGTACTGAAAGATAAAATTGCTCCATCATGCATTTTCTCATTCATCACATTACTGAAGCAAAATGAGTTGCAAAAGTAGCTTCATGCTGATTATTTGCTTGCAAAGAAAAGTATGAAGATGTAAACAAATTGATTGTCATTACGAGTGTGCACTCACACACATATATGGTTTTCATGTTTTATGAGGACATTCCATAGACATGATGATTTTTATAAAACGGATAGTTCTGGTCTTTGGTTGCAGCGTTCAAAGCCGCTGTAAATTACTTCTCAAATACCTGTGACCTCATTACACCAGTATTGCTGTGTTTTAATAATAGCTTCTTGTGGCTTATCGCTTTATTATACTGTACTAACTATATATTCTCTGCCCTAACCATAAACCTACCCATTAAAGTAAACTTTCTTCATTTCATTTTCAAAACAACAATTTAGTATGATTTATAAACTGTTTTCCTCATGGGGACCAAAAAAATTGCCATCTATGTGGGGACATTTTGTCCTCATAACAGGCTTACCTGAACCACACACGCTAAGTAAAGAAACAGATCAAGCAAGTTTGGCCTCAGAAAAACAAAAATCTTTAGTGAGTTTTGTGGCTGGGATACAGAACAAAACAAAAAGGCACAAAGTCAAATAAGACTTAAAACTAAGAACTTCAATAAAAGAAGTTACCAAGTGACTGACAGATGCAGTGCAAAATCAAATCAAAGACCAATTTATAAAGATTAAAAACATCTTTACAATACCAAAACATTTCTACAATAGATTACATAAAAACAGCCTATCATTACAGTACACAGATTGACGGCGGCCCATTTTGACAGTTCTTTTTCAGTCGAGACTGCTAGAGCCGCCGAATGCAACGTTTATTCCACTGTACAAAAGAAAATTTACATGATTGCACGAGTTGTAAAAAACAAAATAAATCTAAAACTTTTTTTGTGTATTCTGAAGTACATTAAAAACATTCAAATGTTTTAATAAGTTCCTTTGGTGCCAAACATTGAACCAGTTAAGAATGTTGACTATTTATCATCAGACTAAAAATACCTTTAACCACACCGTGAGGTATAAAACTTACTGATAAAAAAAATTCTTAAAACTATTAGGAAAAAAAGATTTTTGTCTTCTCAGCTGTGGCTGTGGAAATTCGATGCTCAAAAACATCTCCAGCATTTCAACCAATCACAGCGGGAATGGAAATAGTTCAGTTTTGGAGGAGCGCAGCGGTCTCTTCATCTCCATCTGCAGAATCCTGAGGAGATTTCCTGTACATCATGAACTGTATGGATATCTGAAGAAAAGCGTTAAGGCAAAAAAGCTGAAAATTTTTCAAACTATCCTGAATGAATTGAAACAAGGCTCAATGTCACATGGGATTCTGACGAATGTGCTTCACATGAAAAGAAGTCACATGACAGCGGTCAGTTTTGTCAATATATGTGAACTCAAGCGATCCAGAAAGTCAAACATCATTGACTCATGTAATGGACAAAAATTGCATAAAAGTTGGAGTCATTTCATGTTTGACATTCTGGATCTCTTGAGGTCAGTATATTGTGACCTTTGACTGCATGTTTTCAAAACAAACTTTCGTCAATTAATCAATTTATGCAATTTAACCAACACAGTTAAACCTGGTGCATCGTACAAAACATTTATGCTTAGGAGGAGATGTTAAAACTGAGGTCCTGACTCTCTGTGGTCATTAAAAATCCCAGGATGTCCTTCGAAAAGAGTAGGGGTGTAACTCAGCATCCTGGCCAAATTTGCTCATTGGCCTCTGTCCATCATGGCCTCCTAATGATCCCCATATTTCCCAGAATCAACAAGTGGTTCGGTTTGCACATAATACTGCAAAAATCACGTGAACTATTGAAATTTCAAAACACTTATAACGTAACGAAGCCTCGTTTACTGAAATCACGCGACTTTGGCGCTCCGAACCACTGATTCGAAACAAGATTCGTAAAGCTTTGAAGCAGTGCTTTGAATTCGGCCATCACTAGATGTTGTTGAAAAGTTGTTATTTAGTTTTTTTGGCGCAGAAAAAGAATTATCATTGCTTTATAATATTAAGATTGAATCACTGTACTCACATGACCTGTTTTAAATATGTTTTAGCAGCTTTCTGGACATCTGAAAGTGTTTATTGTCTGGCTGGCAATAGAGACTCACTGAGCCATCGGATTTTAAAAATATCTTAATGATCTGAAGATGGACAAAGGTCTTACGGGTGAAGAATGGCATTGTCATTTTCGTAATGCATGCAGGCATTTCACATCTTTTCGTGGCTGTATGATCCTCTCCCAGCACCTCACTAACAGCTCAGTGGCTTAAATGTGGCTTTAAAGGATACTATAAGGTCCAGCGAGAGCGTTCCCAGGCTGCCGATGAGCCAGGGAAGGTGGTGCACGATGTAGCTGGCCTCTCCGTGGCCTGGATCTGGGTTCTTCAGTATCACACTGATGCCATATGTTGTGTTTCCCAGAATTACCAGAGCAAACAGGAAAAAAGACACGCCCTCTGTTGACTTCCTCTGAAACTGCAAGACAGCAAGATATTTAGATTATAATAAGAAGCAACAAATGTTTAATTTAAAGATCTGAATGAATAATAATTGTAGCTGTATTAAACGCATTGACCAAATAACTCTTTCCCTGCTAGAATTTTGTATCATATTCACAAAACTTCCATGGCCTCCAGACTATTTAGTTGTATGAATATGAAAACAATCAGTTTTTCTAATATTATCAACATGTGAATGTGGGTTAGTTTGATTACTATATATATATATATACAAAAAGCTGAGAAAATCACGTTTTTGTCAAAGACTTCACCCGCATCAGATGCAGAACGATGAGCAAAATATAGATGGAGTAGATTGAGTCGTATCCTCTTTGTGTTTTTGGCATTTTTGTCAGTAAAGTTAGGCAGTTTTGACTTATATACACTGTTAAATATTTGTCAATCATGCTAGCTTGCTTGTTCATAAGCAATTTTCTATCCGCTCCTTTTGGTTTATGCAGATCTTATTCGGTTATTTATAGAGAAGCAAATTCAGACAAATCTGTAACAGCACCCCCTATTGTATAACAGTGAAAACACAGATTGCCAGAAAAACTCATAAATGGCGGGGAAGTGTTGCGTCACAAATGACAGAAAATCTCATCAATGGCAAGGAAAGACTTAGGCCAAAGTCCCTTCAAGGAGTCATTTCCATCTTTGAAATGCCGGGCAGCTATTTCAGTCATGTGAGTGCAGCTCCTATCTCGTTGAATGGGGAAACATCACATTCTCCAAAGCTGTTCACCAAGCTTACGATTAAATTTCATATTTGAAATCACCAATTAAATCTGTCAACTGTCTTATAAATCAAATTTTGTTTCTAAATGCTCAAATCTTGACACAAAAAAGGAATCTTAGGACTCACCCTGCTTTAATAGTCCTAAAAACTATTAATTCATTATTAAATAATAAAACTATGAATCAGTTAAGATGTCTTTTATTTTAATTATGGGTAAAATATGACCTGGACATGTTTTTATGTCATGTAATACTTACATTAGTGTACATCTGTGGTAATCTGGAGCATAAATAGAGTACTGAAGAAAAGGAGCCGATGACAAAGCCTATAATTTCCTTTGTTGTAAAGGGCTGAAAAACACGAAAGCATTAAATCCCAAAGCAAAGCTGAAACCATGTAAATGAATTAAGTCCAACTCAACAATAAAAGCAACTCTAGTCACCTCCACCGCACTTTTATCCCCCTCCACGGCCAGCAGTGCCCGACCCCTGAACCCAGCGGGCATCTGATCCTCTAGGGTGGAGCGAGGGAGGCTAAGGAAGTTAGATGTAATTCCCAGAAGACACAGCATGCTGACTGCATTCAGCAATGCACTGTTAGAGTCTAGAGAGGAGAAAGACAGGACCATGAATTAGTGTTTCGGGCATCAGCACATTCTTATAACAGACTGTGAAGGCCAAGGGTCAGGGAGGAATATACAGTGATATAGAGCAGCGACGGGAGACTATCAGAGGCGTTCTTGAGCAGTGATGTTAAGGTTAACCGAAGCTATTAAAATCTTTTTAGGGAATTTAAATGAAGACATAAATATTACATAAAGAAAAAAAATAAAAGCAAGGCATGTCCTTGAAAGCTACCAATTACACACAGCCTACTTACAACATATTTCACCAACATTACAAGTCACAAGTAAGGTATTATTTTCAACTCACCCCTAGATGCTTTATTCTTTAGTTTATAGTACATGTACATTAACAGCATTAGAATGTCTGCCAGGACGTAGTAAACTGCAGTGTATCTCTAAAGGAGAAACAAGAAGATAATAAAACCAGGCCTCACTTTACACAATTAGATTTTCCTGAATCTACTTATTAACTCATTTAGAAGAGATTTTAACCAAAGCAACAAATGAAAATTGTTCCTTACCTGTAGTGGAAGTTGATCGGCCAAGAACGATCCAATAAGATTACACGAGTCTCCTGCCAGCCACAATAATAGAAACCAAATAGACAGAGCTTTGTCCATATTTCCTGTCTTGCAGGAACTGTAGTATTGCCTACAGTAACAGACAGTGTGATCCCATTATTTCTCATCTTGTGCAAAATGTCGCTTTACATATATACACTACCTTTCAAAAGTTTGGGTTTGGTAAGATGTTTTTTTTTTTTTTTTTTTAAATTAGTCTCTTATGCTCACCAAGGCAGGTCAAAAATACAATAAAAAAATTAAATATTATTACACACTCTAAATAATCATTTATGATGTTTTAAAATTGAATTTATTCCTGTGATGCAAATAATTTTGAGCATCTTCAGTCACACGATCCTTCAGAAATCATTCTGATGTGTTGATTGGCCGCTCAAAAAATGTTTATGATTATTATCATTTTATTATTATGAATGTTTAAAAAGATAAAAAACAGTTGTGCTGCTTGATATTTTTGTGGAAACTGTGGTACATTTTTTTTCAGGATTCTTTGATTAATAGAATTAATAGATCAGCATTTATAAGAAATAGAAATCTTTTGTAACTTTATAAATGTCTTCACTGTCACTTTTGATTAATGTAATATATCCTTGCTGAATAAAAGTATTCATTTTATTTAAATAAATAAATAAAAATTATATATATATATATATGTGTGTGTGTATATATATGTATGTATATGTGTGTATGTATATATATATATATATATATATATATATATATATATTATTTATATATATATATATATATATATATATTATTTATATATATATATATATATATATATATATATCTATCTATATATATATATATATATATACATACACATACATACATATATATATATATATATATATATATATATATATATATATATATATAATGAGTGTTCAAAATTATTGCTGTGCCTTTTCATTTCTAATATGGCAAAACTGAGGCATACACAGCATCCTCTTCTAAGAGTTAGTGTACTTACGGTAGTGAGGACACCATGAAGCAAACTATTGAGAGCAGTCCCAGAACTACACTGGCAACGTCCCTGCCATCCTGGGCACATTCCCCCAGTCCATTCCAAATCCACTCGATCCCATTTGGACAGAGAGAGCTGAAGTTTCCACCGCCACCGAGCACAATCCCATCCGACATCACTAGAAAAACGGCAGAAATTAAACATTTAAGAAATGAAATCCTTAGCAAAAGGCCCAGATGTCATTCTTACGAGAACAGAAACAGCTGTTAAAACACTTTTAAAATACATGTAGCGCATTACCTGTAGTGTAGATCCTCAGCTGCTGAGGTAGAATAGTAGAAGTATGTCGATCTTTTTCCGCAGTCACCTAGAAAAGGAAAACAAACGAGTCGTCGAAACAACCCGCTGTGATTGGATGGATGAAGCGTGACGTCATCATGCAGTAAACAAACCGGAAGCGGGTATCTATTTATTTATTTGTTATTTATTTTATTTTATTTTTTAGTTACTGGGTTGAGATAACTGACCATTATACAAATCAGTGGTTGAGTTATATATATATATATATATATATATATATATATATATATACAGTGTTATGACCGGAAGTGACGGTTAGTAGCCTATTAGTTCTCACTGACTTAAATAGTTCGTGCAGTATGAACAACAAAAGTGTTTGTAATACATGTTCATTGTACATCGTGATATCTTTTGCTTTATTTATAGGTGTAGGTGTTGTAGATATCGATCAAATCCATGTGAAAATAGCTCGTATTTAATAAAAGAACATTTATCAACTCTATTATCTGTTTAAGCCTCCTGTTCTGTGGCTGGATTGCACAAAATCAAACGCCTCGCGCTAGTGATAGGAAATCCGACTGTTGAACGAACGGTTCAATTCAGCTTTATGACGTAACCGCGTCACGTGGTCCATGAACTATTACAACTGATCTATAGAACTTAAATTGAAGCGGTTCATGTACTGAAATTACATTAAACACTTCTAAATTGTTAAATCGCTTTTAAAGCGTATTAAAATAAGCTTTGTTTCTATATGTTTTAATAAACATTAGCTCGAATGAATCATTCAGATGAGTTTTGTGAACCGATTCATTTGACTAATGCATTCAAAATGTACAGCAGTTTCATGTGCAAGTTGTAGCTTGTCATTTTCGGTTAAAGGAAGAAACTTGAAAGTGTGGTTTGACACTAAATAAGCTCATATAATAAACAATATGTATTACTCAAGTAACGATACACCTGTAAAAGCGATTTTCACACTGAACTTGCTTTGGTCGGGGTCAACAAGGACGCACAACATGTCTCACATTTTCACAGATAGGTGTGAAGTTGGTGTTTTGTTTTGACCCAGCAATACCGATTCGAGACGCATGTAAACTTCTAAAACTAAAAGTTACGTGGGTCTAAATTATATATACATATATAAGTGTTCTAAAAAAAATCAGTTTAAACTTTCTTTACCTTGGCAAAGTAACGCTCCGTCACCTCCAGACACAAACAGCTCCGTCTCATCAGCTGATCATCACGTTTGACTTCACAAATGCCCATTCAGCAAAACATGACGATCATTGTTCTCGCAAAAAGCCATTACTCAAGAGGAAACCTTAAAAAATTAAAGCAATGTAGTCATTTTGGCTTACACGCCTGTCTGTTGTTACCATTTTTGCTCCAACGACTATTTCTCATGGTAGTTTTATTTTTAAGCCATTCTCTGTATAGTTTTGACAACAAAAAGCTTTTGAAAATTCTCAGGAAACAAGACACAATCCATTGAGCATTACTGTAAACATCTCTCAAAGTTCCGACAAACAAAACCTGCCATTCATCAATTATGTACTGATTAAATCAATTATGACACCCCAAGTCACAATGCATAAACCATTCTGAAATGTAAACACTAATAAAAATGACCTTTGGCCCGGAGCGCAGTTTAACCTTTTAGATAAAATCTACCTTTATTTTGTAGTCACTGATTCTATTGCGTTCACTTGTTGAAAATATGATAGTCGTTCTACTTTGGAGAATTAATTTCACAAAATAAAATGATTTTGTCTGGTGCGACAGACAGACACCCATTTAATATGCAACTAAAAGGGACTGTGATTAAACTTTAAAACAATACAGAGGTCACCGTTTTATTGAAAATAAAGATCAAACTTTCTCCTGCTGAAGGGATTTAACCTGTAGGAATAAGAAAATACACATGCAAAGGAAGCGGCTGGACCATATATGATAAACTTTATCATACAACAGGAGGGAGAGATGAGTGTATCATTTATAAAGTATCATTCACAATAGATTTACAAATATAATAATAATAATAATAATAATAACTCCGCTTAAGAAAAAAAAAAGAAAAGAATGTCATTTACTAAATCAGACCAAAGCAAGACTATTTAAATCTGTACAAGTGTCTTCATCGACACTCAACGATTCATTCTTCGTCCTCCGATGACAATGCCACAATGCAAGTTTGAAAGTTTTCACGCAGTATGTACAATGGATCGTCGGGGTGAGGGAGAACATGAAATAAACGAAGCATCCGAATCGCATCAGTTCCAGCATTATCCCACTCTTCAGAGAGCAGAATAAGACTGAGCTTGAGAGGAAGACAGTTTTATTTCTCGCAGACGTTTCCTCGGTTTCTTCATTTGATGTGCATCAGCTTCTCGGCGTCCACTTTTAAACGTTTGCGTTTCGGTTGTACCACATCATCGTCGGAGTCCTCGGAATCCTCTTTCTCGGCTTCTGCTCGTGTCTCCTTCTCCGCGACTACCGGGAACGTCTGGTCGGGAAAAATCTCCAGCAGTTTTTCTTCGAAGCGCCGACTCACAGCTTTGCCCGCCTCTGCCACTTCCGAGTCGGCCTAGGAGAGGGAGGACAGGGGAAAGAGTATGGAAAGGTGAGGAGAAAGCAGGCCCAGGGATGAACGGGTGAGGAGGAGAAGGAAGAGAGAATCACAGAAAGGGTTAAAACTCCCATTTTGGCAGCTTTGGGTGCCAGCACTGCTGAACCCGTCGGTGTGGTGTACAAAACCTTACCTGAACATTACTCTGTTTCTCCTCATCATAAACCTGGATTATTCGAGACATCTAAAAAGGGCAACGACAGCACAAAAAAAGAAAAAAATACAAAAGAAAGGGGGGGAAGAAAGATTTTATAACATACACACAGTGAGGTCACAACCTCATCTGTATTAAAAAATGTCCAAGGAGCACACTTTTTGGTTTGCTCATAATAAATGCCTTTCGGTTATAAGGCATAAGCAAATGGCCTGTTTATCTACACACATGAAAACTAGAAGGGGACTTGCCTTAAAATACTCTTAAAAAAAAAAAAGGTGCCAGTTATGCTGACAGACTCAAACTAAATGCAACGGAGGTAACTTGGAGGAGAAAAAAATGACAAAAAAATTACAAAAATAGTTAATAATAACGTGCTTCTTTGACATAAATGCCACAGTCATCAAGTCTTGTGAAGACAGTAAAATGTCTCCCACATTTTGCAGTTTATTTTTAGACAGGAATAAACATTTCAGTAACCTCATGAAAGTATCACAATGAGAGTGTTAAGTGCTACAGTTTAACATGGGTGTCTTGGAGGATTTGACTATAGTTAAAGTTATTTTCCCCATAAAAAACACCCTATTCGTGCATTTCAAGCATTCTGTGGCCACTGTGAAGAACCCAAACACCCCGAACAGATCAAATCAATCCACTGAAATCACATAAAGTGGACATAAAGGAATGTACACATTCTTTGGTGAAGCAGAAGCAAAAAAAAAAAAACTATAAAAACTTCATGTGTAATAATCACATCTTTAATTTTATTAATGTATTACCAATGTATATATAATTGCAGCTGTTACAATGAAAAATTAACTGGCATGACTTAGTTTTTCTTTCAATAACACAAACCTGGCGTGACAACATTGAAAAAAAACAACCAATGAATGCTAAAAATTACGCCTTACATGACCTTCTAAGGGATGTAAAACTAAAATCAAATCAGTTGTATACAAGGGATGTGATTTTAAATGCAGAAGAGCCATTTAGTTTTACTGTACAGTTTCACAGTCACTAAACACTTTACATACACACTTTAAAGACCCCATGAAATAGAAAAGAGAGTTTTGTGGCTTTTAGTCCATGTATGTTTGCTTTAAAGTTATCGATATTAGGGCTGCACGATATTGGAAAATACTGACATTGCAATATTTTGTTTTCTGCAATAAAAACTGCGATGTGAAAAAACTTCACCAGTTGATTTCTATAGCTCTGTTTGTTAAGAATTACTCATTCTTGGATGATTGGGGCGATTTTGTAGTGCATTAGCAAAGAAAAACAAATCACAAGCATAGATAAATACAACAGAACAAAGATATAAATGTTTGTCAGGTAAATCTAACAGCTATAACTATAACAAATCTAACAAAATAACACTGCAGTCTTCACTGTATAAATTTAATTTAATACAATTTATCTTTGTTAAAGCTACAAACGTGTTTTGATTGACATTGGTGACAAACAACAGCGGTTTTATTAGGCTGCTGTCACTTTAACACAAATGCACGGATCCAATACAATGATTCGCATCCAATGTCTTTCTCAACTGTTTACAACACATAACCAACTGTGTTTACGAGGATACTCGCCGAGATGGGCATTTTGTCTTCATTTTGCATGCACATGTCCGTTCAAGCTCAAAAAGAAGAGAAAACACAAAATCACAGTCTTCTTGTGCTTGATATTTAAACTGACAGGACTTAAACACACGCGAATGATAGACTTTCACTCTACGATGGTTAAACGTTGCAATTAATCCGTGAATCATGGGTTCTGAACAGGGCGGCAGCTGGCCAGTACAGATCAACTACGATCCCTATACTTGACATCGCACATCACGTATCAATGCTAAAACGATATGTCGCGCAGCCCTAATGAATATTATGCTAGTCCACGCCAAACTGAAAAAACTCGCTCTCTAGAATGAGAATATTCTTTGTTATGACTAGCAAAACTCACAATTAAAGCATATCGGCATTAAGGAAAAAAAGCCAAGATCCACCCAAACTTTCGGTATTAATACGAAATACATAGTTAGACTCGTCAAGTTTGCTTCATGAGGTCTTGAATGAATGTCAGAAGGCAAGAGCGACTGCAAAACTGACATTCATATCATGCATTTGATTGTCATTTTTATTTTTATTGTTCAAATAAAAGTGCTGAACAATAATCAAATGTCTCAAACAAAAACACTGTGCAACATTAAAATAAACATCCGTTTAATGGATTATGTTAGCCCTTTGACAAACACTAGCACAACATCCAAAAAAAGAAAAGCGCTGCTGATTAATGTTCAGCTTGACTGAAACCATTCCTTTAAGAGTTAGTACTAGTGAACATACGAGGAAGTAAACACATGCAACCCATCACGTGTTCATGCTGTGTTGCTTTAGTGTGTTTCGTACTCATCTCTCCAAATACTCATTTCTTACATGCAATATCCCATCACACCCCCACACAGGTTAAGGATATTCCCCGAACTCACCTCATTGTATTTGGCACAATTGCTAAAGACCAGCCGCACGTCGGACACAAACTCTTTAGTGCTCTTGTAATGCAGAGGATGTTTCCGCTGTAGTTTCCGCTTTACCAGGGTCAAATCCATTGGATGCTTTATTATTTTATAGTAATTGGGTACCTGGAGAGAAATCAAGACTTCAGAATTAAAACTATAACGTTGCAGACATGCGGTCCCTTCCAAAACCAAATAATCTGCGCATCGACATTAAGGTATCATATGTACATCCCAATGAAAACCAAACTGAAAATATAAAAATAAAAGATATTTAAAATTATTAATCACTAGATACTATAATAGTACTTAAATAATACTAAAATAACACTGCTCGGCTACAAGGAAATAGTGATTACATTTCAACAATATAGACAGAAAATGGTCCCATCCGATTATTAGAGCTTCTTCTAGTATCTAGATTTTCAACAGTCTCCCTCAGAAATAAAATGTGACAACAATGACATCATAAATTGTGTTGCTTTAGAAGGCAGGTCCCTATGTAGACAGCAGGACAGCTCACAATGTTTTGGAACAGAACTATATACTACAGAAAGAAGTGAAGTAGTCATGTAAGAACAAAGTGAGAGGGTATATAAGACAACATTATTACCCGTCAGCCTGATGCATTATTGCATTCGCTCAATAACGTAATTGCCCAAGAATCATATTCCTGCTATGACAAATAACAGCAGGAAATGGCCCAGAGGCTCAGTATATGTTTGAAAACAGATGACTGGAGTCACTGCAGAGGTACATGTGAGCGATGTTGCCATTTCATAAGCTTTATTGCAGTAGTGTTAATGACCTAGCAGAGAGGCAGCAAATTAAATACTACAGATCATTCTGAGCAATGGTCTAATTACACGCACGAGAACTGCCCTTTAAGAAAAATTCATCAGAAATGTCTGCTTTTATGGGAAATGAGGATCTTGTGGTCTTGCTGGAAACTCACCGATGTAGGAACAGGTTCTTGAAACTCCGTACTGAGCTCATGACAGAAGACATGCAGCAGCAGACGCTCACATCTCTACAAAACACAAGAAGAGAGAACAGGAAACTTGAAGGATCTGCAACTCTGCAAAAACATTATTTTCGTTGGAAAAGGTTTTTTAGATTATATCTAATGCTGGGTCACTCAGACTCATATTTGAGCAAAGTTCGAGTTAAAGCCAAATATAATGCATGCATTTTATATAACACTACACAGTATAGTGTGTCACGTGAAGCATTGGGATAAATGAATACGTCAAGATTCTTCGTAAAAAGAAATCTTGGTCAATCTACCAATCTGGGGTAAATTAATAAGGGCTCCCCATTTTCTCAGTGTGACTCACTCGTTGGTCCTCTGGACTCATTGCCGTCTCACTTTTGTCCTTCTTACTGGGTGGATCGTCATCAGAGTTGTATTCCATCTCTGGATTTGTGAGACTTCTGCAGAACGTGCACATCCAATCTCCACTGCCGCAGAAGAGAGTACAAAACATGATTAACACAAAAATCAGGAAATAAAGCCTTAAAACGTAAAGGTACGTCCATTTATAGAAAATAAGTCAAGGTTTCTGGCACCATAAACGGTTATAATTTAGGTTTTCAAGAACATTTTCTGCTCTCGCTCTCTTTCTCTCTGTTATGCTACTTAACATTATTACCACATTATGTAAATTACCTTTGTTATGATTGGCTAAACATGCATGTGCCTGAAAATCTCTTTCATCTGTTATACTACTTATGAGTTTACAGTTACTTGTTTCTATACTCCTTTTGTTCCAGGTTAAGTACGTCAACCCCAAGGTTAAGCCCCACTGGCACAGTTAAAGCGGTCATGAATTGAGAAATCCAAATTTCCTTGATCTTTTTACATACAAGATGTCATTATACTATAAAAAATTACTGCAAGTTTTGCAAACTCAAAACTTCCTCATTAGTCCAAAAACAGCTTTTATCGAAACCAAGTTGCTCAAATGACTCATTTTTAATTTTGTCACATTATGCAGCATGTAATACTTCAACAAAGGCTCTGATCTGTAAAAATGCATTAAGGGGCCAGGTGTAAACAGGACTGTAGAAAATTATAAGATTTTAACTGGTGGTACAATCCTTGTTGCTTCATGAAAATAATATAAAATAATTTGTTACATACATGTCATATAATAATATGCTACTGATGGCTTCTTAATTTGAAATAAAATAAAGCAAAAATAAAATAGAAAAACTAGTCATTTATGAATATGGCATGTTAAAAAAAAAATAAGCAAAAGAATTAAATTAAAATAAAAAATAAGCTACTCGTTTATGACTAGAAATGCTAAATAATAAAAAAAAAAAGTCATATATGATTTGAAAGGTTAAATGTGACATATCATCTGTATAAATAAAGCCACGTTCTTTACCTGGGAGAAGATTTGAGTGTTGGGATATGGCAGGTCATGTGGAAGACTTTAGGACAGCGATCACAGCACAGCAGTTCACCTCCATTCTGACACACCGCACACCAGTCCTCATTCGGGTCGTCTTCCTTTCCTACAGTGGTCTGGCTGTTGGCATTAGCAGTGCTCCCCCGCTGACTTCCATTTGACTCTGTGTTCCCATTAGTTAGAGGTGCGCTGGACTTTGGGTTCGTACAGGATGCGAGATGGTCGCTCTGTGGTTCAGATTTAACATTTTCACCTAGTGTTCTTAAAATGTCTTGGACTGAACCGGTGGACACAGATCCGAGGATAGGAAGAGGGGGAGTTAAGCTTCCTTCTGGGCTGCTCATCTGGTTGAGGGAGAATAAAACAAAACAGACATTGTGCAACATGAATCAAACTGTATCAAATCAAGAAACAACAGGTTTAGCCTTTTGTGAACCAAAGCAAAAACTTTAGAAATTATTTTATTATTTATTCATTTTATTTTTTTGTAAAAAAACATGAAGGTAGATACTAAAGAGGAAAAAAAAATCATGTTTTTCATTTACAATTTCATTTTTAAATTTCAGCTGATTTTCATCTTAAACGTTCTTTTTTCCAGTGTCCTTGTTATTTGTACTTACTATAGTAATAACTGTAAATTATGCATTATAACAAGCAATTAACCCTAATATAAACCCTTAGCATATACTATAAAAAGTACATTCTGTTAATTAATATTACTCAGTACTTATTTGTGTTAAAAAAAAAAAAAAAGAACACCTTAAATAAACTGCGGTATATGGAGTCTAGAGTCTATATTCAGTCTTCACAAAAAAAAGCTTTTTTGAATTCAGGGAGGGAGAAAAACAAATGGAAACATGTGGGACTAAGTGACGAGTGAAAACTGCAAGCTAAAGATAAATACCATGCAAGCACTCCGTCTGCCATCTTTACAGCGTTCTGTTTTGACGTTTGCTCCAGAATAGCTACACTCTTCCTCAACTCCCGGTTCCTGTTTGACCTTCACCTGGTCCACTGTCGTATTCCCCGTTCCAGGTCTACCCGCTGACCCACAACTAAACACGCAAAAAACAAACAAGACACACCATAACTTTTTTGCATGCAATGTCTCAATATTCAGTAATAAAATATTTAATTCTCTTTGTTCAGATATACAGTTCTAAGCTATAATTAACAGCTGGTAAACATTAAAGGACTGAGGTAAACAACACATTGAACGCTGACCTGCCCCGACTGCCCGTGCTTGACGTGCTGGACGGACGAGCAGGAGTGTGAGAATTAGATAAACCTAGTGAAGAAGAGACACGAAGAGAGCGTGTTAAAACTAAACATCTTTAGAAAAGTAGAACGTTAGCAGACATTATTCTGAGAGCAAACATCAATCTGAATTATATTTAAGTTTTAATAATGCATATTCTCTGTCAAGAGCTCCAAGAGCCACAATGCAAAATTAATCAGAACTTTGTAAAATTGCAAAATAAATCAACTTATAGGGTTTGTGTCAATTTTGAAGCCCCAAAAAAAATGCATCTTTCATCATAAAAATAATCCATATGGCTCCAGGGGATTATTACAGGCCTTCTGAAGTGAAGTGATGGGTTTTTGTAAGACAAATTTCCATATTTAAAACATTATTAACTATAATAACCCGCTTCCGGCAGACGGTTGTATGCATCGATTTGTGGTGAAAGAATGACCTCTGACCTGACGCATGACGAAATGCTGAACGTGGAAGCGCAGAGGATAGTGCAAAAACAAAAAACACCGGTCACGAATTAAAGTCTCGTAAGAGAATTTTTAAAGGAATGTCAGAGGATTTCGATATAAGAGAAGAGGAGTTTGTTGCCCAGCCCTATTTATTTGTGTCTTAGGCATCTAAGCTTATGAAACTCCTACATCCTGTGTCATACAGCGTATCACGGGTTACTTGTGAGGCAACTCGACTTGCACAGAATGCATACGGTTGTCTGTTAGTTATTTTAGTTTATAGTTTTAAATATGGATATTTTTCTAACAAAAAACCCATTGTTTCGCTTCAGAAGGCATTTATTAACCCCCTGAAGGCGTATGGATTATTTTTATGATGGATGAATGCATTTTTTGGGCTTCAAAACACACTTCCCATTCACCATCATAAATCTTGGGAGAGCCAGGATATTTTTAAATATCTCCCCAGTTGTGCTCGGCTGAAAGAAGACAGACATACACCAAGGATGGCTTGAGGGTGAATAAATCATGGAATAATTTTTGGGTGAACTAAGTGTTTAATATATGATGAATATTACTGACATGACCATGAAACTTTGGATGCCAAGTAACAGTCATAAGAAATTGCATTTAATGACCTTAAGTTAGTTATTGACTTTGAATCATACAAATAATTTACAAATGTATGCTTTAGTTTAAGGCTTTGTAAAAAAATAAATAAATAAATAAAATGCATGAGGTAGAATATGAATAAGATTTGAAATATTAAAATGTTTATAATGTTTAAAACATGAGTTCATTTGGAGCAGCTAGAAAACTGCTGCACAGCACATTTTATTGCCTTTCTATATACGCTTAATTTCCTTTTTTGAAATAACAACAACAATCATGGTAATAAAAAATAAGCACGATGATGTGAAATGCATATATATATATATATATTAGTTGTAGGTGATATTGATTGTGTGGTGAGGTAGTACACCATTTGGCGCGCATTAACGATGGCAGTGGGGCTAATGCAGCCTTAGCTCCAGGGTTGGTGCATATGGTTGCACTGGAGATAATGCCATACGGAGCCAGAGGCACTGAGCATGCATTAATGGTGCCAGCGGAGCCAACACAGCCTTAGCCCCTCGGGTTGGCGCGTATGGTTGGATGGGAGTTTCAGCCATACGGTACTAAAGGCACGAAGAGTATGGCATATATAAATATTATACATATAAAATACTAATTTTCATGAATATTTCATGACATTATTTAAATTGATGCTAATCTACACTGACATTTGGATGCCAATTACGCGCCAAAAATTCATGTCAAGGTCGGTTGCGAAAACGAACACTTGCTGGAGTACCTGATGATCCGGGGGAATGTGTAGAAGGTCCCGGTGAGGGATTGGTTGGGCCAACAACAGGATATGAACTAGCAGAAATATATCGACTGAGGAGGTTATCCAGTGTGCTCGAACCGGCATCTTCAAGCTGGTGATAATAAAAACAAAGTTTTTTGCAACACAAGAGCTCTAAAACAACTCAGCTTTGATTATGAAGCATCTGTTATATGAAGAACAATAATAGCAGATCCAAGTAAAGGGATTGTCTTTGTCTTGTTGCCTTAGGTGCCTTAAACGTAATTATGTTTAGAACCTTTATTGGATTTGGGCCCAAAAGTTATTACATTTAAATGCTTTATTACATTTAAGCCCAAAAGTTATTACATTTATGTCCTTTATTACATTTCCACCAAATTATTAGATTTGTGCCCTCATGATCACGCATTCTGGGGTTTGAACTTACAAACTTTGGGTTACCAGGCCAAATCTATAACCAATAAATTTTACCACAGCATCTAATCATCTGACAATCGGTCTGAGATAATGCAATAGTAAAGTTACCTGAATGGGAGGGATTTCAGGCAGGCAGGGCAGGTTTTCGGGGTTTGTGACTGAAGGTATGAGCTCTATGGGGCCGACAACTGGACTGGTGGGGCCACGGTGAATATGGGCATTGGCCATACTGGCACTGGTGGGACTGGTGGGGTTGGCAGCACTAATGTTGTGTAGTGACGCCACAGGGAAGGGGCCAGCATGCCCAGGATTAGAGTGCTATGAGGGGAGGAAAAAGGGAAATGTGTTGGAAAATGGCCAAAACACTTTCATACAGCAGTTATATTTACTTTTTTCTGAATGTGGAATATGGTATGTATGAGTCCTAGGTAAAATGCAACAATTTACTGATTTTTTTTTTCCCATGCAAACAATGAGAAAAATATATGATATCCAGTCTGACATCTGATAAGCATTTTACACTACAGTCTCCATATTAAACACACTACATGTTATAATTTTTTAACATGAATAAGAATAATGTGTTAGCAGTTCCAAGAAATAATTACATACTAATGAGAACCATATTATTATAGAACTACTTACTCAAATAATGACACTATAATGTTAAAAACAAACTTTTTTATTTATTAGGTTAATACATAATATGAATGTTAATTATAAAAATTGATTATTAATATTTTACTATTACTACATAATATATTCAAATAAAATAATTTACACAAAAATATAATATAAAATATATAAAAAACACATTTTAATATATCAGTTTAATATATCAGCCCCACTGTCCCATATAATGGTTATATAATTGTTATAGTTTCTACACATAGACAAACCACTATTTCATATGCAGCAATAAATATTTTTTCATTACCAAAAACTGGTCCGTTTCCCCATCTCGTAAAAAAATTTGCAATTTTATTTCCCTGCTGTCTCCAGTGACTGACTGTGATATCATGTGACCTACAGGAGGCTGTCACATGCTTTCTTGGTATCAGTAACAGAAATGCTCACTCTCCTAGATCACAATGATTGCAGACACTCTACCAGAATGGATCCAAAAAAGCAGGCTAGATTAAGCAGCTTTTATTTTGCTTTCGCTTCTTATGTTCTAATAGAAATCTCAACAGTGAAGGAGAAGAGTGTGACATTTGGGTACTCCACATGATATGCTGGAGTATCTGCACTGACCTGTCTTTGAAGTTGAGGTTGCATCATGGGATACGGCTGGCCATTGAGTCGGGGTTGCGCCGAAGGCATGCGGTTCTGCGCTGATACCATGCGCAGGTGATGAGGTGGATACATGTGGGAGGAGCCATTAACCCCACCCCTCTGGAGGGCCTGCATACTAATGAGCCTTGGAGGCTAAAAAGTGAGAAAGAGGAAGAAATTATGTCCTGGTCCTAACCCGAACAAATCATACAATCGGGAATAATCACTTTGAATGCCGATAATTTCAAAAATCAACAAATATTTAGAAGAATAAACCAAATATAAGTCTGCTGACATATTCTGAACCAATCATAAAGGTTAATTCAAAAACAAATTTTCCTTTCTTGAGAAGGGAAAAATTAAAGAAGAGATGTACTACTTTTTAACAATGTTGGTATCATCTGACAAATATGAAGCTTAACCAGCAAGACTTCATTGGTCATCAGCTTCTGCCCAAAGACAATGCTGCTCCACCAGCTAGACCAGAAAAAAACAGACACGCATGGGAAGCAGGAAAGATATCATCTCTAACTTACCTGCTGTATCATCTGTGGTGGACCTCCTTGTCTGGGATGCTGGGACATCTGTGAGGCGATACGCATCTGCTGCTGAATTTGTTGCTGATGTTGTTGTTGTTGTTGCTGCTGCTGTTGCTGCTGCTGCTGCTGTTGGTGTTGGTGTTGGTGCTGGTGCTGATGCTTCTGAGCTATCGCAGCCTGCTGCATGTGCTGCAACCTCAGCTGGGCCAGGTTGATCTGTCCTGAGTGCTTACCAGGGTGGTTGTGACTGGGAGAGATCTGCTGATTGACCATCATGCTGGGTGGAGGAGCAGTATGTGGCACTTTTTCAATAACAAGATTGCCTAAACAAAAAAAAAAGGAGAGCAGGCATCAATCCATCTTGAAGCATGTAAATGCTAATTCACACCAAGTTTGAAGACAAGTCTGTCACTCTCTGAAGAGTTAACCAAATAAAATAAACTTTATAAAAATAAAACGCTGTAGTATGATCTTTCGGACAACATGTTTAATTTTGATAAAACTCAATTTTTTTTTTTAAATGACCTTATTATGATTTCACACATAGGCCTAGTTTCACAGACAGGGCTTAGATAAAGCCAGGATTAGGCCTTAGTTTAATAAGGACATTTAAGTAGCTTTTATAAGAAAAAAAAAAAAAAAAACAACCTTACTGATGTTCATCTTGAGACAAAACACTGGCAGTTACATTTTTTTTAAAAATATGTCAGTGCAAGCAGCTTTCAATTAAGAGGGCTCGAACATTCATATTAGTCTGGGACTAGCTTAAAGGGTTAGTTAGTTAACCCAAAAATGGCAATTGATTAAATCAATAATTTTAATTAAATTGGTCATTAAATTGCTGTCTATGGAGGTGTCAGAGAGCTCTCGGATTATCAAAATGTCTTAATCTGTGTTCCAAAGATGAACGAAGGTCTTACAGGTGTAGAACGGCATGAGGGAGAGTAATTAATGACAGAAATTTCATTTTTGGGTGAACTAACCCTTTAAGCCATGTCTGTGAAAATGTTTAATTTTATAAATGACTTAAAATGAAATAAAACAAAATAAAACAAAACAAACATATTTCAGACAAAGTTAAATGTTAAAACCTGGTTGTGTATGTTTGTCAATTTGAAATTTGGACATGGCTTCTCTGTGTGCTATAAAAACAGGTTTCAACTGCAAGTTAAGTCAAATTTGAGTCAATACCGAGGTTAACCACATTCTTGGCCCAGAAGGTGGGGTCGCAGAAGAAGCGGACTGCTCCATTACTTTGAGGTACTGGGTCCACACGGGCCTTCATAATGAAACGCAGCTGGTATGTGATCTACAGAGTTGAGAAAGTCCGAAAAAAAAAAAAGTAAAAGACACAAAGGAGAGAACTTAAGTCTACAACAGCAATGCTTTTTGTCATTTAAATAGATGATGTTTACACAATTTAGACTCGGATTAAACAACATCCTCTAAAATGAAGGAAGTGGCTTTGTTCAAAATATAAGTGGAATCTCCAAAGACAGAACTGTTATTGATGGAAGGTGTAATGCCAGCAAAGGTTACACGTTGGCAAAAATGGTACCTAAAAGAAAAGGAAACAGGTGTTTTTGTGAGAGAAGTAAGCATTGTGGCTGACCAGTCTCTTGCTGTAGAGCAGGGCTGTACTGCTTCCATTGCTGATGGCCCAGTTGGTGAAGTTGAGCACATGGATGATCTGCTGGGCCAAGATGCTGATGTCCCTCTGTTGGCCGAGTAGCTTCATACTCCTCTCTTTGGTCACACTCTTTATATGATGATGGAGGGAATGAAAAAGGAAGAGAAGAACATTAAGAATAACCAAAATGAAACAAATTCTGGACTTCCTAGCGTCAAACCATAAACTTGAGATGCCTGAAGAATAATGTGCTCACACTTGACAGATTAATACAAAACAACACTAGATAACACACAACCAGATCCCATTATAGTCAATAAAAGTTTATTTTAGTATTATTTTTATATTACAGTATTAATTTTTTGAATTAGATTTTATTTTTATATTTCCAGTTCTCCTTTTAATTTTTTGTTCAAGTTTTAGTCATTTTGTTATATTATATATATACACACACATACACAGTGGGTACGGAAAGTATTCAGACCCCCATAAATTTTTCACTCTTTGTTACATTGCAGCCATTTGCTAAAATCTTTCAAGTTAATTTTTTTCCTCATTAATGTACACACAGCACCCCATTTTGACAGAACACAGAATTGTTGACATTTTTGCAGATTTATTAAAAAAGAAAAACTGAAATATCACATGGTCCTAAGTATTCAGACCCTTTGCTGTCTATATAAGACCTTACAGCTCACAGTGCACATCAGAGCAAATGAGAATCATGAGGTCAAAGGAATGGCCTGAAGAGTTCAGAGACAGAATTGTGGCAAGACACAGATCTGGCCATGGTTACAAAAAAATTCTGCTGCACTTAAGGTTCCTAAGAGCACAGTGCCCTCCATAATCCTTAAATGGAAGACGTTTGGGACGTGCATCCCGTTTACACCTGTATTAGCGTCGTCCACTTGTGATCCGATCGACAAAATGCATCTTAATACCAGGTGGAAACAGGTCCTATCTGTCCCCTGCTCACCACTTGTGATTGGATCACCAGAGTTGGACGTTAACATCAAGTGTAAATGTGGCCTCTGTTGCTTAAAGTTTCACTACACTTGAGTGGCTTCATCAGTCATGAGATTCTAACAGTGAAGACTCCCTGAAGATGTAACACTTCTAAACACTGTGACATCTGCTGGGCTTGATTCATCACTGACTGGTGTGAATCACAGTAAAAGGTGTCAATTGGGGCTAATTTGAGCTGAGCCCTGAAGCACAGTGTTGTAGGTGTCTGACAAACAGCACTGCCCCTTTCAGACATTCGGCACTTTCACATTTGGCCTCTCTCAAACCAGACCAGTCTTCAGTGTCCAAAATCTTCCTTAGACATGCAATCACTGTCCTTCAGATACATTCTGCTACATTGTTGAATTTTGTTCTTCTGTCTTGCATTATTCACTTGTAAACTAGTGTCATTTCTTTCTTACACTAGCAGTTTTGCTGCAATTCACACAATCGGTTAAGCTTCCCCCACAGCAATTTGCAAAGTTTATGGCATGTGAGGAGGTTCACACAGTGTGCTGGCTAGAAAAAAAACCAATGACCTTGTTTGCACTAGGAATTAACATGCGTCTCAGGTGATCCAGTCACAAATGGTCAGCTGAGACAAATCACGGTTTACATCTAGAATTATCATGCCGCTCCAAAGCATCTGCTGAAAATACTTTCGAGTAGATTTTCTCTCTCAATACATGCATCACTTAATGCATGTTAAATATATGCTCAAACGTTTTTACTCTCACCAGTGTTCATTTCATTAAACTCACAGACAAAAATGAGACGATAACTAAATAAAAAACAGTTTTGAATGACAAAAACTATGATGAAAATCTAATGACATTTTCACCAATCAATTAAAATGAGATGAAAATGTTAGGGAGGGACTTTTTTTGGGGGGGATTTGGGAAGAGATCCAGTCAGAACTGATGTTCTGCTGCATGGAAAATGTACACAATTGAAATGTAACATGCTGATGTACCCGGTGAGACATAAATGGCATACACTGCATGTCTCATAAAACGTTCAAAAAAGTAAACGTCTAGGAGAAAGAAAAGCAGACATATGGATAGATCTGAAAAAGCAACACAAAAGACAGCTCCATTCAATACAGAAAGCTCCTCTCAGCGCACGAGTACGGAAATAAGCTCTCTTTCGTGTCTTTTCACACATGAACAGACAAATACACATAACATTATGTCAAAATGTCCATTTTGAAGAGTATTCACGCAAACACAGTCAGTTATGTCTTAAGAATACGTAAACAGTTGTGAGAATATTGGATGCGCATCAGTGAATTTTATCCCAGCATTGGGTTTTAAAAGTGACAGCAGTTTCAGTCTGTGCCCTTTTTATTTCCCAAACAACAAAAGACAGAAGCTATTTAATAGCTTTAATAAAGATGAATTATATTTAATTTATACAAATAAATTTCTCTGCTCGAAAGAATAATGTTGTATGCAAGTTGTTACAAAGAATGACTATATCATTCATCGAAAAAAAAAAGAAAAAAAAAGCATACGTTCCTCTAGGAGAAGAATTTTAAAAGTAATGTTATATGTCACAGTAGTTAAATCTGTGTCTGTACTACATGTTTAAATTTTAATATTTATATTAAACAGGGTAGTTAATTATTTTCTCCAGAGGTAGCCTATGTAATGGTTCTGGAAATTCTTAATGCATTACAGTTTAACTAAACCCATTAGATTTTCTCGACTAAAATCTTCTATTTAGCTGCCTAAAACTAGACTAAAACAATTCAGATGACTAAAGACAATGACTAAAGCTAAATCAAAATTTGCTGTCAAATGAACACACAAACACAACACATTGTTATTTTAGCCAAGCGCTTGTATTAACTGAACTTTGGATCTATGAGCTTCACATCTATATTTATTAATTTAGCAGACGCTTTCATCTGAATTGAATTGTCTGCGGCACTGCATGTTGATATCAAGGGCTTTTCTTTTTTTGTATTACATTTTCTTTTAAAGCGATAACAAGCCTGCGGTTTAAAGCCCTTGTTTTATTGTAAAGGTTGATTGACAGGTCTGTCTTTGTCCTTTGATTCAGTACACAAGCACATTGTGACAAGATAACAGTTTACACAGCAAATAACACGAATGCACATTATTCCTTCTGTCAATGATGTTTGATGGATTATGTCTGCAGAAATGAGCAGTAACATAATCAGCCACCATTTTCTCAGTTATTTGTTAAGATCATCTCTGCTGTCCGTACCAACATCTTTTTTAATTGTAATTTCAGACTTGTCTCCGTAGAAAATAAAATATTTATTGCTTTATTGATGCCTGTACACTTACCTCCAACTGCTGAAGTAGAGATTTGCCCTTCTTGTTGATTTCATTGATGAGAGTAAAGACTGCTATCTTTATCTCATGTTCCACCTTCTTATGCGTCTCAGCAACTTCTTTGATTCTAAAGGGAAAAAAAGGGAACAAAAGACATTAAAAAGGCTCAGTAGTTCATAAAACGATACAGTTCAGCCAAACATTCAATCATATCCAGCTACTTTTCTTTAATAAAAAGATCTAGAAGATAGGCAATCGAGTTTCGAGTCATCTACTATAAAACCGATGCAACAGAGGTCCTACCTGTTTTGCACCTGAGATGCAGAAAACTCCACAAAGTTCCTCTTCTCTTGCAACTTAGTCATGAACGTCTCAATGATGCCTTTCTGGTTTTGAAAGGCTTCTTCTAGAAACTGGTACCTGCAAAAATAAAAAAAGGTGGTGGAGGTGAAGATTATATTATATGGTGCTTTAATGTTCTTCTGTCCTTTTTGGAGCCACAAACTGTCGTCGTATGGCAAGAGTAGATTTTTTTTTTTTTTTTTTTTTCTGGATGATCTATTCCTTTAATTCCATGTTTTTGTTCTAGGTACTTATTCTCTCTTCATTTGATTTTCTTGTTTAAAAACTCTTTCATATACTGCCAGCTGATTTAATACAGTGCAGATGAAGATGATCATTATGAAGATGGTGTATGGTTACAGTAAGCAGTGTGGTCCGGCTGACCTGTGTTCTTTGTGTTCAAGCAGCTGGCAGTCTCTGCAGGTTAGCGTGTCACATGTCTCGCAGAAGAGCTTGAGGGCCTCTTGTTTGTGCACTGGACAGAAGACCGGTCTCTGGCCTGACGTCCCAACCGATTCTACAAAACAGAACCACCAAAGTCAGTTTCATATTTTGTCGTGTATTTCTTCTCTCAGTCTATGACTGCCATATGTTCCCATATGTGCCTTGCCAAACTCAATCAAAAAGAGGGAAACTAAGTGGGTTAGCTCTAATGAAAACAGTACAGGCCAAGCAAGCCACTCACTCAAAACTCTGCTTGTTGCCATAGCAACTGTACTACGACTCAGCCTGCTAAACGTGCAAAACAGATGCTCCACACCGTTGGTGAAACATCCAAACTACAACAAGACCACTAGACCAAAGCATCTTCAACAATCATATCGCAACTGCCTCGCAAATCTAAGCAATTGAAAATGGAAATGAATTAGTCTACACCACATACCAGGAGACACTTCCTCTTTTTTGCGTATTTTATGGTCCTTAGTAAATTTGACCCGTTGATGCGCTTCAATGCAGGTTTTACAGAGCCACTCCCCACATTCCACACAGAATCCAATGGCGCTGGCATTATCTTCACAGCTGGTACAAACCTATAGAGCAAATAAAGGATGACATCTCTTAAAATAATGTCTAGAGGACTGAAGTATTGGCTCACAATCAAAAGTTGATGAATGACAGAATGCAAGACAATAGGGTGTGAATACCAATGAGTTTGATTCTAAATCAATTTTTGCTCAATTTCATTTCACAAAACAAAGAGCAATGCGATTCAGTAACTTTCTAACATACATTTTATAAGATAACAGCATTCATTCAAATTTTAAGCACTTTAAATCAGTTATTCACTAATGCAAAATTATTAGGACTGATGGCGAGATTTTTAAACTCTAGTTAAATTAAAATCATAGAGCGATACTGACCTGTGTAGAATTTTCCACTGATGTGCTTGTGGCCTCTGAAGTGTCCTTGACAAAGTAATTGTCCACCATGTCAATCTGTTTGAACTCCTGATGGCACACCGTGCAACGCATAACGTTCACTGCGCAAGAAATGAAAGAGTTAGGAAAGCCTGGAAACAAACAAAGGAGTGATACAGGAGATTCATGCATCTATTTTTGAGTAGCACCACTTGAAGCCCTAGACAATAACTGACATGACAGGACAGTACAAAAATTAATAATAAAGGACACTAAACAACAACTTGGTTCATAATACTGAAAAAAAAAAAATGATTGTCCAGCAGTACAGTTGGTTTGCTGTGCCAAGAGACCCAGGTTGTACTCCCCATATATGAAGATATAATTTTTATTAATAAACTAGAATATATAGAATGGAACTACTAGTTGTAGTTGTAGAATGGACTAGTAGATTGATTTTACGGTGGCCGAGAGAGCTCAACGCGCTGCAAATAAGAAAACATATGCAAAAAAAAAAAAAAAAAAGCACATGCAAATAAAAAAAACACATGCAAATAAAAAAAACCGTGATCATCAGTTTGACAACACAAGTGCTGCAAATCCTCACAACACATGCAAACACAAAAACGCGCTGCATAAATAAAAACGCACTGCAAAAAGCGCAAAACAGAACGGAAATGTTTCAAGGGGGACCCCAAAAAGTGACTGACTTTTTTTTTTATTTGCATGTGTTTTCATATTTGCAGCGCTTTGAGCTCTCTCGGCCACCGTATGATTGACTGCTATGACACATCCCTAAATACAACTGAGAAGAAGCATTGATGTTTTCAGAATTGACTGGACTGACCAGATTTAAACATGTGAATGGGTGATTTCTTTCACCACTTACCTAAAATAAATCATGCAGCCTAAGATCAAAGATTATACATATATGTATACATATAAAATATATATATGCAATATAATATGTGTGTATACATATATATATATATATATATATATGTATGTATAATCTTTGATCTTAGGCTGCATATATATATATATATATATATATATATATATATATATATATATATATATATATATATATAAATAGACACACATATATACACACATATATATATATATATATATATATATACATATATATATATATATATTTATACACACACAGACACACGTATTAATTATGTAACCAGGAAACTACTTGCAGAGTTAGAACTGGATATCGTAAAACTAGAGAATGTCTTCATTTAAATTCCATTATGGTAAAGGGGGAAAAAAAAATTCCTATGAGGAACATTAATTTTTTTTTACTGAGGGTGCATGCATAATAAACACAAAGTAATCACGGCTTCTAAAAGCATTTAAAATCCAAAAAGGATTTTGATTAATCAATAATTCATAACTATTATTACCATCTGCTGCAATAACTGCAATAACAAAGAGTCTGCTCTTTATGTGCGTCATGCGAAAGCATTTCACCACAAATAATGATCTATTCATAAAACTAATCTAATTTCATCTTAATTTAATTTGAAAACATATTGAGTGATTGGACATGCCCCTCCCCCATCCATCACATGCGACACCCCCCACCTCCTCACCCTGACAGCCCATCAATCCCCCACAAAGCTACAGCTAGAACTAGTCCAAACCAGTTTGAGCCAGTTTGCACTGGCTCATACCGCTTTCAGCCGGTTTCCCCTAAGCACTCAGCTGCAAAACCCTGCAAATGATTGGCTGGTGAGAGCAGCTGGAGAAACACTGCACTGAAACACAGTGCAACTCACAGCTGAGTTACTCTGTACTGATATTAACTGGAGCCAGTGATGCATTGCCTGAGGCACATCTATTCCACAACACGTCACATGCAGAGCCCTATAATGCAATCAAAATGCCTTATTATTCAAACAGAGGGCTATAAACCAATTTTTTAATATTTATGATACATTTAAAATTATGTTTGAAGTCTTATAAAACCCAAGATCATTAAATTTTACAACACATCTGACATTTTAAGATTCAGTCTGGCAAAATTCACATAATAGTACTAAAAAACTAGTCCAATTATTGAAAAAAATATCAGCTAGCTAAGAGCCGTCAAAATTCATAAACATGGTTTACGTACAACTACAAAAACGAGACGCTGATGCCAAGAAAAATGTGTTTGGAAACAAAGCAAATAGACCAGACGGCTACAGTCAAGCAGAAAATAACAGTTCGACAATTTTAGTTAGACAAACATGCTTGAGCACAACAAAGTGCTTGTTGAGATTCAACTAACAGCACTGAGTGTGTGACGCATAGTTTTCTCAGTCAGGTTACTGTAATGAGTCACGCTGGTAAACGCAGAGTTACCTCCCCATGAACTTTAATTAAATGTCTACGACAATCCCAAAACAAACCTGGCAAGTGTACAAACCCTTTAATTACAGATTCACCCCCAAAAAGGAGTAAACCACCAAATAGCAGTTTAAATTTAGGGATTTTAAATGATAATGCAATTATTTTTGAAACTTACTGCAAAATGATTTGACTCTTACAAAACATAAAACCACATAAACATTTAATGCCTTCTGAAAATCTTTTTTTTTTCCCCAAATGTCAGTGAGATTAGGTGCTTAACCTTCAGGAAATGCTGATCATTAACTAATTAGTTGATATATTTTACTTTTCTTATATGAGGATTGCAAATTCACCATCCCGGTTATCAACATTTGGGAAACGCACAGCTTGAAAATACGACTTGCATGATTTCTTTCAATAAAAATCTACATTAAATGCAAGCTATGGAAACAGGGTTGTAAATAACTTCTAAATTACACCAACACTCAGCAGTTTACAGAAAATGCACAAATTTAATTAGCCTACAGATTTTTTTGATAATTTTCCATTACAACTCGAACATGCCTGAGCTTGTGGAATTGTCAAAATTACAATTTTGCAAAACTGAGCAAAAACAGATTTGTTTTTGTTTATTAAAATTGGTTGTAAAAAAACAAAAACAAATGAATTGTCTATCAATTCAACAAAGTACATCCAAATTCTGACATATTAGGATTTAAATTTTGGATACATTCGAGAAGGTAAACTTCTGAATTGGGAACCTAAAATTAGACAGTTTAACATATCTAATCATTCTTCCTATGAAAAAAAATGCGATTCATTACTGTAATCCATTAAAAAATTAATGACACCAATGTGTATCCTAGCATTCAAGGAAAGTTACAACAAACCTAACAATGCAAAAACTCATTTTTGTAAGTATTTATATCACTACACTGAAACCTGGCTTCAGTTTATATACTTGTGGTCAGTGAAATGAACTTTTCAACTTGATAGCCAGTCAAATCATTCTACATGAGCGCTGATCTGATAGGAGAATATTGATCTGATGGCATTCTGCGATAACAGTAAAGAGTCGGTTTAGAGACGTGAAGAGGCTTAAAGAGAAATTACAGCCTTGTAAATACAAGGTCAGTGACCGCTGATATGCGAGAATAACCACACACAAAACAAAATGAAAATACCTTTACAGCTAATGCTGCATCTAAATCATTACCATCATTAATTATTAACTACATTACATGGTGCTAACTTATAACAAGAAACGCAAGCATAATGAAATTATAATACGATGGAAAAGCAAGTGCACTGACCAAAATTCAGGCTGATCATCTCATATCTCTGCACCAAACAATGAAAGACAGTGATAAACGCTGCAACAAACTGCTAAAAACTAAGTCACGCATCACCACAGCAGCGCTTCTAGCCTGATTTACCAGCAAAAAACGCAGTATTTGGGGATGATAGTGTGCATTGTCAAAGAAAACCATTGTGCATGAATGAGCACATGATCTGGGGTCACGAGCCATGACCCCTGCATTATCAATTCCTCTGGATGGTTAATCCTAGTTACCTTGTGTTTGACCCCACATTAGTTCACTGGTGGCACAAATATAGTGAGAGCGCAGAATCTGCTAGTCAATAATATATACATAGTCAATGACGTGTCAAAATATCAAGATCTCGTCTCATAAACTGGATCAGCAAATAATCGAGCTCGTCCACTGAGCCCATCACTCTGATTGACAGCTGTCACATAATTTGACTGAGTGTGGATGAGGCTGTAAAATCTATACACTCAATTTAAAAAGAAAAATTAGGCGAAACTGACTGTTTTAAAAGGTTAGTTCACTAGAGAATCCAGCATTTAAAGGATGGTTAAGGGCTGGGGTTTCCAAACTAGACATCTGAAATTTATTTTTAGAAAATTTCATTAATATAGTGCGTTCGCAATACACACTGTTTCGAAGCAGCTTTACAGAAATTAGTTAATGTTAGTAATATATTCATGCCTTACAGTTGCATTTATCAAATTTGAGCTGGACAATAATATTTGCAATGATATAAACAATCACAGAGCTGAGATTTCCTTTATACAATATACTGTAAGTATATGAATACAGTCGGATATACATGTGTATAGGCGGGACTGTTTTGATTATATATATATATATAGAAAGAGAAAAACAAAATAAACAATGAAGCAACTGCCATTTGCTATTTAGTAAATATTGATAATAAGGTAAAAAATAAACAAATGAAAATTAAGAATAAATAAATAATAAGATAAATAAACATCTAAGAAGCATAAGCATAAAACCCCCAAATAATTTAACGTAAAAGAACATTTATATTTTCCCAAATAATATTTTATCCTATTAATTTTTCCATAGAATAAATTTGGTTTTTGCACATAATAAATGCTTTTTAGATTTTAGGACAGGGGTCCCTTGCACATATTTGAGTTTATGCATCCATATGGAGAGAGAGAAAATGCTGCTAGTGTTCAACCAACTTCACATGATTTGTTAAGAGTAAATAAGTTATGACAGTAACCAGTGTAATGAAATACAATAATCAGTAGGTATAGCTATAACTGCATGCCATGGGTTAAACATCAAACAGCACCTGATGATCTAACATGTGTGTGACTGCACATCCATCATGTGTAAACAGTTGCTCAACAGAAATGTTTCTGGATTGTTGGGGACAGAACTGACAAAGCTCACTTCCCTTTTCCTAACTTACCAATACGAGTGTCCTGTCCATGGGGCCCTTGCACCGGGACGGTGATCTTCCGTTCCGGCTGCGGGATGCACTTGAGGCAGAAGGAGTGCAAGCAGGGAAGGAGTTTGGGTTCACAGTCACGGTTTTGGAGACTCTGTTTACACACAGCACACGTATCCAGTAGGTTTATCGGGGCGGCAGGGGTTGAAGAGGAGGAGGATGCTGCTGGAGGAGGCGACATCTCGTTAATGAGAGCGGGTGATGGACCGGCAGCGGTGCTGTCCGCTGAGGAGGACGACGGCGGCGGCGGCGGCGGTGGCGGTGGCGGCGGCGGTTCAGTGCTCTCGGCATTTGGGGTTCCGTCTGTAGTTCCAGCTCCGCCGCCGCCGCTGGATGTCGTCAGCGCTTCGGGAACGGTCTCTTGAGATTTGGGCTCGTCTGCTCCTTCCTTCGGGTTCGCGTCGATTAAAATGACCGCTACGGGGTCCTTTGCGGCGCCGTCTCCGTTATCTTCTGTTCCCGAAGCCTCTACCTCCATATTTGCGGAGCTCTCCGTACAATCTTGGCCTTTGTTGTCCGCCATCTTTGCTCCTCTTTGAACCGCCTGACGTTCGACGCGCTCAGAAAATCCAATGTGTTTGACGTCATTCCGTCGCTCTCATGTTCGTCACAGAGAATGATCGACTAGACATTTTAAAGTGTCCATATTGTGACTTACTAAATGAAAAAAATATCATAAAGTTGCATTTGGCGTCAATTCATTTTATATATATATATATATATATATATATATATATATATATATATATATATATATATATATATATAAGAAATATTTCCATATTCTAGAGCGGCATGGGTACTTTTAATATTATTAATATTTTATTATATTAATGTTAATATTTTAAAACCATAATTTCTTACATTTCAACTCTAAACTGCGAATGTTTAGACTTGTGTTAATCAATGCACACATTAATCCTTAATCCATTAATGCCTTGCTCTGCTCTCTTAGTTAAAGCTGCACTCAGTCAATATTTCCTTGTTAATTTTTTTTACAGATAAATAATTCAATAGTATTTTTGAGAAATGTTTAAAGTTGTTTACTCGATCATTAATGACATGTTGCCTCCAGTCGCATCAGTAACCAAATAAAAGCTCTTCTATTTTACATGGCGCGGGTCGCCTCATGGGGGCAGATATCACGTGATCACGTCTTTTGCAGAAAAAGTGTGCGCCTTAAAATCAGCAGAAAGGAGAAACTATCTGCCAACTACTTTTTTTATCCAAAGCTCATTATATGCATTCATTTTCATGCTAAATAATAAATCACAAGTTATAAACAAAATATTTTGAAGAATGCCGATAACCAAACAGTTGATGGCCCCCATTGACTTCCATTCTATTTTTTTTTTCCATACTACAGAAGTCAATGGGGCCCATCAATTGTTTGGTTACCCATATTCTTCAAAATATCTTAAGAAATTGGATTGATTGAACAAATCAATTGAACAAATTTGGAACAACTTGAGGGTGATGACAGAATTTTCATTTTTTGGGTGGACTATCCCTTTAACACATTAGAATTGAAAGTTTATTTCGAGCTTGATGTAACTGTATTCATCAGCTGGGAGCTTTGTTTGTGAGCAAATCAAGTTAAATGTTTTTTAGATTCTGAAACATGGAATATTAAAATATTATTGTCCCAGGCGTAGTGGGGGAGTTAGAAACCAACAAAGTTGCCTACGAATCACAATAGAATCAGTTTTTTTTTATGTCAAGCTAATAAGCAGTGTGCAGTATTTTGGGAGTTGTAAAACACACAATTAAGCAAGATATTAAAAATACCTCAAGACCCACAAACAGACCACTAATGGCCAGTAAACAACCACAGTTGAATGTAAAAATTTAAAAGTTGCTTATTTGAACTTTACTTACAAATTTCAATGACTCAAAACATAAGTTTAATGTTCAAGGTAAAGCAAAAGATAAGCCAAACTTTAACTACACTGCTTTCTGTCCAATACAGGTCCCTACATCTACTTCTACAGTTTGTTAATGAAGCATAACATGACATAAGACAGTAATGAAAAGTGACCAAATCAAGACCAAAAGTGAGCCGTTTGGCCAGAGGAGTCTTGTTGACTGAGAAAATGAACAATACAAGTCCTCATTTAATCATTTTATTGTGTATTTTAAAAAAAAATATTACAAAGAGTAGAACATGACCATTAAGATGAACTAAATCAGGTAGTCATACATAAAACAAAAAAATATTATAAATGACTGTTTATGTGTACATAGTGAACACAAATGGGAGTTTTATTGATTTCCAGAGTCGAAATGGACTTCTTGTTTACTTTTGGTGCAAAATTATGAACTATACAACAACAGAGCCTCTGTTTGCACTACAACACTATTGCTCATTTGTGTTTTATAAAGAATATTTTCCCTGTTCGTCAGGAAAACGGAACAGAAAAAAAACAGAAAGTCACACTTTGGTGATCATTTGCTTTTGCAAAGTCTGCACAGTTTCAAGATGCTGCTGAACGGTTTTCATTATTTAAAAGTCCTGTCGAATATTCTCTTTGTTTTCATCACCCTGTTGCTGTTTCATCTGTGCCACTTCATTCTCCAGCTGGACGATGGCTCGCTCAATCTCATAGTTCTTACTAACGAGGGACACCCAGCTGCGGAAATAGAAGCAGAAACGTCAACTAACTGCATTTATATTCACTCATAACATATTCTGGAAATGGTTCATATAGGAACATAACAAAGTACTGACTTTGACTCAAGTTCTCGCAGTTTTGCTCCTCCAGCCAGCTGGTCGTTTTTGCGCTGCCAGTTCAGATCCTGTATCTGCTTTCTGGAACGAACAGAGAACAGAAACAAATTAAGTGAGGAATTACTATAAACCTGTTAAGAGACAACAACTTCATATTAAGATTCATTTTAAAACCCAATTAAATTGTTTGTGCAAAACCAAAATAAACTTCCATATGTGAAAGGAAATTGCATTGACCTGCAACTTACTCACCGAACTTTCTGCAGTTCCTTTTGTGCATTTTCGATCATTAAGGCCAAGTTACTGTTTCACAGAGAAGACAACCAATTATGATCGACATAAAATCCAGCAAAAGCACAAATCTCACAATTGCTTTCATTTTTCAAAAACATTGCACCAAAGGGGAGTCGAATAGCTTTTTAAACCAAAGCCTCAAGCCTGCAAACAGGGTTCACAAAACTGACTTTAATCCCTTAAAACAATATATCACACATGTAAAGCAGCTGCCAAAAGTGACATCCAACCTATGACATTTTGACATCTTCGCCCTTTATTCAAATATTATTAATAATTTGTTAAAGACTTTGTAACCAAATTTCATAGTCAGTTGTTTTACTTGTGATAATGCAATGGAACGGCAAATTGTGCAGACTGTCAAAGAGATTATGAACATACAAAAACAAGAGAGAACCAATTAAATAATTAATCGATCATGTTGTAGTCAACGTATGCTTTTTCCTGTGAGCTTTTTGTTTATTTATGCATCTTTTGCATAGTGAAATAAAATCTGTAGCTGCAGTTTAGCCAAATAATTTTTGTCAGATAAATACCTTAAAAAGTTTTAGTTCATCCAAAAATTAAATTTCTGTCATTAATTACTCACCCTCATGTTTTTCCACACCTGAAGACCTTCATTCGTCTTCGGAACATGAATTAAGATATTTTTGAAACCGAAGAGGTTTTTTATTCTCAAATGAAAGAAAAACAAAATGGCCACATTCATTGTTAGAATAGTCAACGTGACTACAGTGGTTCAACCTTTATAGTATGACATGACGAGAATATTTTGTGTGCAAAAACAACAAAAATAATGACTTTATTTACCAAATTCGTCTCTCCCCTGTCATTCTGGTATGCTATTTAAGTTGAAGAGCTTACGTCCGAACGCTGGCTCATTATTGGCCGGCTCTGGTCACAGGAGCAGCACGACGCATGCGTGTGATGCTGACGTAGGGCTGGCCGATACAGAGCCGGCATTCGTACACAGAACCTGGAAGTGTTTCAAAGTAAATAACGTAGCACAATGACAGGGGCGAGAGGAGTTTGTTGAATAAAGTCATTTTTGTTCAGATTTTGCGTATTTGTTTTAGTATTCTTGTTGCTTCATAATACTAAGGTTGATCCACTGTAGTCACGTCGAGTATTTTAACAATGTTTTTACTACTTTTCTGAATCTTGAATGTTGTAATTTCATTGCTTTCAATTGAGGATAAAAAAAAACTCTTGGATTTCATCAAAATATCTTAAATTGTGTTCCGAAGACGAACAAAGGAATTACTGTCGTGTGGAATGACACGAGGGGGAGTCATTAATTAATACAGAAATTTCATTTTGGGATGAATTAACCCTTTAACTAAATTTAAATCTTGAATACACTGACTCAAGTCTCTTCACTCACTCATTAGACACCTTCCATGCATTAGTTCCATACTGGGCCATGAGCTCAAGGTTCTCAATTCGCACTGCCTGGTGCTCCAGCTGGGCCATGGAGTTGTTGACACTTTCCTGCCATGCTGTGATGTCATTCTTCTGCCCAGACGATGGAGCGGGAAGCTCATATCTAAGAAGACAGGCACACGCATGTGAAGTCTAACAGCAAACACCACATTTTTTTTTAGGTATATTTGGATGAGTTCTTCACTGTGTGTAAACTCAAAACTATCTGCACAGCAATTTCCATTATTTAAATGTGTGCAATATATCACAATTACAGGATTATGATTAGTGTAATACTTAAGTGGGAAATTGGCTTTTAAAAATAGCAATTTATAATAAAACTGAAATGTTTCTCTTTTTTTGGGTGAAAAATTACTTCAAGATCTGCTACAATCTATCAATAATACTGCAGTTTCTCCTCCCAATGCGGTCTTTAGATTTCCTGCGAATTACTTTCCTACCTCCTTCTACATTGAACAGATTGTGTTGATCAGATTATGTTGAGCAGAACACAAAAAGACAACATTTCACCACCTGTGACTGAAGTTTTGCTCAGTAAACTTACCTCTTCATACTGAGCAGCTCCATGGGTTGACGGGCAGCCAGTCTTTCAAACTCATTCCTCATGATCTCTGTCTAATGAGAACAACAACACTAAAATTATGGTGTGAACATGTTGATTATGGTAAAATACCAGCAGAAAGCGTCTTGTACCTCAAAGGCTGAGAAATCTGGTGTGGACAAGTAACTCAAATAGTTCTTGGTTGGTCTATATCGTCTTGTTTCTTCTTCCACCAAAGCAGCTGCCTGAAATTGATCAAAAACCGATTAATGAAGATAAAAGCAATATTATAGCATACGTAATTCAGAAACATAGGTGATTAACTTGCCAAACGGTCTCATTTAAAAACCAGAAGCAGATGCAGCCGTTAGCTGTCTGCCTTGTGCCAGCAGGTCAAATACTAATTATTTATCGTTCTGTAAAATAGACAGAACGTACAAAAGTAAATATTCAGTCTACTTACGGCTTCTCTGACCCCTGGAGCATCATAACCCTGGTCGAAATACGGCAGAGCGTCAACAAAAACATCACCAGCGACTGAAGCCGGTCCTGCCATCCTTTACAAACACACGCTTCGCGCTCTGCTTCTATTATGATTGGATCGAATGTCATTTGAACATCAGCGCCCCGTTGTGTACAGGAGGATATACGCGGAGTCGCTCTATGTTATTCCTTTTTTATGTTTAACCCATTCATGCTTGAATTATGACAACCTTTGTCAGGATTTTTTTTTCTGTTTTTAATGCTCTTATGGCATCAAAAACAAGTTCTGTTGTCCTTTTTTTTTTTTATAAAGAGATTTTAAGATGTCTACTTGAATGGACAGTATGCGTTTTGGTTTTAACTGAAGAGATGCCAGATAGCAAAATTTGTCTGGCCCACTTCTGGGCCACATCCTTGCTTCAATTCCAGCCCAGTTCTAGCTGGGTCCCCGGCTCAAAACTGGTCCACACACTGAAAACCGACACAAACAATTTCCTTTGGCCCAGATGTGGCGCACACCCTGTAAAGACTCTTATTTATTGATGTGGTCCAGATCTGGCCCAGGCACTGTAAGACAGATCAGGCTGAGAGTCGGCTGGGTCCGTCTGTCAGCGGTACGGTCAACACGACTCTGGCCCATTATCCTTTCACTAATTCTGACAATGAGTCCTTTCAATCTGCGCATTTCAATCTGGAATCTGCCCCAAAGGTCTTGCTATTTGGGGGCCCGCCAAGTGCGAAACAAACTCGGGCCGATAGATCTGTACTGAGTATATGAACCTGCCGCGAGTGCAAATATTTCAGCCGAGACTGGTCCGTAAAGAAAACGCTGTCTGTCAGCCTGATGCGTTGTGTACAGTCGGCAGAGTTATGGCCCAATATCTTTTCACCGATGCCGACAGTGAGCCGACAGTGCCGCATTTCCGCCGGAATCGGCCCAAAAGTGCTTGCTATCTGGGATACTTTATTAAACATAATATAATGAATTTACTGTGTATTATTATATATAGAATTATTATAATACTGTGTATTTAACAAACCAAAATTATATAAAATCATGTGAAATCAATAAAGTAAAAAAATATAATACAGCTTTTCAGAACATGCGTACGATTCCATCAATTTGGTTGTCTGGTAGAGGTACAACTCTGTGGAAAACCAACTCAGACTATGTGGAAAACCCTCTAGGATACCAGAGTACGTCGATTTATCCTTATAAACTGATGTTCAAGATTTCTACCGTAGTCTCGCGTAGCCAGACCTTCAGATGGACGGCAGAAGGTCTGGACTCTATAGCAGCTTTCATTGGCCAAGGACCGCCCAAGAGGACCTTTGACTGACATGTAACACAACCAATCACAGTTTGTTTTGCTCTGCGTCCAGTTTTAGGGGCGTGAACATGCAAAGTCGATGTCCCTATCATAGACATAATAAAATATATAGATGCCCCATTGGCCTCTGGATCGTCAACGTCAATGCTGGCGCCATGTTGAGCAGGGCAACGTTCCCATAACACTCATAACTGGAATTGAGAAAAATTCCTGTTTCGTGTACTGGTTGGGGCTGTACAAATCGCCGCACAATTGAATACAGGTCTATGTGAATAACCTTTCAAAGGTAAGGCTGAACATTTGTTTCTGGTTGTATTTGGTCTATATTATAATTATGTTAATAGTAGTTGGCCACCGGAGTCAGTCAGAAAATAGCTAGCGACGTCGCTAATTAGCTGTGAAAGTTGAGACATGAGTTTACATAATTTATATTATAGTTTTAGTTTATATTATCTTATTTTATAAACTAAATTTCCTGAAATTTAAATATGCATCTTTATTTTGTTAAAGCCGACTGTAACGTTAGTTAGTTGGCTAGCTTCCTTTTCTCACACATTGAGTGTTTCCCAGAGACAAACAGTTGAGGAGACAGTGGGAAGTAGCTAGAAGAAGGGAAGGTTTTTCCAGCGTGTTTGATTTGTATTTGACGATTTGCTTCATTTTCACAATGGTGGTCAATTCTAAACACAAGAAAAGCTAAAATGGGTTAAAAGACAAAAAATGCCTTTTCCACAACAAGAAATCTTTTTTTTTTTTCATTTAATGTGAAAATTTTAATTATCTTATTATGGGCATCTTCACAATTCTTATCCAAGAATAAAGCAGTCAAATACAGGACAAGTCTGAGCTTTGAATATTAAAATAATTTTTTTTTTTTAAAGTCTACTATCGAGGTTTTAAGTAACTACAGATGGAACTTTTTGTACACCATCATAAACCACATACATACATCATAAACCACTGAAATCGGTTGATAAATGTAAATATTATTTTCGTTTTTATCCAGAAAAAACGCAGCTCGCCAATTTACTTGCATTTGTTTACAGTGCAGTCTTGCCCTCACCAATATGGCGGACGCGTTTACATATCGCAGCAACGTTCCAAAGCGGCCAATGGGGCGTATATGTATTTTATTAGGTCCCTACAATAACAGACCAGCGTGCATTTAATAAATAATTAATTCAACACCATTATGCAAGTTTACTGCAACAGTGGAGCCATGAACTTCGCATACTTGAAAATAGTTGATCTGATTAGTGCTCATTGTCAGAGTTGTAAACACGACGGCGTTCTTCTTCTTCTACGAGGGTGTTTGTTAAAGAACGCGACAAACACGTCTCCTGGACATCCTGTAGAATTCACCCAACCAGATGACGACTTCCAAACTCCTGAAGTGTTTCCAGATAAGTGCGCCATTTGCATTCAACGGTCCTTGAGGGTGACCTCTGAGGCTTAAACTATTTCTACCGTTTCTCTCCTCTCTGAGAAAACCTCAGACTGAAATGTACATTGATCTATTGATGTTTTCAGTCTCATCTGAAATGAGGAGTGTTGGGGGTAACGCATTACAGGTAACTACCCTTTGATGCTACGAGTAAAGTAACGCATTACAAGTAACGCTTTATGTAATCAGATTATTTTTGACATAACTGCAAATTACATTTTTATTCATGCTAAGTTACTGCAGATGAAGTAGCCAATTTCAAGAAGAACAGTCACAGTAATAGTATGATTTGTAGCTGAAATATATCTAGTGATGCTAATGTCCAATATAGTGGACAGATGATTAATCAGAATTTCTTCCCAATCTATAATCAATACTTATACTTAATGATATGACTCCTTAGATGTTAAAACCTTTTTTCCCCTGCAAGAGTCTACTAGGATAGAAGGAATGGATGGATATTCCAGAGCAATTTGGCATTTCTGACTGTCCATTGGACTTCTTGGTTTGGAGAAGAACCAAAATTCTCATACAACGGTTTGCCACATGGTGGCAGTGTGTAAGATGATGAACTAGTGTCTACTGTAGTGGTTGATATGCAAATAAGCAATCAAAACCCACACATAAGCAAAATAATTGCTTTTTGAATAGCTGTCCACTGTAGTGACCTTTATGAATGAAAGGCTAAAGAATAATAGTAAAGTCATCATAAATAAAAACATAAATGCATTCATGTAATGTCAAAGACAAATGGCCAAAACTACATTATAGCTATTTTAGCCTCTTCAAAGTAGTCCCCAAATTCACATAAATGCTAGTTTTAATAATACACTCCACTTTCACTGCAATTTCCCCATATATTTTAAATCCATGGATTCTAGACATTGTCATTTGCTAGATGTTCATTCACATTTTTAATTTCCAATGCACCTCTGCATCTGAAAGTTGTTTTTATTTTCAAATGTTACAAAAAGTCTTGTTTGTCTACAAAAAAAAACTGTACAGAATGTAAAAGCCTCTGAAAAATGGAAACATCTGCATTGATATTTCACAAAGAGCATATGTGGCAAAAAAAATGTTTGACATTTAACTTGAAAGGCAATTTCTGTGCATATGAAGAAACATAAATTATTAAAGGAGAATAGAAGCCATCCTTCATCATATTTTCTTTTAAACTTAACAAAAATTCCAGTTGGAAAAGGTTTAAGGTTAAAACATAAGCTTACCTAATTGTCTGGTTAAATAAAAAATACATTAAAGACAAAATCATGTAAGACATCTGAAATGGCCATTAACCCGAACCTTGTTATGATGCATTCATAGTCAGTTTTTTCCTTATTTATGAAAATTACAAAAACATGACAGACTCCTCCCTTTCCTCTTCGTTCTAATTCAGTCGTCTTTGTTCCTTGTGCTTATAAACTCATTTCCAGGCTTTTCCTCTTTTGTGACGGGGCAGAGCAAGCCGATTCCAGTTTTGACCTCATCTCCACCCTCGAGTGTTCGCTATGGGAGAGGAACTGACATGCTGGTTGAGTAATCACATGCTTTTTTTTTTCTTTTCTTTTTTTTTAAAAAGCCATGACTATTCATACTTGGCATCTGACACAGTTCTCTATTTCTTCTGTAAGAATTTCATTTTATTCCCTGCAAACAAACATTTTTGTTAGTAAAACAGCAAAAACAAGTTATTCTTCTTCTTTATCTTTACATTCAAGACAAATGCAAAAGCAGAAAAAGATTTACCAAGCCCCTTGAGAAATTTATTGACTCCACTGGGTTCAGGTTCAGGATATGAATCCAGATAATCTGCAGCTCTCATTTCAAACAATCCTGTTAAACGAGAAAGACGCATTATAAAGGAACAGTTCGTCCTAAAAATGGCGACTTTAACCAGGAATATTTCTCACCTTTAACACCACCCTTTCTGAGCTCTCGGTCATGAATGAAACCAGCAAACATCTGCGTGTCCATGAAGAGTTGTAGAAACTGCCGCACTCCTCGGGAAGGATGAGATTTCCTGAAAGCGTCTCTCTGCAGCTCTCTGGTCCCACCGGGTCCTACGTCGCTCATGTTGAGAGAATAATGTCCGACCAGCTCAACAAAGAACCACACGAATGCCTCTGACACCAAAGTGCTCAGGTCCGACTTGTCTGTTAGGAGAATAAAACCACAATGTGACACACTGATAATGCATAGCATAAAAAAAAACAAAGTCTTGATTTTGTTTTTGGGGTCTACTGGAATATGTTTTCATGCTTGAATGTTTAAACAAAAAAAAATTTCCACATATCTTACAATGTTGCAACACATCTCAGATGATCTGGGTTGCGTTTCCCAACTAAGTTTAGACTGTTGGTGGCAATGGTTCAACGATCTACTTACAATGCTTTTGGGAAACGCAGCCCTGTTTAGTTCCCATCTCTATGAAAGACCTCCTTCTGATTGGTTGGCTGGACAAGTGTGTTGAAATTGGTCAACCTATTTCAGCATGTTTCAGAAACGTCACACCCTGGGCCCTTACCATAACTGTTGAATTTCAACACACTACTAATGCTAGTCAACCAGGCGTCACTCTTTTTTGCACATGCTTTGACTGGAATTATTTAAATGAGCAATATTGTGTTCATTCCCAGATGAAAACTCATCACTACAATCGAGGCGTTTCAGAGAGTTCAGAAACTGCGCGCAGTGATATAGAGAATAACTCTCTTTGGAGAGACTTTGTGCTTTGTAACTTTGCAGACATTTTTCATGCTCAAACAGCAACATTATGCACTAGAGAAAGTTGAAAATTAAAAAATAAAAGCATAATGAAAACAGGTCTTTAAACATATAATTAAAGAGCCCATAAAATGTGACTTTTGAGGCTTTTAGTCCATCTCCATTAGCTTTGATTCGTATTAATATGCGAATGTACTTCAAAAAATAATTTTTAGCAATATTTTAAAACAAACTAAAAAATTGAGAATGGATTTTTGCTTCATATTCAAATGCTCTCTAGAATGAGAATGCCTAAAATGATTGGCTATTTAACAAAAAGACGCCTAAAACTTCCTGTTTTAATAGGAAATATGTCAACACAGGAAAGAAAACTGTCAAGCATTGGTCCTTTAATATTTAGTATAACCAGCAAATTACTATTTACCATTGAGCCAGCTTAGCAAAACTTGACGGCATGTTCCTGACCTCACCGGCCTTGTTTAACGGTTGGTTACTCATCACATCATGAATGAACAGACAATAGATTTCAAAAGGTGAACAGCTCATTTGACACAACAAAACAATAGGCCAGACCTTCAATCGCATGAGTGAAACCAGTTTAAAATTTAATTTGGATTCAGATGCTGTGGGTTCGGCTGTGAAGGGAACAACGGTATGCGTGATGAGTCTAACCTCCTTTCCTGTCCCTTGTGTTTTGTTCTAGTATCTCCTCCCTGTTCTCCAGTATCTCCTGAAGCGCTGCCTGCAGCTTTCTAGGTAAGATACAGTCCTCGTCTCCAAGCTAGGACAACAGAAGGGAGGGAAAGATTAATGTAAGGAACATAATTATTGATATAAAGACCAGATAGACGAGACGCCCATGACTGCATTTCACAAAATGATTTGTCAGCAATTAGAAACTGAAAGTGTGAATTAAAAGCCAAAAAATATGAATAATAATTAATCAAGTATTTATGTTTGCATGCATGCAACAAAAAGATTCCTTTTTCAAATAAATGCTGTACTGCTAAACTTTCTATTCATGAAAGATTACTAAAAATAATTCGTTTCCACAAAAAAAATGAAGCAGCACATCTGTTTTTCAACATAAGAAATGTTTCTTGAGCAGCAAATCAACATTTTAGAATGATTTCTGAAGGATCATGTGAGCATGTTTACAAGCACACCAATATGGTGATAGCTCAAAAATCAGCTTATTTTAATAGTATGTTGTCCTAGTTTACATGCAAACCAATAACCCAGTAACATTTCCTGGTTGTGACCAAAAAACATAATCATTCATGTATCTGACTCTGAGTATTTCCTGATGTTAAATAAAGCATTAAAAATCGAAGCGTATTCCAACATGTCAGCGGGAAAATGATGAACTCATATTATCCTCTCATGCAGTTACAGATGCAACATTTTAACTGTAACACTTCTACTTCAGCTGAGATGAGAGCACATTTTTATATACCTTCTTTAGTCTAAGTTTGCAATATATTTCCTCCTCTCCAGCTCGCTCTGTCTGTATGCGCTTAAATCCACAGTTTAAATCCACAGGATGTGGTCACATATGACACAAGCGCACTTCAACACTGGAAATAATGATTTTTCTCAGTTATAAATAAAAGATTGTTGAAGTACATTTTGCGAGAAATACTATTTAAGTCTTTCGACTTCAAAAATTCATGTTTAATTCAAAGTGTAACTTGCCTTTAATTTAATTATTTGTAGGCCGCGAGCGCTTGAACAGATAAACACAGGAGTGTTTGAAAGCGAGCTATAATCCCTAATATATCCGCTGATAGACGCCTGCTTTCAAATGCTCCCGTGTATCTGTGTAAGCATTTGGTGAAAAGCGTCATTGATGTCGACTTGTTTTTGAAGCTGTGATCGCTGTAGCCAATAACAGACATATCTATTAATCATGTGAACACAATGGCCAATCAGAGGCGTTTAAGAATCCGCTCAACAATGCTTGGGGGATAAGCTGGTATCATCACGTTTTTAAAAGTCGGTACTTTTGACAACCCTAATTATTTGTGAAATTTATTTGAGTAAAATTTCTCACACCATTTTTTTTTTTTTTAGTGAATAAGCCCACTGAATGTGTGTTAATGTGTTTAATTCCCAGGGGAAATTAGGGAAAAGGGGCAAAAATCTAGCTGTGTCCAATAAAGGAAAACAGGTTCATGCGTTTACATGAGCACATGCATTTTCGCTTAATTAAGAATAATTGGGTTAAGAACGTGCATGTAATGACTGCTAAACATACAGTTTTGCTATTTTAAACTATATTCAAATAGAAAACAGCTATTTAAAAATGTAATAATATTGCACCATATTAAAGTATTACTGTAGTTTTGACCAAATAAATGCAGCCTTGGTGAGCAAAAGAGACTTCTTTAAAAAATATTTTTAAAAAAATCTTATAAACCCCAAACATTTGAATGGTAGTGTAGTGTATGAGGGAAGAAAACAACTTGAATTTGTTAACAGTATAAAAATGGGCAAAAAGATCAATTAAAACTGTCACATTTATGTCTTTAACTGACAATAAGAGTTCAGCTACTCAGGCCCTGACTTGAGTTTCAGACCACACCCTCACAAACACACTTTCAAAAAGGCACTCCCTTGTATTATTAGAAAAGCAAAACCTGCATACAAACCTGAACGACAAACTTGTCCGCACACAAATCCACAATAAGCACCTGAAAGAATGAGACAAAAACGAAAAAAGAAGGAAGGAATGTCAAAATGATAACAGAATGCAAGAACTCATTTGTACAAACGTATGTGTCTCTAATGCTCTTTCAAAACAGAAAGCATTAGAAAAAACATCCTATGCAATGCAATCACATAAACGTCACTAGATGGACCAAACAGGAACCTCAGCTGCAATTTTGTATAATTTTCCAAAGTTCATCAGGTTCTTTAAATCAAATGCAATCTTCTGTTCACTAAAGTTTTGGAGTTCTGAAGATTTTTATTTTTAACATATACCTCAAATGCGAAACAAGTACTGCTTTGTCGCCAATTCAAAGAGTAGACTAAACTTGGACCATCTTATAGATATGATTTAATACTTCATACCTCCGTCAAATAGTACTTTATTGCCGGCATGGGGGATTTCAAGCTGTTAAACAATGGAAACAATTCAAGGCATGACGGTTATTAAATTAAACTCCGTCCGTGGTCATAATCAAATCTCAGCGCTCTCCACTGTTGTTTAGAAGCTTCTTATATGCATGACAGCGTCCTATAAAATCCCCTTCTGGCAAACTGTTTTCCACAGGTCAGATGAGTAAGAAAGTTCATGTAAAACAATGTTTTCATCCTTTTGAAGTTAAACACTCTAAAGTTCATAATCCAGTCAAATTACTGAAACTAATGGGAAAATGGCTAGAAATCAATGAATGTAATGTCAACCATGAACACCAATATTTACACATCAACACTTATTTAGTGTTCAAAAGTATACCCAATCATAAAAGATAATTTACATAAAGATCTTTACCATTTTTAGGGCCAAAAAACCTTGATTAGAGTTATTTATTAGACTTATTAGAGTCCATAAGTGGACTTAAATAGATGAATGAAATGAAAATTCAGTCATCATTTAATCACCCTCAGGATGTTCCAAACCTGTATGAATTTCTTTCTTCTGAAGACATTTTGATGAATAGACCCCATTCGACTTCCATGTTTGTTTGTTTTTCATACTATGGAAGTCAAATAGGGTCCAACGACTGTTTGGTTACCCACATTCTTCAAAATACCTTCAGAAGAAATGTTTGGAATGGCCTGAGGGTGAGTAAATGATGACAGAATTTACATTTTTGGTTGAACTATCCCTTTAAATCTGGTGACTGACCTCCTCGATGGGCATATCCAGCACCTCAGGCAGGGATGGAGACAGCGCTCCCATTACAAAAGGAGTGGGAGAGCAGCATATGTCCAGCATGCTAGCAGGGAGCACTGGTACAAACGTGTGCTGCCATGTGAAGGGATACAGCAGTGCTAAGGCAGAGTGAGCACATCGGGATAAGACACTGGCCAGAGACAAAGAGAGTCAGGTCAGAATTTAATTCTAGTTGGCATTCAGAATGGTATATTTGGGTCTCAGCCTGGGTGGCGGTCTGTACCCGAGTTTGTCTGCGATGAAGATCACCCTCCTCTCCAGCAACAGAGAAGCAAAGACCTGCAGGAGACTGGTCACACTAAGACACTTCAGCAAACTCTCAAAGTCCACGTGCTCTAGACGAGAGTCCACCGGCCTGCACAGAGTCAGAACCTACATATACGACAGAGACACACGGGTCATTCCCCAAAAATAGTGAGAAACCTGTTCCTTGACTTTTGAGTGATTAAAAAGGTTTCAAATAGCCAAGAAACTCTATGCAAAAGGCAAAATTTTATAAAAACATTATATCAAATAATATGAAATAGTCTGACTCTACATTGTTTTTTTTATATTTTATTTTTTACAATAAAAAAACATTTGAATGTGTAAATTCCCTAATAACCCTTGTTGTTATTTGTAAAATAAAATTGAAATAATTTTAACCATAAATAAAAACTTAAATAAAAATTAAATAAATTAATAATAACAATTAATTTGATAAATTAAATAAATATTGATAAATTAATTGACATTTATCAATATTAAATACATTTTATTAAAATATAAAATGTTATATTTTGTACTTATATTTATGTATCAGTACAAAATATAACAAATGTGCAAAAATAAATAAATAAAAATGTAATGCTTGTTCCTTTGTTGTAAATGGTGTTATTGTTAAAATTAATGTTAAAAAAGTTCAGAGTTCAGAGTAAAAAAAGGCTGTTCAAATGTGCATATGGTTTCATATGGTATAATTCATTTTAACATGTCATTGGATAAATTGTTTAATTAAGGTATTTATTGAAAAAAAAATATATTTTTTAATTATTTTTTCAAACAAGATTTTGTGAGAATTTGTTGATTTTCATCTGATGTTTCATCGCATGTTTTTTAATGATGATTCTTCACTTAGCGTTACACCCATTTCTTAATTTGTAAAATTACAAATAGCAAAATATAAAAAATATAATAAAAAAGGTCAAGTTGTCCTTTATAACTAGTATTATAGTAGAGATGTAAATCAATACTTACAGTCAGCTTTAATGAATTAAAAATAATCAAACTAAATTCAAAATTTCATGAAAATGAGAATTTTCTGAGAATGTTTCAGAGAACTCAAAGTAAAGGTATAAGATTCTCTGTTAGCAGAGTTAAACAATACCTTACCTCATTGCCAGAGCCTGGCAGGAAGCTCTTGACAGTGATGGTGCGTCCAGGAGCCGGGAAGGGAGCTTCCATGACACTGTGCATGAAAGGATGAACTAAGGCAGGAGAAATCTCTCTCCTCCTCTCCACCTCCTCCAAGATCTACTCCCAAACATTTCAAGCAGTTACACTTCAGCATCTGTCTAAAAGGTTTAGTGCTGATAAAACAGGAAATTCATATCTGATCTCTGAAATGCCCCTGACCTTTGAAAACAGATTGAAGCAGCCCAGTCTGCTGATGATGCAGTGAACTTCAGGCAGTCTCTTCCCCTTCCCACTGGGCTGCAGAACACATGGGTCAGAGGTCAAGGTTAGTGTATATTTACCACTGAGAATACACAATATACTCTCACTGCCCATTATTTATTCACATTCATGTTGTACCAAACCCGCAAGATGATTTATGTGACGTTTGGAATGACATGATGAAAGTGCACGTTTGGGCAAAGATTTAAGGTGTCTAGGTGAGATTATGTTTTTCTGTTGAATTAATATGAACACATTTACAAACTCACCAGGATTTTGCGGCAGTATCCAAATAAGCGACTTCCGTCCTCCCCCGTCAGGACAAAAGAAAATGTTTCGCTGAGGGTGATAATCAAAGATCATATTAGAAGAATGAATTAGTTAGACAACTAACATAAAACTGTTGCGTTTCCAATTTCACAATATAGAGGAAAAGTAGAAGCAAACAATAAAAATTAGGGAAGACATTGATGTGCCCATCTCCAGACTCAGAGTCACAACACTACACCTTTTTTGCTGTTCAAAAATGATAGCCATAAAGCGATCTTTTATTTAACAGACAATTAGAGAAGCAAATAATAAAGTGTAATTAGTGAAAATATAATACAAATTACCTCAGGAAATGGGAGCCCAAAAATAACAAATAAAATAATTTGCTTACTAATTTGAAAATAAAAATATCCGCATGTTACCTGCTGTGGTCCGAGGAGGGACACCAGTCATTACAGTCAGGAAAACAAAACTTGGGAATCGCCCTTAATCTGTCTTCAGCTTCACGAGACAGACGGGAAGACTTCTCAAACTAAAGACAGAAAAATATTATTTTATATAAATCAAACACATTTTTTATATATTAATTGTTATTTAAAAATTGAAATGTAAATAATTTTATTATATTATACTTTATATAAAATACATTTAATTATAATATATAATTATAAAAAAAAATATATAATTTTTTTTAACTATTATTTAAAAAGAAAATGGTGAAACACATATTCCACAATTAAAATCTCAAATCAAGCTCCATCAGATATTATTTCCGGACATATATTATTTTTCACTTTACAAAACTTCCTATTACAAAATTTTGCCATTAGGTCTCTACCTTCGTGGGGAACTGTTGTGTGATCTCAGGGATGTATGTGTTTCCAGGGGAACCTTTTCTAAGCGACACAACAACAAACTGCTGGAAAAGCTGCTGCTGTTGAAGTTGGATCAAGTCCCTCTCTAAAGTGCGGTAACCCGGCCGCCGTTTTAACGTTGACTGAACGTACACTGTGCGCTGGGAACGATCTATGAGAAAAAAAAAATGTAAACAGCATTGATGGGTTTACAAAAACTGCCAGTTTGATATACAAGTTTAACTTGAATAAACAAGTTCTCTGTGCCGAGGCCTGAGGGAAACACTGACCTTTAGAGCTCTCCTCAGGATCACTCTCTGTTCCACTCAATTCATCTGCCATAAAAAAAAAAAAAAAAATACATTACTGCTTGATTACACTTTTTTTTCTTGGTAAAACAGGTAAATGTGAAATATATATCCTCTCACCTCTGGTTGCCGTCGCCCATACTCGTTTCCTTCCTCTTTTGGCATCAAAAATCTCCTGGATCCTGTTTACGAGCTACATGAGAAACACAAATTATATTCCCTCAGGATTTTGTTCACAATATTCCAGGTTGAATACAACTTTAATTTGTACACTACCGTTCAAAGGTTTGGGGTCTTTTTTTTCACCAAGCTCACCAAGGCTGTGTTTTTTTGATCAAAAATAGTGTAAAAACAAAAAGTTTGAAATATTATTACAATTTCATATAATTGTTTGCTATTTTAATATATTCCTCATTTATTCCTGTGATGGCTCCAGTCTTCAGTGTCACATCATCCTTCAGAAATCATTCTAATATGCTATTTTGCTGCTCGAGACATTTCATATTATCAATGTTGAAAACAGTTAGCAACCATTTTCTTCAGAAGTCTAAAGAATAGTATTTATTTTTAAATATTTTGATACAAATGTATTTACTGTCACTTTTAATGCATCTTTATAGAAAAAGAAAACAGCATATATTTGAAATTGCATTATAAATGTACCAAACTTTTGAACAGTAGTGTACAATAAACACATTGCAATGCAAATGCTTAAAATACAAAACGCATGGAAACAATATACAAAAGTATAACCAAGATGCTTAAACATTGTCATGTGACTAGATGTGTCACAATGACCAGCGTCTACATGTGTGTGTCAGAACTGTTATTCTCTTCTGGTCAGAGCAGAACATGACAAGCTAATTATGATTCATAGTCATGGAGACCACAGCGGTCTGCCCACATCACACACTGAGAGATTTGCCCATGATGAACGGAAACAGCGTGGTGGTGCTTCCCCCCAGATAAAAACATAATGTTCAACATGTGTGGAGACGGTAAAGGCCTTTTTATGCACCACTCAATGCTTTGACCTCCACGAGTTTCAAATAGAGTCACGGAAGGATGACTTTAGGTTGCTATGAAGCAGAATGCAAGTATAAACAGTGAATAATATGATCATGTATTTGAACATAGAACTGAAAAAGTCATGAGCTTGAATCATTGCAGAAAGAAAAAAAAAAAGGCTTGAATGTGGTTTTATGGAGCTTTACTGTTTCGGATCACGAAATGAAGAACCATGATGACAGTACGCAGTCTAATTTCAAGCTTGTTAACAACCAGTCAAAGTGGGACTTTTTTTTATTTAAGTGACGCACATGGCATACAAATGTTGATGGTTATAAGAAGAAAGGTATGCCAAACAAACATGTCAGCAAACAAAGGATGAGAAAGTATTAGAAGTAAATAAATCAGTAAAATATGTTTAAAAATGAATGAAAAAATGTCTTTGTAAAGAATTTTTAGTTACCCAACAGCTCAAAAATGTCTTCCTTCTAAGTCATATAGTATTGTATAACATTATCAATATTAATTTTATTAAAAAGCACTCACTTTATACTAAAAACAATCAATACTGTGGTAAAAAACTGACACAGGAAGTATATTCCTCTCAGAATGAAGCGTTTTAAGAAATACAGAATCGGTTTTATTTTTATATTTGGGATTTGATGGGATGAAAATAGGAAAAGGTTTGAAAATGTGTGAAAGAGACAAGAGGGTTGCTGTTGCTGATGTCCAAACCAGTGTTGTTATTGTTAACTAAAACTACTAAAAATAGTTTGTTAATTGAAATACAGCTGAAATAAAATAAAAAAATATTATATTCCAACAGAAATGTTAGAAATCTTGCCTTGGCAACTAACTGAAATAAAATAAGCTTGAGTTGAAGTACTAAAATTACTAAAAAATAAAAACTGAAATAATAATAATAAAGCTAAATAGAAATATATTATAACGAAAAAGAACAAAACAAAATTACTAAGTTGAAATACAATTTTAATGAAAACTGAAAATTTAAAAACATAAGATTATTCAAAATATTAATAAATACTTGAATAGTATAAGAATAAGTAAGCAATAATGAACAACGGGATGTAGAATTATTAGAAAAGCGGAGTCCAGGACAAATTTTTTATGCCTCCATCGCTAATTCCAAAGTGTCATTTTAGAGCTAGTGATGGAGGATTGAGCCAATGATAGCAGACTAATACAGTTATTAATGCAGTTATTATAGAGAGAGATTAAGCATATATCAATTACCCGAGTCTGTGCGTCTCGTAACAGTGTTCAGCAGCAGCGTCTCTACTAACGAAACTGTAAGATTATCTGTTTCAAGAACAGCACCGTTATTACCTCACTAGTGAGAAATGTCACATAGCTATTAGGTTGCTAAACTATTCTACCAATAAAATCATCACAGCAGCGCTGACAACATGTTTCTTTGCGAGTGTGTGCATTTGAGAAGGAGCGAGAATAGGAGAAAGAATGTATTTTCTGCACATAAAACGTAATTTTGTGGCAAAAAACATGGAAATAATGTCGTTTTTATCCTATTGTTTACTATATTTATTTGCTTAGTCAGTGTCTTTGTGGGTTTTAGTTCTTTTGCTGTTGTAGGCTGTAAGGACCTTTCAAATACGTGTTATGGAACTGTAATGTGGTCAAGACCTGCCTGGAACTACTTGTGCCATGTGTTTCCCGAAAAATAACTGCACACCTTAGAGCGTTCGTCAACCAATCAAGATGCAAGCATTAAACAACCCTGTAGTGTAATACTAAATACATTTTTGGTAGTATCTTCAAATGTTTCATTTGAGACAACATCTGTGCGAACCACTCAACGCCTACAGAAGAACTGGACAACTGACAGAACAACTTCCACGTTTCTCACATGCTGTTTGATGTTAAAATGAGTGCTTTCTATTGAAGAAAGGAGGGTTCCAACCTCTCCTTTCTGCTCAATCTCATTATTAAAACAGCATTCCACCATGAGCTTCATCTACGCTGCCTCGGCCTGCTGATTTTGGCCTTAAATAAATAAAAATATGGATCATACTGGCACAAAGCTGAATGTAGCTGATTAGTCAGCAGTGGCCGATATGATGTACAGGCACTTCATGATAATCCTCAACCTCTCGTGATCCAAAAGGAAGCGTTTCCTGCAGCCATCCATCCATCTCCTCACCACTTCCTCCCTCCCCTTCTACTTTCTTCAAGCATCAAAGCTGACATTTCTACTGAGACTATGTTTTTCATACATGTTTCTGGTTCTTATATTCACTGCTATTTTATTTTTGCGATATGGGGCAAAACAGGCTGGAGAAATGTGGTTTATGTATCAAAAAAAAAGTTTATAATGTTTATAAAACACTAAAGAATTTATTATGCCATCTAAGAGTATGGTTAAAGTTCACATGCATACAATCAGAGAAACAGGTGATGGCAGGGACATGTTGTGCAATGTTTGAGGCACGTGTTTATGCATGTGGGTTTACCGGGGGTTGTTGGTTTGTCTTGTATGCAGTAACAGGTTTGGCTGCTGAAGATTTAGGAGTGTTTGCAGTCGAGGTACGTGTTGGTGACGTTACGGATTCTTTGCGTTCCCTTCCCGTTTTATGCAGCCTGTCGCCATTAGGTAATAATGTGAAGTGCTTCGGTGAGAGCTGCGTGAGGTAACAGACAAGAGAATGTGTGGATTAGAACACAGTCAGTCAGTTTAGTTCCACAATTAGCCGGTGGCCTTAATTTAAAATTTCTTATTCTTAATGGGAATATTTAGGTTGAAAATAGTGAATAGGGTTTTTCTAATGAAAGATTGTACAAAATCGAAACTGGAGAAGGCTTTCAGTCTATATCTATTAGCTTTGAGAATGGAGCCTCTTATGCCCACCAAAGCTGCATTTATTGGATGAAAAATACAGTAATATTGTGAAATATTCTAACAATTTAAAATAACTTTTTTCTATTTGAATATATTTTAAAATACAATTTATTCCTGTGATGGAAAATCTGAATTTCTAGCATCATTACTCCAGTCTTCAGTGTCACATGATCCTTCGGAAATCATTCTAATATACTGATCTGGTGCTAAACATTTTTTTCCGGAAACTGATCCATTTTTTCAGGATTCTTTGATGAATACAAAGCTCAGAAGAACAGCATTTGACCCTGAACTTTTGAATGGAAGTGCACATACTATTAACTGAAAGATGCCAAAATGAATATGCATTTAAAATGACAGTCACCTTGAGGTGTGGGCTCTCTCTCTGTCCAACTGTGTAGTTTCGTGGCCGTCTTATAGGTAAACACATAGGAGAAAGCTTGATGTCTTCATATGGGTTCTCTTTTGGCATATCCGCTGTAAAAGATTGGTTGAAAAGACACGGTAACACTTTATTTCGATGGTCCACTTTAGACATTCTACTAACTATAAGTAACTTCGCAACTACATGCCAATTAGTTTAATTTAATGTAACTGTATTTTAATAGGGTTAAAAATGTAATTTATTCATTGGATGCAAATTTTCAGCATCAATACTGCAGTCTTCAGTGTCATATGATCCTTCAGAAATCATTCTAATATAGAAACATTTATTATTATTATTATCAATGTATGTATTATCAATTATGTATCAATGGAAATCGTAATTTTTCGGGATTCTTTGATCAACACCAGAAACATTAGTTTAAAATTGAAATGTTTTGTAACTGTAAAAGTCTTTACTGACACTTTAATGGATCTTTGCTGAATAAATGCTTTTATTTTAATCTTTCTGATCCCAAACTTTTGAAAAATAGTGTATGAGAAAAAAATAATATCAAGATGAGTTTCGTTCCATGCAGACATATTTTTTACCATACTTCACAGGGATATCTGATCAATGACATGTGTCTTGGCGTTCTCAGTATCACTCACAGATGATGTCCTCATAGATGCTGTCTTCAGACAGGGCGTGGAAAAGACCCGAACGGCGGGCCTCCTTCACTCTAGAGGCCTGTTGGGATGACAGCCGTACCACATCCTCAAACTCAAAAGATTTCCTGTGGAGAAGGGGATCAAGAGTGTCTGTGATGGAAAAAGTCCCTGTATTGTAATCTAACAAGAGGTTTTGGGTCTTTCATAAAGGGTAACAGTTAACCCAAAAAGGAATGCATATTCACACAGTTAAAATAGACATGATATAGAAGTGATACAATAAGGCTGGTTCCAAATGATCAAGTAGAAAACAATTAGAGGAAGGAGTAAACACAACAGCATGACCATAGGAGTGTTCAGAAAGCCTATGCTTGACCTCTGCAGTCTTTGCTGAAACAGAAGTAGGCCAAATGTGGACAATGGACTGCGATTCTGCCAAAAAAACAGGTGACATCACAGCTGGGGACGATTCCAGACAGCTAAACTATCACACACTCGCATCTAAACTCCTCACTGTCCCGTGACACAAAGCTGTCCAACTCAGTATGAAATAAGCGATTACAAGAAGAAGAATTTTAGATTTTCTTAAGAAATTGTGAGTGTTCTTTACACATGAATAATTCTAGTTTTGTAAGTGGTTTCTATGGAATTGTTAATGTGTTTTGAGTGGTTCTTTAGCTGTGTCTCATTTCGAGGGCTGTGTCTCTGGAGGTCGCATTTGTGTAATTGAGGCTGCTTCATTTTAGTGAACTGACTACTACATTCCAAATTCATTAAGAAATTACAACAATTTTACTAGGAACGGTCAATTTTATAATGTCTGAAAATATCTTCTGAAATAAGACTTCCTTTATGAAGTATGTCGCCGAAAAATGAGTACTTCGGAGGACACAGCCTTCAAAATGAGACACAGCTATAATATATACCAAGACGGTGCAGTCATATTACTATGAACGGGAGAAAGCGCAATGGGCAATATGGTGGAGTAAGTCCGTCTTCTACATAAAAGAGCCGATCACCAATTGGTAAAGTCATTGCATCACTGCACCTGCCTTTAGAGGCTCCAGATGCAATCGAAACAGTCAGTGTCCTGAGACTCGAGCTTATGACCGCACATCTGCACTGGCTGGTCCAGCCTGAACTATAAGCTTTCTTTCACTACTTTAGTATAAGAAACAACATTTATGAACAGGTCATGTCAGATTTTGTTGCTGATTACAAATATGTTATTTAAATGCAATACCAGCAAGAGGTTTTTGAGATTTCAGGATTTCCCCATTCAAATAGATAAGACGACCTTGGGATGCCTGAAATAACTTCCTAAAGGCGTCGCAAATTTGGCCGCCGAGTGAACAGACTTTCCTTTTCTTTGGCCCATACTACAAAAGTCTAAAAGGTAAACACATAATTTTAACATTCTTAAAAATATATTTTTTTTGTGTAATGCAGAAAAAAAAGAGTTAAGAATGAGTAAATGTTGACAAAATTACATTTTTTTTTTTTTAGGTGAACTGTCACTCTACGCCTCTATGGTATTCTGGCTTGGGACATTTAATGTAAATCTATGGGATTTTTTTTAAATCTGATAACTTAGTAAAGAAATAGCACACCTTTCTTCAACATTCCACATGATTTGAGCTATCAATCAAGCTCAGGCATGTCAGTATGAGAACGTTTTAGGCCAACACCTATTGTTCGTGAGGATATATCGTTTGTAACCAGGTTTAACAGGTTTTGAAAGCCAACAAAACGCTATTTATAAAGGGTTATCGACCTGTTTTGTACAGTATAATTACATGAGGGGGTTGCTCAATTATCTAGTTTCTGGCGTTTGCCTTTTTATTAAGCCAGTTATTTAATGACTCATTTGATGGTGTGACATTACTGGTGCAACAAAATGAAAATCCTTGTCTGAAACTGAAAATTCTGTTGTTAACAAGCTTGAACACCAAAACTCAAAAATGATTAATAGACTAAATTAGACTTTGTTTGGAAATAGAATTGAAAAAGTAGAAATGAAAGTTTACACTATGTCACTAAGAGAGGAAACTGCGTCATATGAATCTATGCTCCGTTAGAATAAATGGTGTTAGACATTGGGATGAGTTCTGGATGCACATAACAATGAAAAACCAGAACGAAAAGATCTCAGTTATGATTTTGATCTCATACTTTTTTTGCATTTCATTTTTTGTCTCCCTCCCCTCTTTATACTTTATGTACTATGCAAGAAACTGTCTGCAACCAACCTTTCAAAAACAACAAACAAAAAAAACAATAAAAGCCTCAATGGAAAAAAAAAGGCTGAACATATTTTAACTATTATATTAAATAATAACTGATTACCTAAATATATTAAATGTAACATCTGACAAGATAAATTCATGAATAAGAAATTGAGTTTCTGCACATGGATGCTGCACATAAAACCTCCTTCATTTCCTTTTTTATGTTTGGGATTAACTGTAATGTGATCTGCACAAAGGAAAAAACATTCACCTGTTCTTTCTGTTTCTGGAAAACCCGTTGAAAGTGTTGACTGGACATGGAGGAGGCGGACAGCTGGGTGGCTTTAATATGAGGTCATGCTTCCGGACTTGATCCGATCTGCCAACTAATGGAGTCTGGTTCTCCAATTGGATCCGTTGGCCGGGCGGACTGCTCGCACCCTTGTATTGGAATGTACGCTGTGGTTTAGGTGGAGGGGAAGAAGGTCCAATTTCACCAAGACACTTAGTCACCATTGAGGAATCTTTCTCTCTCTCCCAGAAAGATTCATCTGCCTCCAGTCGTTTCCAGAAACCCCTGGAGGTGTAAAAGTTCCCTGGAGGCAGCAACGCCTCTGGATCATCTACACATTGAGGTAGAGATGTAATTTCGACATCTGGGAAATGGTTTGACTTAGAGTTATTGCTTTTAACATTCAGTTTAGTCACTTGGATTTGGGTTACAGTGCTTAAAGGCTTAGTTGCAGGAGTTGATGTTCCAAATTTATCCGAATGTGTGTGATTTCTTGGGAAATCAGATTGGATTTCACCTGTAACCGGTCTAAAAGTCATTTGGTTTTCTCTGAAATCCAAACCCAGGCTTTTGGCTTTTGATACAGTCACTTTGTTATGACCTCCATCATTGCAGTCAATTCCATTTCCAAGGAGGTCCCCTGAAAGCCTACGAGAAGCAAGAGTCCGCTGGGTCTGAACTTTCCCATTCCGGACATCCTCCGGCTGGCTGAGTCCCTCCCACTGGGAAATTTTCTGCTTGATGTTGACGGCAGGCTCTCGCGAGAGTGGCCATGCCACTGCCGACGTCGCCGTCTTCCCTCCTGGTCCTCCTGTGACTCTTTTTCTATGGTCCACTCCAGGAGCCAGCATGACGACGAGGATGTCGTCACAATGCAGGACCGTCTGGCATTGCAACAGCAAGACTATCAAGGAAGAAACCCTTCCTTTGCGGTGCAAATAAGTTAATAAAGTTCACAGAAGAACCTCTTTCCTGTAGGACAGCTATGTCTTCAGTTCCTCAGCCATTCTTTCTTCACTTTAGGGACTGCAAAGGAAAAAAACACAAGTGGGTTCAACTGACAAGGACATTTTGCAAACATAAAAGGTGATGGTCTTTGCATAAATGCAGGAAACCAAAGATAGTCACTGTCAAGGTCAGCAGCGAATCCAAAAATAAAAAAATCTAACAAAGAGGAGACTGACAACGACAGGAACATGGGAGAAGACAAAGCATTGTAGAGGCCTCCATCCCCAGGAACACCCACCACCCCCACTCCCACCCTCTCCAGCTGGGCCCGTCCAAAGCACTGCCATGCATTAACACACTTGAGCATAATGCAATTCAATTTCACTCCTCTCCAAAAGCTTCTTTCAGCCACGGCACGAAAAGGACAGGCATTCCAAGTATTTCCACATCCATGTGCACATAATAGAAGGGCCTTCTTTGTGGCACAAGAACGAATGGTCAACACATCAATGAGGAAAATATGCACAATTTCATGCACGTTAATAAACGCTGGTGTCTATGCACCAACTTGACAACAAAAAGAGGCCACTTGAAATTCCTCTTTCCTGCATCTACTGTAGCCTGGATAGATCTGGCAGCTCTAGCACAAGCCCTCATCTGCAGCCAAAGTGTTTTGGACACGTTGCACATTACGCTGAGAGTGAGGACATGCTGAAATTTCTTGGCACTGCATTTGAACGACATAATAATTTGGTGTATTGACCACATTTGATCAGCAGGGCCTGAAAATGATGCCTTTGTTCTGGATGACCTACATCTAACGTACGGACTGGAATCTCTCCATGATTCGAGCCAGATCCCATCCCCCTTGCAGGATCATCACATCTACTGACCCACTTGTGTCTGCGAGCGTGTGCAGGAAGGCCTGTGTTTCCTGATTCACAGGAAGATCGGATCAGTAGAATGTCCATAACGATGCTTTTGCAAATTTAATTTGGTGTAGTATTTGCATGTTAGTTTTTTGTGATTCAAAGAGTCTGGCATGAAACTTAAAGAGTTTGTTCACCCAAAAATGAAAATTATCCCATAATTTACACACCCTCAAGCCATCCAAGGTGTATATGACTTTCTTATTTCAGTCAAACACAATCAGAGTTATACTAAGAAATATTCTGGCTCTTCCAAGCTTTATAATGGGAGTGAATAGTAACCGATATTTTGAAGCCCCAAAAAGCGCATCCATCCATCAAAAAAAATAATGCATACAGCTCCAGGGCATTAATAAAGGCCTTGCAATGCGTTTTTGTAAGAAAAATATTCACATTTATAACTTTACAGACTATAATCTCTTGCTTCTGGTAACGTCTGTCTGCGCATTCACGAGAGTCGAGTTCCCATGTATGACGTAGGATGTGGGATTAGCGTAAGCTTGGGTGAGAGTAGACACCTCTCGCTGTTCAAATAAATGGGGCTTGGTAACAAACTCAAGCTCCTGACATTTCTCTTTAAAAATTCTCGTTTTAGACTTCTTATTTGTTACCAGTGTTTTGTTATGCTTTATCCTTTGTTCGACAATACATCATGTGTCAGGTCAAAGTTCACTCTTCCGCCAGAATCGACTCGCGTACAGAAGCTAGAGTTTCTAGTTATTAAATTTACAAATATGGATGTTTTTTCTTACAAAAATGCATCGCTTCGCTTCAGAAGGCCTTTATGAACTCCCTGTTGGATGGATGTGCTTTTTTGGGCTTCAAAATCTCATCCTCCAATCACTCCCATTATAAAGCTTGCAAGAGCCAGAATTTTTTTAATATAACTCCGATTGTGTTTGACTGAAAGAAGAAACTCATATACACCAAGAATGGCTTGAGGGTGAGTAAATTATGGAATAATTTTCATTTGGGGGTGAACTATCCCTTTAACATGGCAAAGTTCACAGACTCATAGTCTGAAATGATGCAGATGGTCTGCGTATGTTTGGACGGTGGTTAATTACAGCTTGCGGAGTCTGCGGAAAGCCGTCTAACTCCAATCATCCTGACTTAAACTTCCCGAATGCATGAGAGGAGGAACTTCTCATGGCATTCCCAGCACCAAACCCACAACCTGAGAGGCGGAATCCCTCTCCTCTCTCTCTTTTCTCCAAGCCACCTGCTTCCAGATATGCCACCGCATGCCGACAAAGCTCTGCGTTTGGGGTTTGGTGATCAAAAGAGTCATCAGTAACCGCAGACATACACAAAACACCCCTACAATGCCAACATCAACCAGACACTAGTATTACCCCAGCCCTCAAATGGTCGACAATCAAGACATAAATAAACTATAATATTACGTTTGACAGGTGATCCACCCACCCCAGGTGCTTGTGCATGAGGGGACATGCTTCTGGGTGGGGTTGATTACGAGGGTGGGAAAGTGAGTGAGTTCACTGTCAAAACTAAACATAATCATGTCTAAATAAGACAAAACATTCTGTCAAATACTGACCAGCTCACTGAGTTGCAGAAGGTCATAAATAACTCAACGATGGTGTCAATACTATAGACATTTTCACTCAAAGGCGAAATGATAAAAGCAGAAGATTTAGACTTTATCCAATATGAATACATTAATTTTTGATTAGCATATTTACTTGAAAGGTAGACCAGCATAAATGTAAATAAAAAGGTGTCTATAAGGAACAAAGGAAAAGTGTATTTATTATTAAAGCATCTGAAGTCAGTTAAAATAAAAAGTAAAACTAAATCAAATTAATTAAAATAAAAACGATAAAAAATTCATAATTAAATAAAATTAACAAATAAAAGCAGCGACCAGAGCTCTTTCTTGTAAGCCAGTTCAGATCTTTTGTTATGAAGAAATATCAACTTACTTACGCAAACTTGTTCGCCGTTTCACAACACATATGTTCGACTCCGCTAAAATAAACCGAAATAAAAGTTCCCACGAGAGTTCATTTAGAGTCAATACTGAGTCTGTAACTCTGTTGTGGACCCGAAGTCTTCATTTCTCATGGCTGGTTAGCCAGTCGGCTAAAAACTTCCTCGAGAGGAACTTTGTATCCAAACACTTTCACCGCGCGTTACCAACGAGTCACAAAGTAACAAACAATTCCTGGCAACAATGTAACGACTGATACTGTTTATATTCCCGATAGAAGCTGTTATCGGTGTTACTTAAAGAGTGGATGTGTTCGTGTTGTTCTCCCGTGCTGTCAGTTCCCCCTCTGAGCTTCGGTTCCTCTGAGTGGATGAATCAGATCACGAACTGGTGCTGCAGTTGAAGTGTCTTCATGAAATGACCAATGTGTGTTCCTTGTAGCTCCATTCGACTCGTTCAGGCAAAACTTTCTTGAAACGGAAATGATACTTTGACTTGAAGGAAATATAAATGCTGTATGTTATAATATTTTATCAGCAGTTTTGCCCACAAAGCACTCAGAAAATTAATAATTAGAATTGAATAATTGAGTTATAAGGATTCCTATCTATGCATAAGAAGAGACAAAATGGCATTGCATTGTGAGCCATCATGTGATTTTATATAATAATAACCTATTCATATTTAACAGTTATTTATCATAATACACAGTGTGTACTATATAAAGGTGTGAGAAACAGAAAATTTAAATGATACAGAGAAGCTCTGGTTTTACACCAATGACAAAAAATGGCACTGGTTATGTTATGTACCCATGTCAAGTTCACAGAAGTTTTAATATGCAGAAGTCCAAATGACGTTTCAGAGCTACAGAGGGGAAAGGGTGAATTGTTGCTTACACAAAGCTCTTGTATGACATGAGAAGACTTGGTAATATTAACGAGATAATGAATGGGTATTACTTTTACAGAAGTTGGAATTTTCATGTCCTTTTTAGACTTGACAACCTTTGATCTCAATGAATGGAAAAGGGCAGAATCTGTGTAACATCTTAAACATGAGAAATTACATGAGGTTGAGTAAATTATGACAGAAGTGTCAATTTTGTGTTCAGTTCAATTCACATTTATAGTGTTAACTATAAGAACAAAAATCAATACAGTATATATTTTAAATATAGATCTTGTTTATTGAGTCAACTGTAACAGGCTTTTTTTTTTCTTCCAAAGGATGACCACTAAAAACATAAGACACAAAGGGGATGTAAACTTAGTAATCTGCAGTAAGACCTAAAAGTCAGACATAAGACAAACTGCACAAGCTGACAGACACCTGTGTACAAGACTCTGTCCTGGAGTGTTATTTCACATTAAGATATAAGCTCTGTCTCATGGATGTTATCTCATGGGCTTCACATTAATGATAGAAAGGTTGTAACCAGTGACAATTTAGGATGGTGCAAAACAAACTTTGTTTAGACACCCATCACACCCTCTCTAATGAGGTTCAGCTCATAGGACTGAGTCTCATAGCGGTAAGCCATGCGGATCTGAGCCACGTTGGTTTTGCGGATGTCGTTGCCCTCTGGACCATCCTTCAAGTAGTTGGCACCAAGGAAATGAGTCTTTTCCTGTTCGTGTGAGAAAAAGATTATGTGATTATTAACACTGAAAGGTGTAGATTAATAGTCATCAGAATTTCAACAAAAACATTGCTTAACCCTGGTGGTGACCGCCAGTTTTGGGGGTAATGGATTACAAGTAAATCAGTATTATGTAATCAGATTACTTTTAAGTAACTAGTAAAGTAACGCATTACTTTTAAATTTAAAAGGAAATATCTGAATTACTTTTTCAAACAAGTAACACAAGTTACTTTGTTTTACCATTTGTTGACTGACTCTACTTTCCCCATGTGAGAAATCATGAGTAAGATGAAGAAAAACAGATCATTTTTCCTCAAAATCGATAAAAACAGTGTAACGCAAACTCTGAATATTACACAAACCCACAATAATTAAATGTTAATAATAAAAAATATACTTTATGTATTTTTAATCTCACTTTATTGTCTTTGCTGCTGACCTTCTATGATGCAATTCAGCCTTACTAATAAGCAGAAATTACTATTAATAAACATCACATTTGTGTTTCATTCTTTTGTTCTTATTGCTAAAAGTGTTGAACTTTCTTCTCCTGCATCCTATTCTTTTTCAATCCAGAATGGCAGCACAGCTGAAAGGTTTGTTTGAGCTGCGCCCTCTATTGTACAGGAGTGAATTTGCATTTCGCTCCGTCTGAGGCTTATTCATTTCACTTTTGGTGTGAAAGGGCCTTTACATTCCTCAAAAATAATATATATATTTTTTAAAAACAAACAAGCAAGCCCAGATGGGCAAAAGTATCGAAAAAGTAACAGAACACATTACTTTACATAAAAAGTAATACTTTTTTAGGGAATAACGCAAAACTGTAATGGATTACTTTTAAAAGTAACTTTCCCCAACACTGGTAACCACTACAGATGTATAACTCTCTCAGAATGAATAATTTGCAATTATTAATTCCATATTATTATAGTGTGACGAGCAGGGCAGGCGAGAGCCGTGAGGGAACGGCGCAAGGCCGATGATGTGATTGCTAATGAGCGTCAGCTGCTCGGTGCACCGGTCTCGTATCCCTAACGGAGGAGCTCCGGAAGCATAAAAGACGAGCGACGAGAGAGGACCAGGCCTGGATTTTATGTTGTGTTTTTATTATGTTTGTGTGGGTGGCAGTCTCCGTGAGGAACTGCCGCCATTTTATTTTCGTTTTGTTGTGTTTTTATTTATTTGATAATTAAAGTTACGTTGAATTTTCGCCGGTTCGTGCCTCCTTCTTCTCGTTCTTACGAATTGTGTTAGATATAGATATTATGGAAACTGCGCTCTTGTTCTGACTTTTTTTTTTTTTTTTAAAAAGCAGTGTTGTATTGCTAACTAAAGCAAAATCTATTCAAAATAGGTATACACTAGATATATAGATATATACATATATATATATATATATATATATATATATACATATATATATACACACACAAAAAGTGTAATTTTAGCACCACTGGGGTCAATAGTAGTTACATTATTTTTATTAAAACTTTTTTTTTTTTTTTAACAGACACATCATTTTTAAACATTTTTAATTCACACGATAAGTTCAAAAATGGAGACGCTATATTTGAACAGAATATACCTTGTGTCTAGATCAGTGAAATCATGTATATTTAAAAAAATAAACAATTGTGATAGTGTTTTAGTGACGTGTTGGGTCAGGTGACCTCACCTCAGCAGATAGGCCGCTCTGGAGGACACTGTTCTTGGCAATCTCGCACATGTCACAGGTGCTGAGCTTGAACACCTGGGCTGCAATGGCATACTCCTCCATCAGAGGCTCCTATTGATGCAGGAAATCAAACAAACGCTAAGATATGATAAAATCAAAGGAAATAGACGGAGAAGATTTGCGATTTGCACATGTGGAAAGGGGCGAAGCCTCAAACCTTGGTGTAGTGGAACTGCATGGGGTCGTCGGTGGACAGGGAGACCATCAGTCCCTTCTTGTGGAACTCCAGCAGAGGGCTCTTGTTGTACTCTAGGAACAGACTGTTGTTGCTGAGTGGAGACATGGCAATGGGAACCTGGGCCAGGTAATACAGGTACTGCAGGACAGGGCTCTGTGGGACATGAGGAGACAGTGACTGTTGTGTTTGTGTTACCATCAGTATTTTTTGAAGACTGAGAGCGCATGAGGGTAAGATGATGTGGTAAGGTGAAGGATGCCCCCTAATGGTCAGGGTAAATAGTGTATTAACCTTCTTGAGGTTAAGGCCGTGAGAGATGTTGTCTGCAGTCATAAAGCAGGCCAGCAGGTGAGTGACAGCTCCAGCCTCTCCACAGTGAGGTCTGAACTGGAATGTGTTCATACCTCTTTCCCTGGATGCCACAAACACACAAGATACAGTTACTCTGAGCCCTATGAACACTACCATTTAAAAAAACAAAAAGTAATCTTTTTATTCAGAAAGGATGCGTTGAAATAATCAAATGTGACAGTAAAGACATCAATTCTATTTCAAATAATTGCTGTTCTATTTGAACTTCCCATTCATCAAATCCGTTTCCACAAAAAGTTTAAGCAGTGCAACTGTTTTTAACATTGATAATAATAGGAAATGTTTCTTGAGCAGCAAATCAGCATATTAGAATGATTTCTGAAGGATCATGTGACACTGAAGACTGGAGCAATGATGCTTTGCATCAAAGGAATAAATCACTTTTCAAAATATATCAACATAAAAAGGTTATTTTAAATTGTAATAATATTTCACAATATCACTCATTTCAACTGCATTTCATATGCAGCCTTGGTGGGCATAATATACTTCATTCAAAAACATTACAAATGTAAATCTATGGACATTTTTTGCCAAATTTATTGTCCAAAATAATTATTTTTAGTTAAAATGTTTGGCTCCAATGCTTAGTCAAGTCACCTTCATTTATAATGTGCTTGATACAATACAGATTGTTTCAAAGCAGCTTAATAATGCAAAATAATGATGAATGATGTAAACAGAATTCAATTCTTCTGTGAAGCAGCTCGAAAAATACAATAGTGTCATTGTTCAGCTGAAGTCAGTTCAGTGATTCAGTTCAATAACTGGGTAAAGTTAATCAATTATGAATGAGTTCAATTCAGCTATAAAGCAGCCCTGCAGAAAATAGTGATGTCATCCATCATTCAGTTCTCATCCAATAGTGTCAGCGCAGACAAATCAATGTCCTATGTCCACTTCTTGCAAAGCTATATAATTTGAGGTAGTATTCATGTCCATGGGACAAACAGTGTGGGATGTATTATAAACCAAAGTTTCAGACTTTTGGGTTAGGGATTGAAACAAACCCCTAACTTCAGTTATAATATAAATATTATCCAGTCTATAAATGTCCTATAGCTATTTTTTTTTTTCTTTTTGCGTTATTGAGATACTCACTTGCGCAGCTGGTTGAGTCGGGCGATGTTTGCATACATGTAGTAAATCCAGTAAGTGTATGAGGGGTTTTTCACAATGTCCCACTCCTCAGGCGTAGGGCTCTTTTTGGAGAACATGTGACCGCTGTGTTTGGATTCATCATCCACACTGTCAAAGCCTGTCACCTGTCACAAAACATAGGGATGGCGGAGTTAAAAGACTACAGTAATAATGAAATATTATTACAGTTTAAAATGATTGTTCTATTTTATAGTATATTTTAAAATGTAATTTAATCCAGTGATGGCAAAGCTGAATTTTTAGCATCATTACTCCAGTCTTCAGTCACATGATCAGTCACTATGCTGATTTTCAGATGTTGGTGGAGTAAAAAAAAAAAATTGTACTCAAGTAAAAGTAATCAATTTAGGTTACACTTTATTTTAAGGTGTCTTTGTTACACTGTAATTATACATTTAAGTACTGAGTATTATTAAGTAACTACATGTACTTACTATAGGATAAGGATTAGTGTTTGGGTCGGTTTAGGGTTAGTTGCATGTAATTATGCAAAATTTATAGTTATTATCGTAGCTACATGTAACTTATGTAACAATGACACTGTAAAATAAAGTGTTACCTCATTTGAATAATTACTAGAGTAAGAGTAAACATGTATCCAATGAAAAGACTACTCAAGTAGTGAGTTACTAGTTACTTCAGATCTGAATCAGAACAAGCAAGATGATGATGGAGTTGAAAACAGTTGTGCTGCTTAATGTGGAAACCATGATACCTTTTTTTCAGGATTCTTTGAGGAATAGAATAAATATTTTGATTAATAAAACTATGAATAGTTCATTATAACAGCATTTATTTAAAGGCACAATATGTAATTTTCGCCCCTAGAGGTCGCTTATTCAAAATAAAGGTGTAGCTTGTTGACGCCTTGATTTTACGGAATCATGGGACGTGTTGTCTTCATGTCTACAGCTGGTGGAAAAGAATCGGACGGGACTCAGGTAGAAGTCATATTCATGGATGACCTAATGCATTTAAGATTTATTAACATTACTTTAGTATGAAGCAGGGTAATGAGAGACGCGCGCAACATACATCTCGAGAGCAGAGGAGCTTTTATTAAGCTGCAGACGATCGTTTCCGCTTCTTCCGATCATGCGAATTTGGGGTAACGCAGTGCTGCTTATCATATTACATACATTTATGTGTTGAAAGTTGCTTTAATGCTACTCTGTGTGTTCGCCACTATGAGGCACTTGTTACACATTGCAGTAAGCTAGATCGATATTCACTTTACTCACTTTAAATCAAGAAAACGAGATTTAAACAATATGACTAACTTAATAAAAGTAACTCAGCTGTCTAACAAAACACGTAATATATTAAAGCATCTTTGGTGTTTCCATGGTTTCTACAAAATAAAACTGGAAATTGAGCGTAATGGGGGTCTGATGTCATTGTTAGGCGATGGTTAAAACTGCTTATTTCTCTGGATTTAAACATTCTTGGAAACATTGGGGATAAGTTCACAAGTCAACAAAACATATAACATTGTTCTTGTGGTTTTTGGATATGTTAATCCAAAAACATGTTACATATTGTGCCTTTAAAATAGAAATCTTTTGTAAAATTATAAATTTATTTATTGTCACTTTTGATCAATTCAATGCAAGTATTAATAAAAAAAAAAAATCTTACTGACCCCAAACTTTTGGACATTAATATACTGTATATATGAGACCGAACTTGTATTCATGTATTCTTGTAACATGTATTCACTATTATTATATTTGACAGATTAACTCACATGCTTCAAGAAGACACTAAGCTCTGGGTTGGAGTTCGGTTCAATGGTGGCCTGGAAAACGGGGAGGAAGATGTTTTCCAGCATTTTTCCAAAGTGTGGCACAAAGTTCTTGCCTCTGAAAATGTCACTATAGGGGGAAATAACAGATTTACTGTTAGTACAGTTTTCACAAAGACAGAGTGTGAGAAGTGAAACAGGTTCACGTACTAAATTCTGGGCACTTGAATCATCCACTTGAGTTGAGGAGAAAAGACTCTGTGCTTGTTGAACCAGCTGGAAAGCTTAGTCCACTCATTAGGGTTACAGCCATAGATAGACAGACGAGGCTCTGCGTACTGGTATCTGGCATCCTCCAGGTCACTAGCAACTTCCTGAGAGATTCCAGAGATTAAGGCTGATTTGATTGGTTTCCTGTTAGTGTAAATGAGTATATAAATGCCATGATTCACCAAAGTCTTACCTTGATAATGGTGGCAAAATACTCTCCAGATAAGTGGTTCTCAGTCTTCAGATAAAGGTCACGCAGCTCACTGGCACCCACAGGGTTGTACTTGGCATTGAATTTATCAAAACGCTGGAAGGTTTGTCTGCCCTGCATGAAGTCGAGCAAGGAATAACTGTAAATAACTTTGCAGTCATCACAAATAACAGTTCTTGTAAACAGTTAGGAGTGCTAAGAATACTGTCAAAACAGCTGAGGATATACCCGGTGGATTTTGATGGTTTAAAATTAGAGCACATGACAACTGCATAATGAGCACTGCATAGTACTGTAAGGATATTATTTTTTCACACTCTTCCCAAGTCTGGGTAAGTAAGCCCTGAGGAACCTGCATGATGTGTTGTGTGATACCTACAGCATGCACATCCAGGGAATCTACAGTCAGGTCATAGGGGTGCAGGTTAAGTGATTCAAAAAGCTGCTTCATGGTAACTTCCTTGCCCTTCGAAGCCTGCACCACCCGCTCTGAATCCACACGGTAGGTCTTCTTGATGAAGCGGAGGAGATGCTTCTGGTTCATGCATGCGGCAGCATGGATGTGAGTATCAACCTACACCAGCGAGAATAGAACAACAACATAAATGTCAAAATTTGTGGTGATTTGATCAGTGCAAATTATAAAAATGAATTAGTATGACATACGGCTGTTTTGAGTCATACCTTTCTACAGTTATAAAAGTCTCTGTGGGGATTTTTCTTCAGCTCTTTCATTTCCTCCATCTCGTTTAACATCTCATGTACATTGAATTTTGACATGAGGAACTTCAGACGACGATGAGTGTATGACTTTCTGAGGAACAAAACACAAGGATCTATTAAAATTTAGAAAATGATCACATCATTCTCATTCTCTATTTTTGTAACCATCGCCAGCTGAAGTGCCTGTTAGATCCCCTAGAGGGCACTTCAGCAAGGACTATGCACCACACACTCACTCACAAACCCGGACTATATTTCCCAGAATCCCCGCACCTGTCACTGATCACTGCACCAGCTGATACTCATTATCCCACCATATTTAAGTCCAGCGCACACATGTGCTAGGTCTTGTTATTTCCTTGAGTGAAACATTTCTGAGCATTATATTCTTGTCTTGTCTGCCTGTTTTATCGTTTTTGTTGTTTACCTGCCCGCCTTTTGATCTTTTGCCTGGACTATTACTACGACCCTGCCTGTTCCCTGCCATTACTGTTTGCCGTTTCATTGACCATTGCCTGTTTGACTACGTTTTTTAATAAAGCTCGTAACTGGATCTCATCCCGCTGACTCATCATTACAATTTTATTAAACAAAGACACATTAAACTGATAAAAGTGACAAATTATTTTACATTCATATCTATTTCAAATAAATGCTTTCATCAAAGAAACAATAAAAAAAACGTATCACGGTTTCCACAAAAATATTAAACAGCACAAATGTTTTCAACACTGATAATAATAAATGTTTCTTGAACATTAGCATATTAGAATGATTTCTGAAGGATCATGTGACTGAACACGGGAGTAATGATGCTGAAAATTCAGCTTTGCAGAAAACAAATTTTACAATAAATTATTTTAAATAATAATTTTTGATCAAATAAATGCATCCCTGGTGAGCATGAGACTTTTTTCAAAAACGTTAAAAAAAATCTTACTGACCCCAAACGTTTTAACAGTAGTGTATATCATAATGTAACATTGACTTCAATTGACATTTTATCATCACATTAAATTCTTTAGTGGTTTTTTTCCCCAAACATTAAATTGAAAATGAGAGACTATACTACAGAACTACTAGAGGTCATATGTTAAGCATAATGCAGGGCTTTCATGCACTCACGTTGGGCCCTGAGCAATCAAGGCGATGAGGAAGTTCATGTCATCGATGAAAGTGGCAAGATCTGGACCAGGGTGGTTCAGAGGCTGGTGTTTATCAGCAGATGCTGCATCTTTGTAGACGTAGATAACACCATCCTTCATGCGAGCAACGTAGCCGAGGTTAGGTGGGAAGTTCTTTGTGCAGAAAGGATCCTCACCAGCCTTAGGAGGAGAGGTAAAGACTGCAACACAACAGAGGCTGTTATGTGGTTGTGTTTCACTGAATTCAACAACTACAACTTGGTTTTTCATTTTTTCGGATACCAAACAACATTGTTTTTACAGTGAAAGAGTAACATGAACATTTCCTGCATTCCATGACGCACAAACAAAAACAGCAAAAGTATTACGTTCTAAGCTAGCTGTTAAATCAAATCTATTTATTTTTTTTACACTTTTTCTTAAAAAAAACAAAGTCCCATTAACGCAAGAAAATGCATTAAATACAAAGTTCTGTCATGAAACTCTAGATGCCACAGGCTGATAAGTAACCCAATCTGCTTGCTAGCAAAACAGTCTCAAGGCACAGCTTTTTGCTGTATCAGTAGCCAATGAGCTCACTGCTCAACTTTTAAATACATGCCTATCGTTTGTTGTAAGCAGTTTGCAGCACGTTTTAAGAAACTCTTTATATTAGATGGCCTTAACTACTATGTACTTACATTTAAATTAATAGTTTAACCCTTATGTGCTGTTCGGGATGTTTTCATCCACTATGGGGAATTTTTGAGTCTTAATTTGGCCATAACTTTGGTTACTTTGGTGTTTCAGCAAATGGAATGATTTTTGGTGACAAATCTTATTTTGACACATATTTTGGGAAAATGCTTTGAAAATTTTCAAAAACTCAAAAGTACTCTGTGGGCAAATTCACTACCCTTTCGTTATGTTCAGCCACGATTTTAACTGCTTTAAAAATGTATCAGATAAATATTTTTTTCAATTTTTTTTGCTTAAATCTATTAATCAACCTCAGTCCTGATCAAAACTACTAAATTTAAAAAAAAAAAATTCAGGATTTTAACTCTTTAATTGCCAAATTCATAAATGATGTCACTGATTTGGGAAAAAACGTGTCAAAGATTAGAAATAACATTGGCTTTGATGCATTGTTAGTTTTTGTGCAGCATCAGATTTTAACGTTTTAAAGAGTTAAAATCCTGAATTTGTTTTTTTAAATTTAGTAGTTTTGATCAGGACTGAGGTTGATTAATAGATTTAAGCAAAAAAATTTGAAAAAAATATTTATTTGATACTTTTTTAAAGCAGTTAAAATCGTGGTTGTTTTCAGTCACGAACATAACAAAAGGGTTGTGAATTTGAACAATGCACAAGGGTTAATACAATGCACATATTGTGCACACACGTTTTTACATTGTACTTCATTTTTTTTTAAATAACAGCATCTGTAAATAATTTCTGCAATTACATTTATAATTATACTGTTGACCCATCCCTTAAACCAACCCATACTACCAACCTTACCTGTCCTTAACCTTACCCAATAGCAGCAAAAGTGTTTTCCAATACAATATGAACACAATAAGTAAAATATACTTGTTTTTTTATGTAATAACATAGTTAAGGCCACCTAATATAAAGTGGAACCCTCTTCACCTTCCCCAGCTCCACCTGTATAGATCTGCTGCGAGGTGATTGGACAGCAGCAGCATGACTTACTTGCTCAAGGCAGCGTTTCGTGTATGTATTGGCAATGGCAAGTCTGTGTACTTGCTGTGCAGCAGCAGTTATCATCAACAACAGTGATTCCACCAAGACTAAACACATTAATATTGTCATATTCATTACTACCCTCAGAGAGTTGTCATGACAGAGCTAATATCATTAATTATTATAAGTATTTATAAGCGTGAGGACAGACAACCTGTCATTCAAACGAGATCGTAGCAATAGCAAACCACCAATCAATTCCCAATGGACAAAATCAAAGTCTTGTTTGAGAAGCTGTTTCACTCGGGTATGACACTATAGGGAAGAAAAGGCTATCACAACTTCTGTTTCACGCCGTTTCATTAACAAATGGAACCTTATTGTAACCTATTATTATCAGTATTCTGGTATACATTACCTGGAACCACCAGATCTTCTGGTTTCCACTGCTCTCCTTCAATTTTACGCAAGTACTGAGATGGAGTGTCGGGGAATCTTTGGAAAGCCAGCTTCATGTACTTCTCTCTGATAGTCAGGGCACGGTACAGACCCTTACAGGCCAGCTCGAAATCATCCATGGTCACCTGTTACAGTACAGTTTGGAAGAGTGTGACTGAAATGCCAAGAGCATTGCCTATATTTCTAAAATGAAAGGTGCTAAGTTAAAATGAATGCAAATGTACAAAGAGAGCTTTACATGGACTGAGTGACACTATTTTTAAAAGCAATCCTCTCCCTGATGTCCTGCCAGGCCAGATGAGTTTGATTCTTAGATAAGTATAAGAACTGATGACTACAGGTGAAAATGAATTCCTTAACTCTCTTAAATCCCCCTTCTAAATGTCAGATATAGATATCAGAAACCAAACCCAGGGCTGGACTCCAAAAGCTCAGATGGAGAGACCGTTTGGCTGATCTATCTCTTCTGGTCATTTAACTGCAATGGTCTTGGTAAAGGGCAGTATAGGCTATAAATCAAAACTTGCATAACATGTGCAAATCCCAGTCAGTTCCTGGAAGTTATAAACTGGGACATACCCCAGCAGCATAGTCACCAGTGATGGACACTCTCTGGAAGTGAGGCACCTCCAAATAAGTTGGTTTCTCCTCGAGCACAGCGTGACTGCGGCTGAGAAACTTCTTACTGTGTGAAGATTGGGTAAAGATGAGGTTGGTTAGTTCGGAGTATACTTTGTGTGTGTGTGTGGGTGTGTGTGTGTGTTGGGTGGGGTGGGGTGTGGGGTGGGGGGGGGTGGAGGCAAAAGTATTAAATCAATCACAACTTCCAGGTGAAAATAGTTAAGGACTGATTCCAGTAAGAAAGCCAAAGCAATGGTTTAGGATATACTACAAGAAAAAAAACTTTAAAATAATTTTATATAATGAACGTTTCAATAGAGTTTTCAAACAAATATTTCAGTAACCTCCTAATTCAGTCAAAGCGCTTATAAAAGACGCTCATGATTCATAAAATGAAGTCGCGTATTCCCGCGTTTTCCTGAGGCAAGAGACGTAACCATAGTAACTGTTCAAGGGCTAACGGAGCAGTTTCATCTGTACAAGACGATACAGCGACAAAACGTAAGTACCGTCATTATTATAGATGTACAGATCACTAAATCTCCTTTTTGTATTGGTTTTTGTCAAAAAGTTTCATTTAAAAACGTATTTTAAACAGTTGACGGCTTACTGTTCTAGGTTCGTCAAACCTAAAAAGACAATTTGGCTTGCGCGAGACGAACCTCAAAGAGATTGGCTATGAAAAATAGGCACCTTTAAAATAAAATTTAAGTAAAGAAAGGTTTTACAGTTAAACAAATGAGTGCTTCTAAATGCGTTTATATGATGTACACTCACGTTACATGACAAAAAGTGGTTTTATTCTACAGCTCAGCGTCCTTCGAAAGCCTTTGAAGTCTGAGTACTTCGAAGGATGCAGCCTTTGAATTGGGACACAGCTAAAGTCAGCATGTATTGTAAATCTATTTTCTAAATGCATGTCTGCGTGTCATTTTTTTTGTTTTTGGCGTTATAATTTTTTCAATCAAAAATAATATTCTGACTTTTCTCTCTGGTGATGTATGCAGGACTTCTCCAATCAATCAATCCTCTTAAACCCCGCCCCTGCACACTTATGTTCATCTGCCTCCATTTTTCAGTGCAACGTCCACATCTCAAAATCAACACAACCAATGTCGCTAATCTGTTATACTCAGTTGCACATCACAATATGGAAGATCTATCACTACTTCAATTTCATTACGACTTCAATTAAAAAAGGAGTTATATAATTGTAACTGCTCTGACCGTCTCTCCAAGTCATCATCATCAGTCACATGTTGGGCCAGCTCTTGGTTGAGGATAGGGCAGTCGTCAGTCACATCAAAGAGGGATATCTCTTCACGGACGTCTTCATCTTTGGTTTCCGATGCAAAAACACGCTCTGCGATCGCAACCATACGATCATCCGTTTCTGATTTGAAAAAAAAAAAAAAAATACATTGGTTTTAATGCAAAATAATTATTTAAGGAGAAAGCGGTCTACAAAAGCAAAAAAAAAAGTAAAGTAAAACATGACTAAAAAGCCCCAAAGCTGTTAAGATGCATCAAGTAAGATGATGTTCTGGTCTGGATTTTTATCATTCAAGTATAAAAATAATTTTGGCACAATAAGCGAACAAGCAACTTGTAATTATATAAAGCATCTGACTTGTTGTCCTTTAAACATTTTTAAAAAAACTTCAACTTTCGCTGAACTTCATAACCAGAGCATGCTTTTGGCAAGAAAAACACTTTTTCAGAATGATTCAACCACTGAGTCACTGTGACCGCCGACAGTGAATGAGCAAAATCTCCCATGCAGAGATGAACAAAACCATGACAAATTGATTAAGCCAAGACACAAATCACAAAACTAACAACAGCGTAACACAAATCATAACTTAGAAATGTCTCATTTAAAACTTGAAAAAAACACGAGGTCTACATCTTAAAAGCTTTCAAGAATCACATTAAACATGCGCAGATTCAGTCTAAGCCAGAAGTACACAATTTAGTCATTTGTTTGCTTATGAACTACAATGAGGTGCAAATGTTTTAGCTGAATACGCATTTTAATTACAAAATTAAATTGGCACAAAAATTTGTTTAATTGAATAACATGACGTTTTTTATTTAGCTTGTCAACCTTTTGCTCTGACACTGATGAACTAATGAACATCAATGTTCCAAATTTAAATATTTCTTATTTGTTTTACATTGTAGCATCACGTTTTAAACTTTCCTACAACAAAAATGGTTACACTTTATTTTAAGGTGTATTGACTAATAAAAATGAGTTACGTGTACTTAATATAAGTTTTGGGTTGTATGTACTTATGCTCAATTTAACATAATTGTAAAAAGGCTATAAAATGAAGTGTTACCCAAAATAGGTTTAAATTATATTATAAATGCCAGATTTTCAATATAGTATCAGACTTTTGGACCCCAATGTATATTTTTCCTTAAACAAACAAATGAATAAAATATACATAAGGATGTTTTGCCAGTATTTTCTTGCGCTGAAGCAGTTTTAACATGTCGATCTTGGACGGGTTCCTTTATACTTACTCGCTTCAGATTATTCATTCCCCCAGAGTGGGTGAGGAAGACCCCAAAAAATTGGAAAGAAAAAGGAGGTTATAGGTTAGACTGGGTTAGTAAGCAACATATTGGAGCGGATATTTTATTCACATTTGAGAGATCACACATGCCACCTGAATCAAAAACAACTCTGTAATATTAAATAAAATGTCTCTATTGCAGGCAAATCTCTATTGCTGAATTTTACAATAACAACGTCAATATGAACCTTTGTATAAATCGCAGGGTAAAGTAAAAAGTACAAAATTATGGTAAAAAATAAAAACAAGTCATGCTTATTGTCACAAGATTGCCGACACCTTCAAAAGAACTCAAACGAGGCTTGACACTTTACTATCAGTGTTTCACTATCCGCTCTCCTCACATAGAAGCAACATTTTATCTATTCACTTTCTATGATCATGCAATTTTTAACTGGTTTAATTCAAATCACAGATGCATTGGTCCTCTGGGGCCCTCTCGTCGCAATTGCCATAGTTATTGAATAAATTTCATCACATATTTAATAACTAAAGCTCAGTTAGAGGCCCCAAGCACCCTCACCATTGCTCCGGCACAATCCACAAGGGCTGCGTCTGAAATCGCATACTCGAGTACTTGTTTTAGCGGCCACTAAAAAGTATGTTCTATATAGCATGAATGTGTTTAGTATGAATCTGTATATATTACATTCGTAATGTTTTTATTGTCACATTATCACGTGACCTACCAGCGTCGATTGCGTCGCTTCACTGCCATTCACAAATCCTCTCCCGTGGCCTTATGGGAAAGTGTTCATGACACGCTTACTTTAGAATCTTGCCTGAAGTAGAAGCACATCTGGGTCGTCTTTTATGAGGATTGTGAATTCAGACATGCTTTTTTTGTCACTTACTATATAGTAGGCAAGTATGTGATTTCGGCTGCAGCCAATGACAATGTCATGGATCGTAAGCGCTAAACAAATAAACTTGTTTATACTAAATAATACTCAACATCCTCTAATCTACATTCCTCCACTCTAAAACTTTCCTAAAAATCACACGCCGCGATGAATCCACCTGGAGTTTCATGTAAAATCCATTGGATTTGCCATGGTATGGGTTCTGAGATTCCCATATGTACCAGGTCATGCTCACCCTTCTTTCCAAACACACAAACCATCATCCGCCTACGATTCCTCCCAATACTTACGCTTTTCCTCTGGAGGGTTAGTAACATGTACCCATCAGATATGGGACAGGATTCATGGAGAGAGGGGAAAAATGATGGACCACAACAGAAACAGTAGGTTATACATGAAAACAGAAAGAGGATTTTACTCTGTATTATTTGCTTAATTCACTAAATAGCAAAAATAGGTTTCTGACAAACATCAGCCTAGTCCTGTCCTATAGTAACTTTCTCCTGTCTAGCTTAATATGCAGAGTCAGGTTTTAATATCCATCTATCCTGCTCAATAACGAAGGCTCTGCCAGTATGTGGCCTTCCCTGCCGCTTTGAAATGATAGTGTTTCTATTTTTAAACTTGGCGATATCAGTGACTGATATACTATCACAGTCTGCAAATTCAAATTCTGATTATTCATAGCCTGCACATGGAAAGCAGCATGTCTAGCAATGCATGTCTCAAACCAACCCAATATCTTACTGAGAAGAAAAGAATCAGTCCTAATGCACATAATAAACTTGTGATTGTAAGTACATACACCTTGCAGAATCTGTTATTAATGTAATAACTTTAACAAAATAAGAGGCTGTTTTTATGATACCACTTTTGTTAAAACATGTTTTAACATTTTGCAGATTCTGCCGGTATATGTAAAATTATGAGCACAACTGAAACTGGCTTGAAAACACATACATTTATGATTTATAAATAAATGTTGGGTGAGTGATGGCCTGTCAAGCATGAGCAGTGTTGGGGAGTAACGAAATACAAGTAATTTAGTTACGCGTTTAAAATACAAAATTTGAGTAACTGTATTTCATTACAGTTACATTTTAAATGGGTGGTAATCAGATTACAGTTACATCTGAAAAGTATTTTAGATTACCAAAGTGATTACTTTGAATTTTAATGTCATTTAAACAGCAATTGGTGATTCTCTGACTCTGACTTTGTGAGTCATTTTATAATTCACTCGTCACTGCAACTTTTTCTCACAATTTGTTTTTTTCCCCTCACAATTCTGACTTCTTTTTCTCAGAGTTGCGAGATTTAAACTCACAATTGCAAGTTATAAAGTCAGAATTGGGAGATATAATCTTGCAATACTGACTTTTTTCTTGCAATTGTGAATTTAGTATGTGAGTTAAATGTCATAATTCTGACTTTTCTCAATATTGTGAGTATATCTCTCATAATTCTGACTTTATAACTCGCAATTGCAACTTTATAATCACACAATTCTGAGAGGAAAAGTCAGAATTGTGAGATAAAAACTTGCAATTACCTTTTTTGTGTTTGTTCCACACTTATTAGTATTCCAAAGTATTCTAAAGTATTTAGATTACTCAAGTTTAGTAACTCAATGTAACGAAATACGTTACAAATTACTTTTTAAAGCATGTATTTTGTAATCCGTTATGAAATACATTTTAAAAGTAACCTACCCAGCCCTGAGCATGACATTTGAGCCACTAGAATCTGCCAACTAAGGTTCTCCTGCATTTTCAAGCAAGCATTCGTGTGCTGTAACTAGTCAGTCATAACTCATAAGTCTTTGAGACCTTGCTGATGGAGTCAGACCAAACAATCTTCCACATTGGCACAGCTGCAGAAAACATCAGTGTGAACTACTGAGTCCATGCATAAGATTGAATATTTGACAATTATCATATTTAAGATTGCACTTCGGTCTATATCTAAAAGGTGCGGATGAGTTTATCACAGGTGTTAATGAGGCACTGTATCAAACACTAACACCTCTATTTTCATTCTGCTTCCATTTGTTAAAATGTCAGGGGCATTGACAGTTGAAGAACGCAATGCCTGATATATATCACCACTACCAGACAAAAAAAAACAGTTGCAGTTGGAAACTCTAATCTTGCCTATTGTCTTTGTACAAACTTCTAGAACTTGATCGGCAAAAATAACTATTCGAACACTCCCGTTCCTAGATTACCGTTTCTACTGGAGACCATGTTGGTGTCCAGAACTTTTTTATGTTCTTCAGTTAACATTGGATACACATCTCCAAGCCATACAAGCATTTAATACTCATTTTAATGTTTTCCATGATGTAAAACATATTTCATATATGCAATGTGAAAGCCAAATCTTTGTGTGTTGGATTCAGGTGGTGAATGGACACTCACCGGGCACAGCGACTTTGGGCATGTTGGCTTTCGGTTTCTGACACTATCACTCTTCCTGGAGAAAGAAGGCTGGTCCGACACTGGTCCTCGCAGCGGGCAAGTGTGCAGTTGGACACTGCACCGGTGCAATATTAAGCAGCGGTTGCCCAGTGTAACCAGAACCGTGTACCCGCATTGGACACGGAGGGCTTGACACTCCAGGTTCTGTGTGTTCATCTCTATTTTAAGTTTTAACAGACAGACCGTTTCAAGTGACAAGCTCACACATGGGAAAGAGGATATTATGCAAGTATACACACACGAACATCCAAACACATTACACACAGTATTTCAATTTCCAATTAATTTACTGGTAAAATGTGTTGTATTATGGTAGGCACATTAAACATCTGTTACACATGAATATCACCCCCACCCCCCACGACACTAATAAATTGTGCTAAAACTGCAAAATACATCATAAATGTATCGATAATGTTGAAAAACAAAGAATTGTTAATGTAATGGCAAACTCAGTTTGTATTTTTTAGAAAACATCCTGCCTCTGTTAAAGCGAGGGCAGAAGGCCAAACGCAACCGCTGTACGAATAATGGAACATATTGCAGATTTCACTTGATGAAATCAGGCACAGTTTCAGACAAATGCCATATAAATAACATGATAGTCAACACGAATAATCGTTTAACTTCCTGATAAACCTTCATTGGCTTCAAGAAGAGACTTCAGGCATGAAAATAACATAGCAACAAACCTTACTTTGATTTGTTACAATCCCAACAAAAAACATTTTTGCAGCTTTCACTGGAAGATTTAAGACATTAATTAACATGGGCTAAAAGATGTCATGCTATATAGGACACAGAAGGCGGCACATAGATTTGGCATGTACACCAGCAGCACCATGATTCAAAAGGCCCTTTAAGTGAAATCCATCACACCCCATGCTTGAAATCCGATTGACTTTTCTATATCTAGGCTAAATCATTCTAATCATTATGTATTATATGTCAAAATATACAATTAACATCTGAGAGCAAAAAGAATAAAAGAAAGAAAAACGTGACATTCTAGAGCGAGTGGAACTATATGACAGAAAACTGTAAAAGTAAATGCTAAATAAACTCTTTGGCTACAAAAAAAAAAAAAAAGGCAAAAGGGAAAGAAATAAACAGAAATAATCCCACACATTTCTGAAGAACTTCTGTGTTCACAGTATTCCTGAGCATTGAACCTGCGGATTAAGATTAAAGGGCATTTTACTTTCTCACTTCCGAGGCCTTTACAACATCAGGTCTGAGATTTCTAAAAAAAAAAAAAAAAACATTTACAAATGCAGTTCCTTTCCTTTCGTGAAATATGCATTTCTTGTAATCAAAGCATTCTTGGGCGAAACTCAAAAAAACCTGCTACGGGTCCAAAAATCAATAGAATGATGATTATGAAATTATATTTTGTGTAAAAAAAGTAAAAATAAAATTATACTATTTTAGGACCATTTTGATTTTTTTTGCAATGTGACACTGTCACATTTGTTGACAAACACATGTCAACTCCAAATCACAGTACGGTGATGAGAAAAAAAAATTCTTATATATTTAAACTGTGAAGTATTTATGCATCATAGTAGTAGATGTTGGACTGAATTCATGTCTACTGAAGAAACTATTATATTTCAGTAAAAATGTATTGCATTACAAAAATGGGAATCGAAAATGAGAATAAAATTTCAGATAAGAATTGTAAAAAAAAACCTTCAAATATAATTTATTTTTTTCTTTAGATTTTGTGGTGAAATGTGACCTAAGCACGTTTTTATGAGTTTGTAACCTTCTGCAATTTAGGATTCCTTTAATCAATGCCAAGGTGCTGTTGCGTTCATAAGGGGTCAGAAGTGAAGAAAGAACAACTCAATGCCCTATCTCAATGCCCGTTTAAGTTTTTCTTCCAAAGGAAGAGGGAAAACCCAAGTACTAAATGAGACAAATGAGCCTCAGTGAAAACACACAATGTCCAATGGCCTCATTTTTCTATTACAGCAGGCCAACAGGAAAGATGACCAGTTGTGCATTAATCCCTTTCAGCCAGCAGAGGGCGAACTCTGCACACACGTGCACACATGGTCATGAGGCTTCCAGCTGCCTGGTCAAGAAACTGCTAAAAAATACAAAACAAAAACAAAAAACAAAGGGGGAGACAGTGCAGTCACATGACTTCACAGGACACGCCCAGGCAGCCCTGCTTCCTATCTTCTCTGCTGTTGAGCTTTTTCATGCGATAATGCCTGATCTCGCGGACAAGGGTGTAAAAAGCATCCTCAACTCCCTGAAAAACAGAAAAAGAACATTTCACTGCTGTGCGTGAAGCTTTATGCTAAGCTTCGGTATTACAGTAAAAGCAATCGCTTGAAAAAGAAGTGAACATAAACTAAGCTCACACATAAAAATTTGTATTATGAAAAGCAAGAACTGATCATCAGTCTTTGCCCACCTGTCTGGTCTTGGCAGAAGTTTCTACAAACTCTATGCCGTAGCTTCTGGCAAGTTCCTGAGCTTGCTTGGTGTCCACCGTTCTGGCCAAATCACATTTGTTCCCCACGAGGACCATCGGAACATCATCTGAATCCTTCACGCGCTTGATCTGCTCTCTAAAATGTACCATTATAGACATTTAACACACAAATTACAAATACTCCTTCGTATATATATTTATATATTGTTGGTATGTAAAGAGGACCTATTATGCCCCTTTTCACAAGATGTAATAAGTCTCTGGCGTCCCAAGAATGTGTCTGAAGTTTCAGCTCAAAATACCCCACAGATCATTTATTATAGCTTGTCAAATTTGCCCCTATTTGTGTGAGAAAAAAACACTCCGTTTTTCTGTCCCTTTAAATGCAAATGAGCTGCTGCTCCCGCCCCCTTTCCAGAAGAGGGCGGAGCTTTAACAGCTCGCACTTCGGTTGCTCAACAACAACAAAGCTGGAGAATCTCACGCAGCCAAAATGAGGATTATCAGTAAAGGTGTTCAGCTTTACATTGTTCAAACCGGAGTCGGACACTGATGGAGAGACTCAGGAAGAAGTTACAACTGTTAGAATGAAACTGGACGTTTCTGAATGGTTAGTGGATAAATTTATGTAGTTGTTGTGGAGTTGATTCAACTCATCGATATGTACCGCCATGTTAATCTTTTACGAAAATCCAGCGTTGAATTGAATCGTTTGTGAAGTAGTGCGAGGTAAAATTATTTGGGTAAATAAATAACACTTTACTGACTTTCTTCGGGCACATTTCCTTCACAACAGAAATTGAACCACAGTGTCCTCAGAATGCAGAGAGTCTATGGAGACTCTTATGTTCATTGGTACATCCAATAACATAACATTTGTAATGTTTTTGGCGCAGACATTGTATAAATCCAGCTGCTACAGCAAGTAAACAGAAATGGCGGACTGCTGCGGCTGACTCAGGGCGGTATCTATGCTAAAAAGGCAAATCATCACCAGTTGTGGGCGGGCTTCCATACTCTTATGCAAGAGTAGGCGGAAATCTGAAATCACGCGTTTGGAGAAACTGTTTATGATTAATGTTTATGAGGATTATAAAAAAGGATTTTTACAATCATAGGCTGGTTGTTTACACACACTGTGGACACACATCTGTGTTCAAATTTTGTATAATAGGTCCCCTTTAATCTTAACAGCTTTCAATGTGGTTCATCTAATCAGATTTCTGCTACTTAAAATCCAGACTATTCACAAAATAGAACCCAAACCGTATTCATCGGCTCACGGACCTGTACAAATGCACGTCAGCGAAGGATTTGCTGTTGTTTATTGCGAAGACACAGAGGAAACCCTCTCCTGTCCTCATGTACTGGTCCCTCATTGCGCTGTACTCTTCCTGACCTGCAGTGTCCAGGATGTCCAGCAGACACGTCTCACCGTCAATCACCACCTGCTTCCTGTAAGAGTCCTGCAGGTACAGACATGATCAGCACTGTATATTTGTAATGAGCCTGACAGTGTCACGATTACATGAATCAACCTAGACAATACTATGTAATGAATTATATATATATATATATATATATATATATATATATATATCCTATTCTAATAAAGTATTCAGCGCAGGTCATGAGAACAATGAAAAATGGTGATGGTCATGCATTAAAATGTCAAGTACACTACTGTTCTAAGGTTTGGGGTTAGGAAGATTTTCTTGAAAGAAATTAATACTTTTATACAGCAAGGATGCATTAATATGACCAAATGTACAAAAGATTTCTCCATCAAATGAATGCTTTTTAAATGCTTTTGAACTTTTAAATTCATCAAAGAATCCAGAAAAAATGGTTTCCACAAAAATATTAAGCAGCATAACTGTTTTCAACAATGATAATAAGAAATGTTTCTTGAGCAGCATGCTGAAAATTTAGCTTAGCCATCACATAAATAAATAAAATTATAAAATAGGGAACATATTTAATAATATTTCACAATATTACTGTTTTACTGTATTTTTGATCAAATAAATGCAGCCTTGGTGAACAGAAAAGACTTCTTTCAAAAACATTTCAAAATTCTGACCCAAACATTTGAAGTGTAGTTAACTATATTAAACGGTCTAAATGTATTTTCATAAATATATATCATCTTTAGAAGGCGTAGGACCATAAAACATTTATCCAATCATTATTTTCGGTCCGAATGAAACAATACGATATCCTACCTGCCTGTCAATGTATGTTTTTACATTCCCTCGTGCACCCTGTTTGCAGACATTATACGTCATCAGTGCGTTTTATGCTATGTAGAGTTTATGTAGACAGACGTCAGTCACGGAGCACCACAAACAAACAGCAGCCACCTTTTACACTCCTTACCGAATCAAAACAACGAGCGTATGCTGCGTTCACGCCAAAACTACTGTAATTAAAGAGATCTAACCGAAGCCGTTCAGTCAGACTCAGAATTATGCGTTTCCATGTCAACAGTATCAACACCGAAATGAATCTGCTGCAGTAAGTTGTTTACATTCATTATCATTGTAAAGTTATGTGCTTTGAAACATGAGGTAGTTTAACGCAGTCTCGTGACATTTTGTCGAGAGCAGCTGTGTGTGTGTGTCTTCGTGTGTTTTGGAGGAGGCGTGGCTTTGGAGATGCTCTGAAGGGAGGGTGGGAAGGCTAGCTCGCTATTGCTAGCCTCTCCAAAAATGTCATACTGCACCTTTAAAGAAAGAAGAGGTTAGATGGTCATTTTATTAAGTACCTCAATAGTGGGGTCATATTCATCCACAAAGTGATTCTGAATGAGCTGGATGGTTAATGCGCTCTTCCCAACACCACCTGCTCCCACAACAACCAACTTATACTCGGTCATCTTACAGTCCTGAGAGACCACCTGTGATCGAGACAGAGAGATTGCACATGCAAATATTAATAACACAATATTCATAAAAATTCTGACACACAAATCAATATTTAATACCATATGTGTAACTATATCATGTGTTTGTCTATGTGTATGTATAGGTTAATTACTGCTTCGGTAATATAACCTTTTTTTGAGAGAGAAAAGAGACAGTAAGAAAAAAGATACACTACCATTCAAAGGTTTGTGGTTGGTAAAATATTTTTGAAGTCTCTTATGCTCACAAAGGCTGCATTTATTTGATTAAAAACACAATAAAAACAGCAATATTGTGAAATATTATTACAATCTAAAATAACTGTTAATATATTTTATAATGTAATTTATTCCTTTGATGCAAAGCTAAGTTTTCAGCATCATTACTCCAGTCACATTATCCTAAAATCATTCTAATATTATTCTAATTTTCTTATCATCATGTTGAAAACCATTGGGCTTTTTTTAAAGCATTTATGAATAGAAAGTTCAAAGTATTGGAAACAGAACTCTTTTGTAACATTATAAATGTCTTTACTGTCACTTTTTATTATTTTAATGCATCCTTGCTGAATAAAAAGAATTAATTAATTTTTTTTTTTTTTTTTTTTAAATCTTACGGACCCCAAACTACTGAACAGTACTGTATAATTAAATAACTGTCCTAAAAAAGCTCTGAGAAAAGTAACATGCACCACTTGACAGCCGCTCATGCATGTCTTCGACAGCAGTCTGCGTGATTTGCAGTTTACAGACAGCATATTACACAGTGAATATTACAATTATAAACTCATATTTTTAAGACTCATATTGAAGATATTCAGCGATTTCTGCAAACTTTACCCCTGCGATCTATTTATAGAACGGCTAAATGTCAAAGTCAGTCTCAGAGTACAACCAGGAAAAAAGAAGAAAAGAAGAGAAGAGCAGAGGTCACTGACCCCAGAACCATTTTTACTTGCTCAACCTAAACCTGAGACACAGACTTCAGGTCAAAGCATCTATTTTACCGTCACCAATTGAAAAGATTGCACATATAATAACTTGTGTGATTCAGCTGCGCATGTTCCAAGGAAAAAAAATGTTGTTTATCTTTGTAATCATTCATCAAGGATTAAATAACACGCTCTTCCTCTTCAACAACTTTCCTTTCGCACTGACGTCACTTGTGTTGTGGCTATTGGATAATATTACCCAACAGATAAATAAAAGAATATTGATTTCACGACTGATCAAAATTGATCGGATACTAACTGAGGACAAATATCAATCATGATTTTTTATTTTTTTTATCCCCGTAAAGAAACAATTCACCCAATTCTGTCATTTAGGCAGAAAAGCAGTCACTTTTCACTGGATTGTACTTAAAAGTCACAATTTTAAATATTGTTGTGCTCTATGTAAATATGCACTTTCAACTGATATGAATGTCCATCCCTTTACCTTGGCTTTTATGACAAGAGAGAATGTTCCTCTGATGGTTTAATCTATTTGAACTAACATAATGATTTAAAACTAACAGTATTGAGATGTTTGTGATGGAATAATCCATCATATTAGGTCAAAACCCTCAAAACAATATCATTATGTTGCTCAATTGTAAACACCTGATACAGGAAACTTCAAAGAATACATTTGACATGTTAATAAGACAACATGTCACGAGAAATCAAATGTGTCCATTTAAAAGAGACATTTATCCTTCATGTGCCAAAATGCTGACTATGTCGACAGTTCACTGGGATTTGAGGCATTTATGTCGCACAAAGAAGCCTTTATATTTTGTGTTTACAAGTGCCACTACACACGAAAATCGCGTAAACACCCGAGGATGGTTATAAATGTGAAGCGGAGGGTTTATAAGGCGTGGAGAAGGAAACTCACCGCTTACTCTGCAGTTCTGCGACCTCTGGCTGATCTGATCAACAGGGCTTCGCTAATTACTGCTCTCTCGCCCAAAATAATGCCATGAGGAGCGCTTTAAAAGTCACTTCACACTCGTCTGGAACCGACGTAAACCCAACGAACGGGATTTAGTTGGGAGGCTATAGATTCAGGCTGTAAAAACTGCAGTTAAATAAGTCTATCTAAAGTTTTGAATAAGAGTTGACCAAGCAGCTTCCCCCAAAACTTCACGATTCAGAGCGACTTCCGGCTTCAGAATTCCACAAATCATGTCAAAATAAAAGTCTAGGCGTTGCAGCGGCCATGTCCGATGATGTAAAAAAAATTAAATTAACATAATAAATGTTCGTATATGTGGAAATGTTGTGCACTTTTATTTAATAACACGATACTTACATCTGACTTGAAAGGTTTAAAGATATTATTAATGTGAAATGCACTGTAATAAAAGTTCATTCAGCAAAATGATGCGCAGAGAGAAAGCAAATTATATTATTATTAAAACTTTAATAGATATCTGTTTGAAATGCACAAACTGCAGCAAATCTGGCTAAAAATCAAAACCATTGTGTCTTTGCAAGTCTTAAATATGGTCAATTCTCACCATCAGTCAAGTAAAATATAAATGGAATATTTCAGTTACAATTATTCTCTATTATGCACAATTGAAGTAAAACCAAAACATAATTTTCAAAAAAAAAAAACAAGGACAGATAACAATGTTTTGTTTTATACATATTTCACGTAAATGAGAACTAGCAAATTCATATAAAATCTGAATTAAAATAAGATCTATGACAAGTAAAATCATACAACTAATATTATGTTTGGATAAACTGCATGAAAACATTACTGTGCCACACCGTGAGATGTGTCGACAGTCAAAACATGATGCAAGAAAATATAATTTCAGAGAAAAACATTTCTTGTGAAAGGTGCTTCTTTCCCAGTCAAATTATTCTAGGAATTTTGGCAGTACACTGCATCCATACCAAGTGACAATGGCTTCTATTGGTTCCCTGCAGGAGGAGAAATATCAAACACACGACAAATACCGAGTGCAGCTGTTACAGTAGCTGCGCTTCACAATGAGAAACCTCCTTCCTCCAGTAAACCAACGACCTCAGTCCTTTATTCTTAATCACAGTCAGTACTGTGTTCATTATTGAGGACAGAGGCAGTGTGTCAGATCGTCGAGCTCCAGGGGAGGGGCTGCTAAATAAGACAGGAAACAGATGATTCGATTTGGTAGGCTCAGTTGACTCAACACCCCCAGCGCCCTTTTCCCGAGGGCATTTCGGAGAGCAATTCTGCATAACTGCTGAAGATTGAGGGGTGTGGCTGAAAGACGGCAAAACAAGAACTTGTCACTTTTCTGCTTTAGCAAAACATGTTTGATTTTTACAGTAAGAATTTTTTAATATTTGATATTAATTCACACATCGCTTCATTTTAGCAGTTCCATTTCAATAAAAGGTCTGATTGGACTTAGAAGTTTTGATTGTTGAATGGAGGTCCGAATGTAACACAATGAATTCTTTTATCTCAAAAGAGCAAGGAAAATTTGATGTCTGATAATATGAAGCCTTTAAAAACAACACCTTCTATCATCATAACATCCAAAACTTATAAATTGAGCCCTTAAACTTACATTCATAAAACTCCAGGGAGAGGGCAGATGCTGAGCCGGCTCTGGTGTACTGAATGGGCTTTTTGCCGAGGTTGTCTCTGGCGTAAACATTTCCCCCAAATTCCACCAACAGCTCAATTAGTTCCAGATTTTTTACTTTAGCAGCATGATGCAGTGCGGTCTCATGAAGCTTTGCGGCGTTTACATTCGCACCTAAAAACATGAAAAGAGCACAGACATCATAGGAAGTCTTTTCATGTGCCACAACATATGAAGAGGATATTTGATTTAAGTTCACCTTAAGTTAGTATCGCAGTAAAACACTTTACAATATGGTTTCATTTGTTAACTACATTGAACAATACTTCTACAGCATTTACTCATCTCTTCATTTCAACATTTACTTTTATAAATCAAATGCTGTATCTGTTAACATTAGTGAACTTACATGAATGAAGCAATGAATGTGTTTTATAACAAATATTACTAAAAATGTTGAAATTAAGAGAGGAGTAAATGCTGTAGAAGTATTGTTCAATGTTCCCCTCCCTCTTGCGGCGACATGTCTTCTCTTTTCTGATGAGGTGTTTATTAGTGTAAGGGTGGAACAATCTTTCACTCATGTGAGATCAAGCAATATCAAAACCACAACCATCCAATGGACCAAATCAAGTCCCGCCTTCATTTTTTCTTGTTCGAGAAGGATATGTGTCACAATATGGAAGAAAAGCCTATCACAACTTATGCAAATGCAGAAACTCACCTGCATTCAGCAGAACCTTGACGCAGTCGAGATGCTGCCTTGCACACGCCACATGCAGAGGGGTCCCGAAGTGACAGTCATGGGCTTCCATAAACGCACCCTCATCAATCATGAGCTGAACACATTTCGAGTTACCTGGCAGACACAAAAAAAGATATTTTAAATCATTCTGAAAGAATTTGTATTTGAATCATTGATTATTTTTCTCTCTTAAAATATCAAGTCAATTTGAAGACTGCTTTTCACAATACACGTCGTTTATAATATCTTAATATATTCAAGTCACATTTAGCATATTAGACCAGATTTGGGCACTAATGTAGTTTACATTTTGTGAAAGTACAAGCAATCAAGAATTTGAGTATATATCGCCCCACATAAGTATTCAGTGTGTATGTGGATAAAAGTTGGATTTACACTCACCAGCCAATTTATTAGGTAACAGATGCGTTCAACTGCTCGTTAACGCAAATATCTAATTAGCCAATCACATGGCAGGAACTAAATGCATTTAAGACACGATCTGCTGAAGTTCAAAGTGATTTTGAACACGGTTGTTGGTGCCAGACGGACTGGTCCGAGTTCTTCAGAAACTGCTGATCTTCTGGGATTTTCAAGTCAAGTCATCTTTATTTATATAGCGCTTTTTACAATGCAAATTGTGGCAAAGCAGCTTTACATTAATAAGAAAATGGTGTCATTGTGCAGCTTATTCTATATATTATTGATTCATTCCGTTGCAAAGATCAGTAGTTATTAGTCTAGTTAATTTAGGTACAGCAGCACTGGAGAAAACAGTGATGTAATCGTCCGGCTCAGCTCAGTTCACATACAACGGCGCCAATGCAGGCATGTCAAAAACACTGCTGAATATCAAGCAAGTGTCCCCAACTTAAGCAAGCCAAAGGCAATCACCATCAATGGTCTGAACAAGAGAAAATACCCAGTGAGTGTGGGCAAAAATGCCTTGTTGATGTCAGAGGAGAATGGCCAGACTGGCTCGAGCTGATAGAAAGGCAACAGTAGCTCAAATTAACCACCCGTTACAACCGAGGTCTGTCGAAGAGCATCTCTGAACGCACAACACATCCAACCTTGAAGCAGACGCGCTACAGCAGCAGAAGACACGCCGGTGCCACTCCTGTCAGATGAGGACAGGATACGGGGGCTACAATTCGCACGGGCTCACTAAAATTGGACAAGACTGGAAACGTTGCCCCAGATCTCAGTCCAATAGACTAGAACACCACTGGGATGTGGTGGAATGGGAGATTTGCATCATGGATGAGCAGCTGACAAATCAATATTGACAAATCTCTGAGCAATGTTTCCAGCACTCAGCACTTCCAGTTGCTGAATCTATGCCACGAGGAATTAAAGGGGTTAGTTCACCCAGGCAGAATTTTCATTTTATTAATTACTCGTCCTCATGACGTTCTACACGTGTAAGACCTTCGTTCATCTTTGGAACTCAAATTAAGATATTTTTGATTAAATCCGATGGCTCAGTGAGTCTCTATCGGCAGCAAGGCAAAATAACACTTTCAGATGCCCAGAAAGATACTAAAACATATTTAAAACAGGTCATGTGAGAACAGTGGTTCAACCTTAATATTATAAAGCGAAGAGAATACTTTTTGTGCAGCAAAATAACGACTTTTCAACAATATCTAGAGATGGTTGATTTCAAAACGCTGCTTTACGAATCTTTTGTTTCGAATCAGTGGTTCAGAGCGCCAAAGTCACGTGGTTTCAGTAAATGAGGCTTCGTTACGTCATAAGTGTTTCGCAATTTTAATAGTTCACGTGACTTTGGCAGTTTGATACGCGATCCGAACCACTGATTCGAAACAAAAGATTCGTAAAGCTGTGTTTTGAAATCAACCATCACTAGATATTGTTAAACATCGTTATTTGAGTTTTTTGGCACACAAAAAGTATTCTCGTTGCTTTATATTATTATATATTATATTAAGGTTGAACCACTGTACTCGCATGAACTATTTTAAATATGTTTTAGTATCTTTATGGACATCTGAAAGTGTTAATTGTCTGGCTGTCAACAGAGACTCACTGAACCATCTGATTTCATCAAAAATATCTTAATTCATGTTCTGAAGATGAACGAAATGAGGGTGAGTAATGACCGAATTTAAATTTTTGGGTGAGCTAACCCTTTAAAAGCAGTTCTGAAGGCAAAAGAGGGTCCAACCCATCACTAGCAAAGTGTACCAAATAAAGTGGCCATTGAGTGTATATCCAGATTTGTATAAAGAGCTAGCTATATAGTAACTATCGCTTTATGTGAGAATGCTGTCTACATGCAGGCATTGCATATATGAAGTATTTATCGACAGCCCTAATAAAAAGCACATAGGTAAAAAATCAAGCATCGGGTCACCTTACCGCCCATGCAGGCTTCATGCAAGGGTGAGAAGGTGAAGAGGGGAGGGTTCACCATGGCTCCATGTTCTAACAGCAACTTCACACACTCCAGACTACCAGCAGCACAGGCGTCACACAACGGAGTGCTGCCGTCAATGTTGCGAGCATCGACCTGTTAATGACACCAGCGAATAAACAACTGATGCACTGACAGATTCATGAGGCCTACATTATGGAGGAGCTCCTTACATGAGCTCCAGCTTCCAGGAGCAGCTTCACACACTGCGTCTGGCCCTGTATACAGGCCTCATGGAGGGGTGTGATCGAGTCCACGGCCACAATGTTGACCGACGCTCCGTTCTCGATCAGTTTTTGGAGCTGCGCTGCTCTGCCCTGAGCCGCGGCCTCATGCACTGCAGAACGGTCCGTCCAGAATCCCAGACCATGAGCTGAGGGTAGAATGGAAAGATGGGAGTTTTAGATGGGTGTTTATGGTAGATAAGTGATTATGCAGCAAAATAGGTAAAAAAAAAAGGAATTGCAAAAATATTTATATAGTAATTTAGTTCTGTAAAAGTAGTGTTGTACTCCATTTGAAGATGTACTACAGCATTTTGGGAAAGGAAGTTGTGGACATTACAGTCTCTGATTTCAACCATTTGTTTATTACAGTGAACAGAACAGGGAGATTTAACAAAGACAGGCACAGGACAGTGAAACTGACTCAGGTCACACTGATCCAGGGCTTTGGTAACCTGCTAATTGTCATTGGTGACTGATTCAAGGCCAAACAGCACGTGATCACACAACAGTAATATTTGTCATCGAAACTTGCTTTGCACAATTATATGAAAACGTGTCATATAGTTACAGCGAACTCTGTCATACAGAGTCGTTATTTGTAATGTAACAAGTATCATATAAGAGGACAGACATCCTGCAATCTTCATGTTAACTTACCAATATCCCCGAAAAGCGAAGGCCTTGTGCGCGTTATTTCAAATTCCATCATTTATTCCTAATCATAAGAGAATGAATATTGTATGCGTCACATATTCAAGAGGCATGAGGTTATCATCGTCAGCCATGGTTTACAAACACTCGACCTATTTTTCAATCCAATGGCGAATGACGCTGTATGTGTTTCCTTGGTGTTGTCCTGCAGGGGGCGCAATGTGGCTCAAAAAGACGAATTCCTTTTGAGCGAGGAGGGGGTTTTTTTGGATATGTTTGTACATCAAACTAGTGATAGTTTTAAAAAAAGTTAATTTGCAAGGATTAGTGTGGGTTTCTGACATAGAAATCCTGAGCCGCACCAGCAAACTGTATAAAATGAGAAAACAAAATGATTGTCGAATAATTGCAATCGTCTGTGATTGGTTTATTCTCACCAGCGCTGAGAAAAGTAATGGTTACCACGTGACGACTTGGGCCACGGTCTGAAAGGTCATTTCCATCATACATAAAATTGACTTGCAACTTAATAGAGAAAGAGAATTTTTGAAATAGCAGTTTTTATTAAGACCAAGGAGTTAATTGAAACACATTTTATCTGACTAATTAGAGAAAACGTTCGGGCCGCCAAGCTCAGCCTATTTTGAGATCTCGCTCTGGTTTGTCTTTTTATTTATTTATTTATTTTTAATTAATGCACAACAACATAATAACATTGTCAATGAATTACACACAAACACATAATAATAAACAAGAATTATGGATACACTACTTTATAGGTGCAAAAACATACAGACATTATCATACAGGGAAAGCCATGTATTTTGTTTAAACATTTCTTCATAATGTTTTATAAACTTTAGGGATTTTTTGTTATTTATATAATGCAGAGATTTGACAAGTAATATTAATTCAGTTTTGAAATGGGAATAGGATGGAATGCTATTTGAAAACGTTTGTTTATGAATAAAGAATTTGCCATATAAGATGAAGAAATTATCAATATATTCAAGGAGTCTATTTTTATCATCAATATAACAGAATATAATGTCTTTTAGACTGAAGGGACAAATAACATTGGTAGAATTGAAAATATAGGAGCCAAGATCGGACCAAAATTGTTTGGATATAGGGCAATCATAATAAGAACATGAACTGTCAATATCCTGATATTTAGACATGTGAGAATTGACAGGATATATTTTATGTATCGCTCTGGTTTATCATCAGCAGGATGAGTGACGGAGTAAAGACTGAACAAAGCCTTTGGCATATTTTCTGGTTTATTTCATGTGCAAAGCAATTATGCATATCAAGCAAAGAAGCATTTAAAAAGTGTTTTGAGCAACAGAACATTACCAAGACATTAGTACCATTCGCATAGACCACAACAACAACAACAGAAGAACTGACTGAACATTTTCAGTCGTTTCAAAGTATTCAGTTTGGTGTTTTCAGTCACAAAAGTTCATCACAGAACGTCTAGTCAGTTTCCTCAATCCTTCAAGCGGCTTCAGCAGTAAATGTGAAATGAAATGTCTTCAAAATAAGTTCAAGTACCTTGACGGAAGTCTACCAGACGTACCAACAACGCTTTCGAGTGTACTAGAGGGCCACTTAGAAAATCTGGGGATTTTGGATCCAGAAGTTTGAATAGGCATATTTCATATTTAAAACAAAGTTATGATGTAAAACGGAGAAGAAATAAATCAATATCATAATCAAAAAAAAAAAAAAAGCAAATGTGCCCATAGCAGTGTGAAAATAAAGACATTTTGCTGAACATCAATAATGAAATGTAACACATTTTCACCAGCTGATCCTTCCTGATTTTACATTCCTACATACATAAAAAGACACATTCTTTTAAAGGAATAGTTAACCCGAAATGACAATTCTGTCATATAATACACGTTGTTCCAAAAGACTGGTTTTTCCTGTTGAACACAAAATTACAATTTCTTGAAGAATTGTAAGACAATTCTTGCCATACATTGCTTGTTGGAACTTGAGTAAATAATGACAGAATTGTCATTTTTTGGTGAGCTTTTCGTTTATAGTGGGTGAGCAGCATTGCAATGACCGAAGCACTTCTGTGCACCACTGAACAACAAAAGCAACAAAGTAGAGCTGCACGATTAATCGTTAAAAGTTAATCGCGGGCTTCGATTAAAACACTCATGCGATCTTATGAATCGGCTGTCTGTTATTAATCCTTTGACAAGTACGTTTACAGCAAACATTCAAATCTGTGTTCACGCTGCATCTGTCAAGTATTGATATGAAACAGCTTCACAAACAGGCAAACGTTTCACCAGAAGGTGGCGACAAGTGAAAAATGTCACAGTCATTGAATCATTCACTCAAGAAATTCGATTCATCCAATAATGAAACAAGCGAAGTCTTTATGAGTGAGTCATTGAATCATTCATTCAATATTTTTAAATAGACCGAAGCAATTAACATTTGATCGGAACCTCTAGTTAATTACTTGTTATTTTGTTTAGTTGTCTTTTCAGAATCGTGGGAGAATTGTGATCTAAGTGATAGCTTAAAAAAAAAAGTTAATTTGCAAGGATTGGTGTGGGTTTCTGACATAGAAATCCTGAGCCGCACCAGCAAAACGTATAAAATGAGAAAATAAAAATGATTGTCGAATAAGCACAAACGTCTGTGATTGGCCTATTCCCACCAGCGCTGAGAAAAGTATCACTCATCTAGTAATGAAACAAGCGAAGTCTTTATGAGTGAGTCATTGAATCATTCATTCAATATTTTTAAATAGACCGCAGCAATTAACATTTGATCGGAACCTCTAGTTAATTACATGTTATTTTGTTTAGTTGTCTTTTCAGAATCGTGGGAGAATTGTGATCTGTATTTGAAACAAAAAATCGTGATCCTCAATTTATCCAGAATCGTGCAACTCTACGACAAAACGCTAAAATCATTACAATATCCATGTGCTGGCCAGCAGTTTCCATTAAAGCAACTAAACATCAGTGGTGCGGATGTGGTCAAGACTGTGTGAAAAGTCTGTGTCGCTGGGAGTGAATTGAGGCTGGGAATGGTGTCGTTGTCGAGCCGTAGACTGAGAGGCGTGGCCTGTGTGCGTGAGTGAGGGGAGAGAGCTGTACGGCCCGTCTCTTTGACCCTCTTCCTTCAAAAGCTTCTCCTGATCGGGCACAGGGGTCCACGGCTGCCACGAATCTACAGTGGAGCAGCACTTCGTAAGCTGAGGCTTCTTCTGCGTAGAAAAGACTTTCCCGGAAGAGCGGAACTGTCAATCAAGAGAAGACAACTGAGACATGCGCATGGTTTTTTTTCTTAGGAATGTCTAAAAAAAATGTTTGGAAAGAATTGAAAAATTAGAATTGTTGTTAATTTTGTAGAAGCTGATCTGATGTTAAGGCGTTTTACATTGGAAGGTGATCAAATATATAGTATTTTTATTTGATTTAATAATTACATTTTATAGTTATTACTCTCAGTTCTTGACTCAATTTTAAAAAACACTTTAAAACTTTTTTTTTTTTTTAAACCTTATTCCAAAAAGGTTCTATATAAGGAGAAATGTCTTAAATGATTGCATGCTATTTTCAAATTTCATTTTTTTCTAGTGATAAAGTGTTTCTGGGACTAAACTGCTAGGTTTATTTAACTGCAAAATGAAAAAAAAAAATACTTAATTAATACTAAATCCATAAAATGATCCCATAATGGGAACCCCTAAAAGGTTCTATTTATGAAGTGACTAACAGAACCCTTTAAGGTTCTATATGGGACCTTTTCTTCTAAGAGTGTATATTCACAGGCCCCGTTTACACTAGTGTGTTTGCGTTTTAAAACGCATAAGTTTTGCTACGGTTACGCTTGTCGTTTACACTACGCCTGGATTTTCGAACCTCGGGAATGCTCCAGACCCCATTTTAGTTTGAAAACACCGAGGTTTCGTTTCAGTATAAATGCACCAAAACGGAGACTCCAATAACATGGAGACTGAACTGCAGTCTTTGCTGGCTTTGTTGTCATTTTTAGGACCCATTGTGCAGTTAGGCTGCTTACATCCGCAAGAGGTAACCATTTACACTTGTAAGCGTCCAAACAGTCATGTGACATGCGTGTTCGGTCGTATAGCATAGACAGAGATCGTTTCTGAAACGATGTGGAAACACCAGTGTAGACGAGGATCATTTTAAAACAAAAACGCAGTAGTGTAAACGGGGGCTCAGACTGTTTGAACAAATTAAAACTGACATCAAAACATATTTGGAAACAATATCCGAAAACGTGAAAGTGATACAAAATATGCAACTGTTTAATATAATACAAACCATTTTTTTTGATAGGCAACTTACCTGAAAGATCAAGATCGGTGATGTCAATCTCTAATCCATATCATCTGATATTAATATCTGATGATAAAGTGTTTTTTAAAATGCTTTAAGAAGATTTTTTTTTTACCTTAGTTGGCCCTCTAAAGTCTTCAATTTTTGAGGAAATATCTTTGATCCAGCCCTTCATGTCTTCTGGAGTGTCTGTCTGCAGGAACACACAGAACATGAGCAGGTTTTCTAATCTTTTATGTAGTTGTCATTTGATTTATTGAATCAATTTTTCATATAGTAGTTTGATTTACATCATTTCATTTTATTATTACTATTCATTTTATGTTCCGATGTGTTATATAACTTCTTATTTTACTTATTTCTTATTCCTATTTTTTCACAAGTATCAATAAACTCTGACAGAGAAAGCCAGAGAAGAGCAGAAGCAGGAGACAGTGTGTTACAAACTGAAATTTTCCATCTGGGGTCGGATCTAATATATCTGATATTTCTGACATGGAGGTCCATCTGATCTAATATATATCAATAAAATGTTAATAAACATTATGTACTTAAATTATGATTTGACAAATTGATCTCCTTTATAGTCCAGATAACTGATGGTTACTCACTTGCTTTGTTTACTAAGTTACATTAAAGGAATAATTCACCAAGTCATCATTTACATCGCACACATTTACTACTCAATTTGTTTCAAACCCATATGCAGGTCAGCAGAATGTCCAAGCTGCTCTTTTATGAACAAAATAAATGATTTTGTACCAAGATGACGACAGTGTTATTTTAGTATTAATCATATAATACTATAGCATTAAATAATATTTTGAATTAGCTTTCATTTATTTGTTTCGTTTTAATTTTAGGATTTTAGTAATTTTAGTACTTCAACTTATTTTATTTCACTTTATTGCATTTTTTTTTTTCTTAAATTTTAAAATTTTGGATCAAAGGATTAATGATCTTCACAAGTCCATTTGCATTTACATCTTCCCTCAGCAGTAAAGCAGCCACACAAACACCTGTCACATACTTGAAAAGCACTTATAATGAGTTATTTATGTTTCGCTTGAGTGGCAGAGCATTTATGCAAAGACGATTCAACAAACAGTTCACCTTAAAATACATTCAAACACAGCTGCAGATTTGGATGCTAGTCAATGGGATGAACCATGTGTGCATTATGTGCTTCATCTACCCAAACTTGATTTTTTCCTGGATCATTATTATCAAATCAATTTAGCCCAGAGTTACCTGGACGTAGAAGGTTCTGGTACTTGTGATGATTTCAAAAAGGTTATCACGAGACAGCAGCTCCCTACAACAAACAACACTTATTAATAATGACATATACATATACACACATATACATATACATATACACACACATATATATATATATATATATATATATATATATATATATATATATATACATACATATGTATGTATGTATGTATGTGTATATATATATATGTGTGTATGTATGTATGTATGTATGTATGTATGAATATATGTATGTGTGTATATGTATGTATATATATATATATATATATATATATATATATGTGTGTGTATATGTATATGTATATATATATATATATATATGCACACATTTTTAATCAAGCAAGGAAGTATTAAATTGATCAAATGATACAGTCAAGACATTTATGTTACAAAAAACTTATTATTTCAAATAAATGCTGTTCTTTTGAACTTTCCATTTATCAAACAAGCCTGAAAAACGTTTCTACATAAATATTAAGCAGAACAGCTTTTCAAACACTAATAATAATAAATGTTTCTTGAGCAAATTCAGCATATTAGAAGGATCATGTGACGCTGAAGACTGGAGTCTCAGCTTTGATCACAGGATTAAATGACATTTTAAAATATATTAAAATAAACAGTTATTTAAAAAGGTAATAATATTTCACAATGGTACAGTTTTACTGTATTTTTGATCAAATAAATGCAGCCTTGGTGATATATATACACACACACACACACATTTTAAACCCCATCCCCCACCACCAAAAACCAAAGTTCTCACCCTGATTTCACAAGGCACTCGTTAACTTTCAGCACATCCCGCAATCGAATACTGCGCAACGGTTCCTTATCCTACAAAGAGACGGGTTTACACATCTGTTCATGATGTAAATATAAATCTCCTGCATTCTGTTAAAGAGTTTTCCATTCCAGCATCTCACCATTTCAGATTTATAGTAGCTCACAGTTTGGTCATCTAATATAAAAAACCTCCTCTTCCAGCTTTTCCTCTGAAAGAACATTTGATTCAAGTGTGGTGATGCGAAAATCAACTTAAAGTATTGCCCTGTTTCTAGTTTTGCAGGGCCCAGATTTTACATCGGACATATTGTGCAAAATATTACATTTATCAGAACAATGTAAAATTACTATGAACTGCATAACCCATAAACAAATACTGATTATACCCAAAATCACAAGACACTGGTCTTACCACATTGCCTTGCTTGACACAGTAGCCAGACCTCACCACATTTGGACGCACACTCTGGCATCTTCTTAAAGTGACATGTGACCCAGGTTCACTTGTGAAGACGTCATCAGATTCGTTCTGAGGAACATAACAGATTTATGTTCATATATTTTCCTTTCAACTCAATTAAAAACGCGAATAAAAACCACACAAATGCGTTACCTGTTGGACTGGCGTGTGCACAACCACACCTCCGACAATTTTTGTTTTATACGCCTGTCGAGAAGTTGACTGACTTGGGTTTGAAACATTTGTGACATCAGAGCTTTGGGCCACCGGTGATACTTTCGGAACCTTAAAAAAAGATATTTACCAATTAAAAAGGATCTATTGTGTTTTTTTTTTTACATTTTCAACTTTCCCTACTGTGTAATGTTGCTGTTTGAGCACAAAAAATGTCTGCAAAGTTACAAAGCACAAAGTCCCTCCAAAGGGAGTTATTCTCTATATCAGTGCACGCAGTTTCTGAACTCCCAAAGGTACACATCACAAAATTCCTCATTTAAAGGGTTAGTTCACCCAAAAATGAAAATTCAGTCATTAATTCCTCATCCTCATGTCGTTCTACACCCGTAAGACCGTCGTTCATCTTCAGAACACAAATTAAGATATTTTTGATGAAATCTGATGGCTCAGTGAGTCTCTATTGCCAGCAAGACAAACACTTTCAGATGCCCAGAAAGATGCTAAAACATATTCATGTGAGTACAGTGGTTCAACCTTAATATTATAAAGCGAAGAGAATATTTTTTGTGCGCCAAAAAAAAATAAAAAAAAATAACGACTTTTCAACAATATCTACTGATGGCTGATTTCAAAACACTGCTTCATGAAGCTTTATCTTTTGTTTCGACTCTTCGGATTTCATCAAAAATATCTTACTTTGTGTTCTGAAGATGAAGAAAGGTCTTACAGGTTTGGAACGACAAGAGGATGAGTAATTAATGACAGAATTTTCATTTTTGGGTGAACGAACCCTTTAAAGCTGCAGTCTGTAAGTTTTGCCTCTTTGTCGCCATCTCTGTTTGAAACCTGCAATTGCAATTATTTCCGGAATTATCATTTTTATGCGAGCTGTGCATCAGCACGGCTCCTCAGCGCGGATGAATCTAATGTTTTCTGTCAGTCACCACATCGGTGTGGATACTGTACTTCAGAATCACAGATTCTACATCTTGGAAGTATGACCAAAATAAGAATTTTCACCAGAAAATATCATCTGAAAAAGCAAATGACATGTCTGCCACTTTTGTTCTGACCAAATGAGAAAAAAAGTATTACAATCGCTCTGCTTTGATTAAATCTAACGATCGCTTAGCTCACATCACATCAAACCATGCAAATTATTATTGTTATACTTTGTTCTCAAATTGTTAAATTTAACAACATCAGCACTACGTGTATTTAGTATGTATTAGAGTTAGCTGTGGATTTAATTTCTGTACAGTCCAATCTCTATTTGTCATGATACAATCTGCCATCAAAATGATTATTTTAATTCCCGCTGCTGTGAGAAAAGGCTTTAAATGATCCATGCAGTCTACTAGCTGGTACTCGTTCTTTATGTAAACAGATGTGATGTAATGGCGCCAAGACAAACAGCTGCAAGCTCGAATTTCCCATGGAAACTTACCAGTACTACCTGAATTATGAAACATTACTGCAAGCTTACCGTTGTGAATTAGGCTAAGGTAAGAAGATAGTTTCGAACACTGGCTGGTTATGTACTTGCTCAAAAATTGATTTTGGATCATTTTTGTCCAGCTGCGTTAGCAGTGTGCTAAAACTCGCAGTTAAGGGGCGTGACATATACAAAACCCGCTCGAAGCAGTTGACCAATCACAACACACTGATCCAGCCGACCAATCACAGCACATTTCGCTTTTTGGAAGGAGGGGCTGCATAGAGACTGAAACTAAATAGTGCATTCCTGACAGACCGTGAAGAGAGGTGATGCAACAATTTAAAATATGTGAAAAATGAACATTCAAGCATAAAAACCTATTCTAGTAGAGCCCAAAAACAAAATCAAAAGGGCATAATGGGTCCTCTTTAATATATATGCATAAAGCTTATTCACATCAAACTGGCTAAACCAAACAAATATAGACTTTGCATTAAACCATGTATAATCTCATCTTTCAACTCTAACTGAAGTCCAGGGTTGTCGCTTTTTTTAGAATATATAAATGAGACATGATGACAGCAGTGAAGTGAGAATGCAAAAAGCTTGACATACTGTAATTTTGGTGGCATTATTCAGAGCAATGACCCACTCCTTCAAGTCCCCGGCATCATTAGCCTGCAGAAAGTACCGTCTAGACAATGCATTTATTACTGGAAGGGGAAAAAAAAAACAATGGTTAGTGATTGATACTGTGAAAAACTAATAAAAAACATAATGTACTTACCAAAGCAGAACTCTGCCTTTGGTTTCTGTTTTACTGATGCTTCATTAACCTACAAATCAAGAGAGATCAATTTTAAATAAGCAAAATAATTAAAGATTCTTATATTTCTTTCTACATTATGGTAGAATGTGATACCTTTGAAATGTAACTGAGTCGCAAACTTCCAACAGACTCCGTTCCCACAGGTAGGTTCTGTTTTTTAAGGAAAAAGGCAAAAATAGTTATGCAAATACAGGATTAGCGTTTTTAGGATGCAAATTTGAGGTTTAGAGTGTAGGTAAATAAGAAGATCCTCTGTAATGCCATACTGTAAAACTTTGTTTGAAGCTGCAATGGAACACAACGAGCAATACCTGTGGATTATCCATATACCATAGGAGAAAATTCTTATCAGTATCCAAGATAAAATAACGCCGGAAAAACCTATCACTGTTCTCATTTTCCTCAATATCCAGGAATCCACAGGTCCGGTTTTGTCTGTCCAGGTAAGGCATGTCCCAGATCTACAAAAACAAAACAAAAAAAACACTGAATCTCACACAGCCTTCTTTAAATACATAAACTTTGAGTTTTTGAGAATACAATAAATTTAGAAACAGAGTTTATAACTGCACACACACACATAAACAGTTTAATGACTGCAAATGAGATAATCCCTATATGTATTTCACACAATATTTACATCCGTATCCATCACTCAAATGGATATTTTTTGTTTTTACTCTGTAAATACTAGATTCAGGGTTCCCACACCTTTTGAACAATATTTTTTCCAGTGGCTCGTGACTATAGACAGGAAATCTAGCAGGAAATCTTTTAATATTTTTTAATAAGAAATCTTTTAAATTAGGAAATTTTAATAGGATATTTTTTAATAGGAAATCTTTTAATAATATCAATAGACAGGAAATCTTTTAATATTTTTTACACAGACTGCACTTACACGGAGTAATTTTAGCTAAATAAAAAGCTACGCATAGCTAGAAAAATGAATGACTATTAAAGTTTACGTGACTTTCCGTGAACGTGGGAATTCACAGACGCAATTTCAGATCGTTTCATGACAGGTGAATTCAGGTGAGCTTCACCTGGACCAGGTTTTCATGAACTCCCAATGGAAAACTGCGTTATGAGATCAAGCGTTTGGAGAGGAAGTCGGTATTGCGCAAAACTGCCACACCTAATATCAACTTACTTCACTTCCAGAATCCCGAAGGCTCGTGACTCATCCGCGTTCCGCTGTGCGTGTTTTGTTCAGCGCGCTCTTAGAACACAATTCGAGCACAATGCGCGCTCATTTATACGCGAAAACTGATGATGAAAGCTCCGCGCGGACAGCCGAGCCCTGTGCCTCTAGCGCAGCCTCTTTCCGGGTTGACAGCAAGTTGACTTAAAACCAAAACTAAACGCATCCGGTAGTGGATCTTCGTTTTTTTTTCACATGCGGAAAGCGGAACCCAGTAGAGCCGTGACAGAAACGACGCAATGGGCAAAGGTTTAACAGAGCGAGCAAAACAAGACATGTTGTTTACAAGTTCATTTAACTTTAGCAAGTACATTTAATGGGGTTTGAAACGTTTCAAAAGCTAGTTTACAGTTTGGTCCCACCGCGTAATCGTCTGACTGACCAGGCGTTCACTCTTTCCATTGCAATTCATTTCTGTCAGTAAATAAATGTTAATATAGGCTTTCACAAAATCTTTTGGTGTGCAGCTCTCTGAAAAGTAGGATACACTAGATCTGTATTTTGTATTGTAAAAGTATATGCGCAAATTGTAAAACTTTATATGCGCAACGAGGCATAACCCCAAATAAAATAGCCATCTTTTGTCAAATGTTTTATTTTTTTAAATATTTAATAAGAACATTTGTTCATGTAGATAAGAAACTTGTGTTTTTAAAATAAAAGACCAACCCCATCAAATGCAAAGGAAAAAACTACACTGAAATGGTAAACTTGTTCTTCAGAAGACTGTACCGTTGTTAAGATAGGCAGGTTTGTACTTGTTTTGCCTTTGGTACAGCTACCAATATCTGATATACTTGTACTGGGTCTTACAGGGAATCGAAAGTGTTCCAGGTAAATAAGTCAGAGTTTTCATTTATCACATATATTTTGTTAGGCCTACCATTCCTGGTCTCCCCTAACACTGTATGTTTGAAGATCATTAACTCAGAAGATCTCTCGAATTTTGATACATGATAGACACATTTGTCTACTACAAATAAAACTCACTTGGACGTGTAATACACAATCACAGATTATGTGAGTTAATGTCAAGGGTTCCCACTACTGGGTGAGTTGTAACACTAGCTTATGTAACCGTGAGAAGTGATTTGCTGAAATAATTTATGCAAAAACTTCATTGAAGAACAAAGAATCACTTTTGAATAAAGTGAACATTTTAAAGTGACAAAAACATCGCAGTTCTTTTCAGACTGTGTGTTTGTGTATTCCTGTTACATTTAGTTATGTTTGCCAATTTTGCGATATCACATTAAAAAACACTGGAAGGAAACGGCAAAATGTCCATATTGTGAAAATGTGCACAAAAAAAACAAAAAAACGCATACACTCAATTGACCCTTCGCAAAGACCCGCCCCCTTTAGTTACTGTTGCTATGTTCGACAAATCATGCGCTCTCACGCCACACATCATGTTCTCACACAGTGAAAAATACATCGCGGAGCAAAGAGGACACTGATATATGTATGAAACAGTTTCATATTTAAATTATTGTAATTTTTTAAAGAAGTTTAAACAATAAATAGCGTGTGGTGGCTCTTTAATGTGTCGTGACAGATCGCTGTAGCTCCTCGTGAACTGATCATCTCTTCATACTAGTTCATTTATAGCATCAAATAAACATGAATGAACATCAGAAGGAATGTCGTTTCAAGCGTGGAAAGACGTGAGCACGCACAATTTTTCAAGTTCAAGTTCACCAACATTAATCTACTACAGATTTGCCCACTTACAAAGCATGTAGATGTCTGTCATTTTTATCACAGGTACTCTTCAACTGTGAGTGACGGAATCTAAAACAAAAATCCAGAAAATCACATTGTATGATTTCTAAGTCATTAATTTGCATTTTATTGTATGATATAAGTATTTGATCACCTACCAACCAGTAAGAATTCGGGCTCTCACAGACCTGTTAGTTTTTCTTTAAGAAGCCCTCCTGTTCTCCACTCATTACCTGTTTGAACTCGTAACCTATATAAAAGACACCTGTCCACACACTCAATCAAACAGACTCCAACCTCTCCACAATGGCCAAGACCAGAGAGTTGTGTAAGGACATCAGGGATAAAATTGTAGACCAGGCTGGGATGGGCTACAGGACAATAGGCAAGCAGCTTGGTGAGAAGGCGACAACTGTTGGCACAATTACTAGAAAATGGAAGAAGTTCAAGATGACGGTCAATCTCCCTCGGTCTGGAGCTCCATGCAAGATCTCACCTCGTGGGGCATCAATGATCTTGAGGAAGGTGAGGGATCAGCCCAGAACTACACGGCAGGACCTGGTCAATGACCTGAAGAGAGCTCGGACCACAGTCTCAAAGAAAACCTTTTGTAACACACTATGCCATCATGGATTAAAATCCTGCAGCGGACGCAAGGTCCCCCTGCTCAAGCCAGAGCATGTCCAGGCCCATCTGAAGTTTGCCAATGACCATCTGGATAATCCAGAGAAGGAATGGGAGAAGGTCATGTGGTCTGATGAGACAAAAATAGAGCTTTTTGGTCTAAACTCCATTCGCCATGTTTGGAGAAAGAAGAATGATGAGTACTACCCCAAGAACACCATCCCAACCATGAAGCATGGAGGTGGAAACATCATTCTTTGGGGATGCTTTTCTACAAAGGGGACTGGACGACTGCACCGTATTGAGGGGAGGATGGATGGGGCCATGTATCGCGAGATCTTGGCCAACAACCTCCTTCCCTCAGTAAGAGCATTGAAGATTAGTCGTTCCAGCATGACAACGACCCGAAACACACAGCCAGGGCAACGAAGGAGTGACTCCGTTAGAAGAATCTCAAGGTCCTGGAGTGGCCTAGCCAGTCTCCAGACCTGAAGCCAACAGAAAATCTTTGGAGGGAGCTGATGATGTCCGGATTGCCCAGCGACAGCCCCGAAACCTGAAGGATCTGGAGAAGGTCTGTATGGAGGAGTGGGCCAAAATCCCTGCTATACAGTGTGTGCAAACCTGGTCAAGAACTACAGGAAACGTATGATCTCTGTAATTGCAAACAAAGGTTTCTGTACCAAATATTAAGTTCTGCTTTTCTGATGTATCAAATACTTATGTCATGCAAAAATGCAAATTAATTACTTAAAAATCATACAATGTGATTTTCTGGATTTTTGTTTTAGATTTTGTCACTTACAGTTGAAGAGTACCTGTGATAAAAATGACAGACTTCTACATGCTTTGTAAACCTGCAAAATCAGCAGAGTATCAAATACTTGTTTTCCCCACTGTAACTCCCCTGACTGCTTTGTCAGACAAAATGGCGGTTTAGGGGTTATGATTGGTCAGATCGCCTGTCAATCAAACTGTTTGCGAAGGGTCAAATTGAGGAGTTTATTTGTTTACAGAAGCAATGCACATTAATAAACATGGCTGTAAATGTGCCAAAAAGGCTATTTTCATCTGTAGACCCTTGACAGAATGGGTCACCCTAATAATAAAGCATCTTATGTAAATACACACACAGAAAATTAACAAATACTAAATATATACAAGTATATGATTACACACGGAAATCATACTAAAATACAATAATTAGCAAAATTATCTAAAACAAAATATTGTGCAACATACGAGGTGAGAGAGACAGTGACAAGAGGAAGGAAATAACCAAGAGCAATTACTACAAAGAAAGCTAAAATTAAAATATGAAGATACAGTACTAATGTTGACAATGCTGAGTTGTAGCCATTTCTTCAGATGAAATTTCATTCTTCAGATTTCTTTCATTCCCTTGAAGCTTTTACTGAAATTACAGACTGACTAAATTTACATTTTCTGAGAGGAATAATACAGGCACCTCTTCCACTGGCCCTTGTGACCGATGTACAGTCGTTCTAAAGTTCACATACTATTTTAACAGTGAAGTAAGGCTGTGCATAGTCAAACATCTACATATTTCATCAGGTTATTCACAATTAGCAAATTGTATTTTTTTTTTTTAGTATTGAACAATGATGAAACTGATTTCTTAACAAGATCGTGTGCTTTCAAAGCCAACTTGCTATTGCTAGCCCCTCCACAATTGCATACCTTTAACATAGGATGTGATTTGAAGTTAGTTTGAACGCAAAGCATAAAATTAAACTAGAGAAACAGCCAATTTAGGTTATGCAAGTCAGATATTTGAATCTATAATACAATAATTGCTAGCAAAAAAATAATCTTGATTAAAAAATGTTTTCTTCTTAAATTCAGTTTTTTGGTCACAAACTGTCTACAGGTGATGGAGTCCATGATATTCATGACATCAACATTACGCTTTTCTGACTTGCTCAACTGACAGTGTTACACATAAAACTTACACAAACCAGAATCTATAAGGAAGTAGCTTACCTTCACTCCTTTTCCCCTCAAGTGATTCCTTAGCATATATATATATATATATATATATAAATAAATTGGACCAGAATTTGTCAAACAAGTTTGGAATCAATTTAGACTTTTACAAAGGAGAGCTACTGCACCAGACCAACAAATGAACATATTTATCAGTGATTATAGGTTGTGATCACCAATTTTAACAAATGAGGACAAAACTCTAGTAAGCATACAGAAGAATATCAATCTGTTATATTTAAAGTTTGTTCCTTATTTTAATGTATTGCATATGTATTATGAAAAACTCAATGTGAATTTTTCCAAGCTCACACTTAATAGACAGAGATACCCATATAGGCCAACATCATAACACCCACTATAGATTATACTGAATGTATAAATTATAATATAATATGTTTTAAATACACAAAGCTGAATAATGAACAGCCATACTAAATCAGCTCATTTATTAGAGTTTCAGTCAATTTCATCGATAAAAAACAAAGTCAAGTTAAAACACGCTAAAACATTTTCATGACCTACATTTGTACATTTGTTTTATAAACTGTAAAGCTCACTGGAACGCTTATAAATTGTAAGCAATTACATATTACATTGTAAGTAACAAAGATATATGCTTTAACAGTTACGATAAACAATAAATTAATTATGAACAAAGGTGTACTTACCAATAGTAAGATATTGAATTTTGATTAAAAAAAAACAAAACAAACAAAAAAAAAAAAAATCAAACAAAAAACACATTTATGACACAGAACAAGTATCACTTGAAAGAATCCGTGAGAATGTGTAAATGTTCATGGTTAAAATTCCATTTGTTCCAAAAGATTCAGTAGGTGTGTCTGCAATGCAAAAAAAGTAAAATTCATCATATTCTCATATTTTCTAAATCTGGTAATATTGTGCATTGGTCAAAATCGAAAGTACAATATGCAGAAATGAAAGGATTCATTTTATTTCATTATATAATAATTGTATAAAATAAATAATAACAATTTTTTAAAAAGCCTAGTGTAACTATGAAGAGGGATGACCGGGTCTGGCACTGACTAAAGAGAAGGACAATACTTAACGCTAGGGCTGCACAATTTATTGCATGATACGAAAAATAACAATGAACTTGAACGCGATTCTTAGTGCAATTATTAAATCGCAAAGGCTGCGATTATTTTTTATGCTCAGCTTGCCAATGAAGTACGGCTCCAAATGCCAATCCACCTGAAAACACTGCGAGTTTGAGTCGCTTATAATGCACATTTGAAAAAGCAATGCACATCAAACATCTTTCCAGACATGACAAGCATTTATTAACATCTTGTCCAACAAGACAACATTAATAACATGTTTTTCCAAACTCACTTCATAAAGACATTTGAGCATCTTTCTGTGAGATCATGTGGCTTCTTACAGAGAATAAAGCAGTCATGTGTTTATTAGTCATGTTTAATAAATCAAAGCGTTTCAATCTTCTATTTATTCAGCAATATGTAACACTTTATCTTTTTCTGCTGCAGGGCATATTGAGTTTCTGCGCAAGAGCGCCCTCTGGCTTTCAGATGGAGAAGCATTACAGATCACAAGAACCGTACAGCTCTGACAAGCTGCGCATTAAATAATCGCAGCCTTTGCCAAATCTTGTGCGATTTAAACGTGATAAATCGTGCAGCACTACTTAACATAATGAACTTTACATATTACTACCTTTTCCCCCTTTATGACTAGTAAGTGGCAAATAAATGGTAAAATTAGAGTTAAATAACCTCAGACATCAAGTGCAGGATAAGTCAACAGTCATTTTTGATATGGTTGGGGTAGAGAATATATAGGAAATTAAACTTGATACAATGATTTTCCCAATATTACCAGAATGAATTTATCAACATTTTGTATATGATTAAGGAGAGATTCATTGCTTTAATCATTAAACTAGCGATTTAAGGAAAAAGTATTGACAGAGTATTGACAACAGGGTTGTGTACTCTCCCCTTTAAAATCAAGCTTTCAGACCAAAAAAGTGCTAAAGATCAGTCTGTCTGTATAAGCAATGAGTGACAAAGCAAGAATGGATCCAGGAACCAAGAATGAGAAATAAAACTTAAAATAACAGGAAACAAGTTTTTACTAGTTATTTCCAGCCATTACGAGTAACCACAAGTCAGAGTGGAAAGGAGAATACAGGTTAACTGTTCGAGTTGGTAACTTTGTAGTGTAATTAAATCAAAGCTTGCTCATCTGGTACAGACGGTTACGAAGAAGATTATGGTGAAAAAAAAATCCTTGAAAAACTGTACTAAGCACAAACATATCAGATCAATCATATATTCAACTAAGTTTTTAAGGTTCAGAAGTAATATGAATAAATTTTATAAATGTGTAAATTTTTACAGAACATTTATATGGGGTTATGGTGATTTAATTTTTAATTATTCAGTTCAATAGTCTGGTGTGAACTGAACTAAAGCAAACTGGTCCAAACCTGTAAGACGTGGACTTTTCACAAAAATTTAAACTCACCTGTAATAAACACAGGAAACCGTACAGAGGCATTTTGGATCTGGAGACGAGTCAAACAGAAGAGGTAATCCGGTCGGTCCCGTGATATGACATCACAGTCATGATAGGGCAAGACCTCAACTATGCCAGCTTTCTGACAGCAATCGATAAACTGCTGCTTCTTACTTCCCTCAGGACTGGACCTGTCGAGGAGATTATATGTAGGATTATAATGCTTACCTGGAGAGTGAGAGTCTGTGCCCACAACTGCGTAAGCAAGTACTAACAAAAGAAGCTATTGTTTAAACAAAAAACCTTAAAAAACAACCTGCTGCTTAACCAGGAAGTGTTCAGAGGTAGAAAGTTCTTGAGGTGAAACTAGAAGCTGCTATTGTTTCAGTCACAGCTGTGATCTTACCTTGCACTTTCCCGAAGTCTGCGACTGTCTCTATAGTGCAGAAACCATTTCCATTTGCCTTTCTTGTCTAACTCCTCCAGAATCCCCACGACTTTCTTCATGTCATCTTATAAATTTGACAAATACAAGTCCAATGAAAATGTCATACTGTATATCAGTCCATCTCCAGTAAAACAACATGCATAATTTCCGTAGCAACTTGATTAGTACCTAGAGTAAGTGCGTCAAGAGCTAATTCATCACACACTATAAAGCCTCCTTTTTCAAAAAGCTCTTGGTGAGCGAGGTTCACCACGTCATCAGGTCGGTCGATGCCAGCAAACAGGACGTTGGGCGACTTCTTCAATTCCAGCAAACAAGGCACCTGGTTGAATGGGGAAAAAGCCATTTGAAAGGTAACCTCAATCAAAAAAGTTCACAGAGAAACGGTTTCTGAAACAATTGCTCATTTTTTCCCTCAATTTTAAGTTTAAGATTCACTTCCCCCCATTTTTATATGTAGAATGTTAGATGACAACAAAGGTAATCTAAATGTAAAAAAGAGGAAATGAGCATGCAGAATTAAATATCCAATATCATACATGCAATTCTGACCAATTAACAAATAAATGGGGGTGGAAAAATCTCTAATATTGGCAAATATGATACTGATATATATATACACACACTTTACTGACGAATTAACACTAATTATTTAAAAAATAAAAATTGAGCTTCACTCATTCACTTGCCTCACAAATGTGTTCTGCAATGTCCTCATTCCTCAGTATAATGAGAAGAGGTGACTGACTATCGTCATTGAGGTCAAACTCATCTGGCTCAACTGGTGTGTGGCCCTCAATCTCCAACAGGTGCTAAAAATCATAGAAATTCCCATGAAAATCTTTCTTCACCACTTCATAAGATTCTTTTTATTCATAACTTTCTTACCTTGGTTTCTTCAAAGAAGGTATCTCTTGATGTGACAAGGATAAAGAACCTGTACTTAGTCTTGGATGCTTGCCGCACAAAGGACTTCAGATTGTCATGAGGATTGTCGAAAGCGTCCTTGATACGACCACAGAATCCAGGATGTTGGCCAACTCTCTCTCGATTGTACTTCCTCTTGACGCACTTTCCACTGGCCTTAATTGGATGAGGGAGAGTCTTCCTGCTGCAGACATCGTTCATCATGGATTTGTAAGTAACAGCGCACTGCTTTGTTATTTCTGAGATCCCGGCAAACTCAACCTCAATGCCTTTTTCACAGAAAAGTCTTTGAAGATGTGGTTTGTGGTCCTTTACAGGCTCCCTCATCCCTCTCCTGTCAGACATGTCCACTTTAATCTTAAAATCCATAAATGATGGCTGTTCTTTACTAAGTTCAGCGGAGTTCTCTACTTCGCTGAGATTTGAAAACCGAACAGTCATGGGACATGTAACCGAGTCAGGATTTGAGCAGTGTGAAGTGGTACTGGATGAGCTCTTATTTTCTTGGAGAACCTGACTCATTTTCTTGGAGAAGATAAGGTACTCGAGATCAACCGCAGAGCGGGTCACATCAGCCTTACTTTGTTGTTCTTGCCAGTCATTATAAGAGTTTTCAAGTCCAATGAAAGATGGTTTTATGTTGGGAGAGTTACTGAATGTTACCCGGTTTCCTTTCCTGTCCAAAACGGTGACAATAGATGAGGGTGGAATGTCAAATTTGTCATCTCTCTCACTCGCATCTAATAGCTGACTGGAAGCCGCCTCCCTTCTGAAATACCTGCTCCAGTCAAATTGCTGCTGGCTTGTCTTAACGTGTGGAAGGGAACTAACCGTGACTTCCCTAGTCAGCTTTGTTCGATAAGCTTCAAAGCATGACGTTTTTTGCATGCTGTAGTCTACTACACCTTCATCATCCCACTCAGAATTTTGGCAGAAGGCTGTGAATTTTCTCTTTTTAGACTTCTTTTTTGGACTTCGGTCCCTGGTATTTTCAGCAGTAAAAGTAACTGACAGAGGGTCTAATTTATAATTCCTTTCTTCCCATAAATAGGTATCTATCTCTTTCTTTGCACGCTTTTTGTGCCTGTAGGAATACTCGAATTCAGATGTAATGTACTTGGAACAAATGGGTTGATCATTGTCACCTCTAAATTCATTTTCACATGGATACAATTTGTGATCAACTGGTTCCTCCGTTTGGTAATCAGGCCACGGTAAACCTTCATCACATCCCTGATAATATTCATGCAAATCGTCTACACTTTCGTCTCTGTAAAATAGTTCAGAATCATTTTGAGGTGCATCCTCTATGAAGTTACTGTTCTTCTCATATTTTTGTTGGGAGGTGGGCCTTAACTGGAAAGGGTCTACACTAGGCGAACACTTGGTAGTTAATGCAGATTTTTCTTTGAAATCCATTGTACCAGGGTGTTTGTATACCTTATACCTCAGTTCATCACTGTAGGTTTCTTCATAATGTCCTAGGAAGTCAGAGTCAGAGAATGGCTTGGTGGTAGAAACATGGGTGTGGGGACTTAAAGGACTTTTAGGTGGCAACATGGCAAAATGAACAGTGTTGTCAGGAAAGTAAAGGTCTTCGTTTACTTCTGGAAAACACGCCATTTCATCTTGTGTGGGAGTAGAGCACATGCTGTTTACCTCCACTTCTGAGGGTTTGTCATTTGCCAAAGCTTGAGGAACAACCGTTTCATTACGAGAGTCACTGGGGATATTTGGGGGCAAAGTACAAACTTTTGGGGACAGGCATTCTTGGAATGTTTTGACATCATCGTCATAAGAGCCTTGACTTTTTGCCTCCTTCTCATCAACAAGTGTATCATCCTCACCACTGACTTTTGATTTGTCCTGTTGGCCTAAATCTCTTTCATCCTCTTTTTCTGAATTACTAATAACTAATTTAGCGGCTTCAACAGTACTTGCTGGACATACTTCAACAGCTTCTTGATCCACTAAACTCTGCTGAAGGGTGTTTGTTTCAATCTCATCTTGCATTACTTCCAAAGTCTCAGTATCAGAAACAGGGGTGTGTTTCTCTTGCACAGACATGGGCTGATCCTCAGCTGAGGATGAATCACTGCTGATTTCAAGAGCATAATCTTCAAAGTATGCTTCCTCTGGCGTTTGTGGTTGTGTTTCACTCATTTGTATCTTCACATCATCATTGATGATTGCATCCTCATCACTGAAATCCATATCAACACTGTTTATATCATCCTTTAGACCCAAAACAAACTCATCTTGATGTTTCGTCATCGCTGTGGATGTCTCACATTCAGTATCACCTCCATCCAGGTAATCCCATTGCTTTGACTTATTCTCACTTTCTTGCATCATTTCTTTACCTGTATAACCTTCATCTTTTTCCACAGGCTCTTTAGTGTCATTCCCTTTAATCGCATGGGATGATGCATCAATCATGTTCAACTGATCTTTCAGATCAAGCTGCTCTTTTGCTCTTTTGCAAAATTCATTACCCTTTTCAACATTAGTCTCATCTGATGTATTATGTCTCAGCTCTTCAACCATATGTGTGTGTTCTTTCAGATCATGCACAGGCTTAAGATTAGATGCATTAGATGTCTCATTCTCAACAACTCTCGTTTCATCTGATGAAATATCGCTTAGCTCATCAAAATGGTTAACTAATTTTGTGTCATCTATTAAAGGTTTCAGATCTATTTTTGCATTAGAAGTCTCATTGTGTTCTTCAACACTAGTCTCATCTGATGTGGGACCTCTCGACTCATCAACCATTTGTGCTTGATCTTTGAGGTCATGCACAGGTTTGAGGTCTTCTTTTGCAATAGATGTCTCATTCTCGACAACTCTCGTCCCAACTGATGAAATATCGCTTAGCTCATCAACATCATTAACTAGATTTGTGTCATCTGGTAAAGGTTCAAGTTCTTTTTTTGAATTAGAAGTCTCGTTATGCTCTTCAACACTAGCCTCATGTAGTGAAGCATCTCTCAGATCATCTTCCAAGCTTGCATGACCTTTGAGATCTTGTAAAGGTTTAAGATCTTCCTTTGCATGAGCAGAGCATTTATGCTCATCAATACTAATCCGATCATGGCTAGGCGATTCAGAAGTCATGTTTTCCTCAACATTTCCATCTTCTATAATTGTAAGACGTCCATCAAGGCTATCTTCATCGGAGACTTCTTTACTCTCTTCACTTACAGATACACTCTTTTCCTTTGCCAAAATGGATGCTCCGTGTCCAGTTTTACATTTTGAGGTATCATCAACATTATCAACCACAGCTGCTGGGTCCTCGTCTTGGTTTCTATTCGTTTCAGAAATCTTTTCACACTCTGCACCATCAGAAACATCCTTTTGCAGTGCCTGGCCAGTTTCATTCTTTAAACTCAGATCAAAACTTTTCCTACCCAAAATCAGACGATGTGATTTTGAGAATGCTGATGGTTTTATGGGACTAAGAACTTGATGGAACACACCAATCTTTTTGAGATCAACAGTGGTCACTCTTGTGGATGCTTCATTTTTTGCAACATTTCTGACTTTTGGCAGTAGTAACCGAATACCTATTCTCATACTTGATGCTTGCTCACACAACTGATTGTATGCACTATTTCTTTCCAAGAGCTGAGAATATGAGCAGTCAGTGGTGATGTCATTTTCATCATCAGTTTCAGTGTCACTGTCAGGCACTGAATTGTCCGCTGGTATGTCCACAGTAGATCTATAATTCTGTATCCGAGAAATGAAAATCAAATAAATCAATATTAATATGCACAATCTCACTGTACAAGAAGCAAAAATCTAAAATATTACAGAGAATTTCACGGAGTATGTTCAAAAGAATAATAGACAATCTTATCTCTTGAAAACATATAAACATGGCAAGTAACTAAGGGATAAAAGCTAACAATAATGAATTTTCATGTTTAAAAGAAATTCTTTACATTTTAGAGATTAAAACTAAAAGCTAAGTGCTAAATACAGCGCAATTGTAATCATTTAAAATATAATACATTACCATCATTTTTGTAACTTTTGGATTGAGGGAGAGGCTTGTCCTAGAAGATGAATGGCTTGGTGCCGTTTCATGCTTAGAAGTTGGTGAAGTTCCACCAGGATTTGATGCAGAGTCATTTTTTCTGCTTTGATTTGAGACCGAACAGAGATTCACAGGCTCGCCATTTTTCACAGAAAGATCCAAAACCTCTGTTGAAAGAGGCACAGACCTACTAGACGAGTCCTCTTTCGAGCTCAACTCAACATTGAGCAATGACACAGCATTTTGAATGGCGTTAATATCCAAATGAACCTTTTCAACGTCCTTCCCCTTTGGAGGCGCAGTACTATTTTCAAGGTGAAATAACCTGGAGGTTTGTTTACTATAGAAAAGACCAATCCACATGTGAAAAATAAGATGGACATCCTCATAGGTGTCTTCAATGTTGAAGTTCCATTTCCTGTTAATATTCGGTAAGAAAAAAAATAAATAGTTAGAGCCTTTTTGGTATGCCTATATATGGATTATGATGACTCAAATGATTACCACAAAAATTGTTCATCTTATATTAAGTATGTGACATTTTTGTGCCAAGCTAAGACATTTGGTTTTCGGAAATATTTTACATTGGTGTCACCACCTAGATAAAAATGTTATCCAGCCAATTAAGCATTTTTTTTTAACAGATTGGTATCGGCTATCCTAAGCTTGATCTTTTATTTTAAGTCACCAGTCGTGTGTTGTCACAGGTGTCGTTTGCCAAGTGCCATTAAAAGGAAAAGAAGCTAAAATGTGAGCAGGAACATAAGCACATAATACGGAAAATATAAGTATTTCATAGGAACTTGTATCAATATTCAATAACTCAGATTAGAGCACAAAAAACTTCATTGGGACATCCATACTTGTAATAGTCTTGATGGAATTAGTAAGAGCACAGTGACAACTACCAATCAGTAATTGTTTTTTTTTTTAAAGCAAAAGTGTGTATATACAGTGGGGGAAATAATTATTTGATCCCCTGCTGATTTTACAAGTTTGCCCTCTTATAAAGAAATGAGGGGTCTATAATTTTTATGGTAGGTATATTTTAATGGATAGACACAGAATATCAAACAGAAAATCCAGAAAAAAACACATTATATAAAGCTTATATATTGATTTTCATTTCAGTGAGTGAAATTAGTATTTGATCCCCAAGCAAAACATGACTTAGTACTTGGTGGAGAAACCCTTGTTGGCAAGCACAGAGGTAAGACTTTTCTTGTAGTTGGTCACCAGGTTTGCACACATCTCAGGAGGGATTTTGGTCCACTCCTCTTTACAGATCCTATCTAAATCCTTAAGGTTTCTTGGCTGTCACTTGGCAACTCAAGTTTTAGTTCCCTCCACAGATTTTCTATAGGACTGAGGTCTGGAGACCGGCTAGGCCACTCCATGACCTTAATGTGCTTCCTCTTGAGCCACTCCTTTGTTGCCTTGGTGGAATGTTTTGGGTCATTGTCATGCTGGAAGACCCATCCAGGACTCATCTTCAGTGTTCTGGCTGAAGGAAGGAGGTTCTCGTCCAAGATTTTACGGTACATGGCCCCGTTCATCGGCCCCTCAATGTAATGAAGTTGTCCTGTACCCTTAGGAGAGAAACAGCTCTAAAGCATAATGTTTCCACCTCCATGCTTGACTGTAGGGATTGTGTTCTTGGGGTCAGTATTTCTCTCCCTCCAAACATGGCGAGTTGAGTTGATGCCAAAGAGCTCAATTTTGGTCTCATCGGACCATAGCACTTTCTACCAATCCTTCTCTGAATCATTTAGATGTTCATTGGCAAACTTCAGATGGGCCTGTATGTGTGCCTTTTTGAGCAGGGGGACCTTGCGGGCACTACAGGATTTCAATCCATTGCGGCGTAGTATGTTACTAATGGTTTTCTTGGTGACTGTGGTCCCAACTGCCTTTAGATCATTTGCAAGCTCCTTTCGAGTAGTTCTGGGCTGATCCCTCACCTTTCTCATCATCATCCATACCCCATGAGGTGAGATCTTGCATGGAGCTCCAGATCTAGGGCGATTGTTATTGTTTCTTTCTTCCATTTTCGAATAATCGCACCCACAGTCGTCTCCTCCTCACCAAGCTTCTTGTTGATGGTCTTGTAACCCATTCCAGTCTTGTGCAGGTCTACAATCTTGTCCCTGATGTCCTTTGAAAGCTCTTTGGTCTTGCACATGGTGGTGGAGAGGTTTGAATGGAAGATACAGATTCGTTGGACAGGTGTCTTTTATACACATAACGAGCTGACATTAGGAGTACTTTCTTAAAGTGACGGGACGAATCTGTGTTTGACATGGGCACATAAACAATCTGTAGGAGGCAGAATTCTTGCTGGTTGGTAGGGGATCAAATACTTATTTCACTTGATCAAATCCTAATCAATTTATAACCTTTACATAAAGTGTTTTTTCTGGGGTTTTTGGTTGATATTCTGTCTCTATCCATTAAAATAAACCTACCATAAAAATTATAGACTCCTTGTTTCAAATAATTAGTTCCTCCACTGTATATATATTTATTAAATGTATAATTTCTAGCTTGTTGCGGTAAGAAAAAAAATCCATATTTTGCATTTCTAATTTTAGGTGAACTTTTCCTTTAATATTTTTGTCTTGTGCGAATGGTTTGTCACCACAAATCAACATAAAAACAATATTACATTTTTCACTACAACATCAAGTGGTACTTACCCATGAAGTGCTCGTACGACAGTTTTGTCTACACTGTCATTGGTAAATTTGCTGTCAAATTTAAAATCATAATCTTCTTCCCAAATCCTCATCACTTGGATCTTTCCGTCCTTTTCAATTATGCGTCGGTTTCGTAAAAATCTTGATTTTCGTGCTTTTATCTTGGGAATCAATGACATTGACTCATTTGGAGGAATCAAACACTTCCATTCTGTTTTGCCTCCTTCCTCTTGATGAGACGAGGCTTCTCCATCTTTGGGTAAGTTCAGATGAAGCCCAGTGCTCAATGACAAAGGCGAATCTACACATCCAGATGGAGAAGAAACCTGGGGGGATGGACCGGACAAACCTGACAGCAGAGAGGTGGGCTGTGAGTAAGAATGCTCTTTTGATATTTCCAAAATCAGTTCCCCAGTCACTAAAAGACCTTCTGGGAAAGGAGACCTGGGGGGTAATTTAAATCTGGCGGACGGACAATGAAGAAGAGCATGAAGGACTGACTGCGGGGAGCCGCTAGCCTCCTGGCCAGGTTTGGCTTCTAAGTTTGATAACACTTTATCATTACTTGAACCGAGGGCCAAGTCAGCCAGTAAACTCAATGCATCTGAGGGCAGAGATGCACCCATGCTCACACTCTCTGCGCTGGCTTTGCCATCAACGCTAATTCTTCTCCTTCCTACCCTATCCCCAAGCGACGATATGAGCTGCAGGTCAGAGTGTTTAGCTATTTCAAAAGGTGCTGATGTGTCAAAATTGAGGGACCCTGTAAGAAATAGACAAAAACAAAGACAAAGCATAAAATAGCAGTAGCAAAGGCGCATAGTCATGCAGACACGCAAAAGAATAAGAGGAAGTATGACAGTGGCCTTAAGAAGCAGAATGACATGCACAAAGAAGAAAAAAGATGGAGGGAACACATGGGGCCAATTTTAATACACCAGCATAATCATGTCTCAAACCAGTCTAATTTAATTACTACTACAGAAAATGAAACACTCACAAAGGATTGAGGTTTAAAACTGGTAGAACTTTCTGATCACTTTCCCACTCTTGGTATGTGAATATTTGTTTAATAACAGAATACATAAACTAAGAATTTTCTTACCATTTTCTTTTGAGGCACTGTGAATAAGACCTCTCCAAGACACAGGTTGTTTGGTTATGTCCAAGGGTTTCATTGGCATATATTGTGCCTTTTCATTCTTGGGCAGTGATCCTTTGTCTTTCAACTCATTTTTGTTATCATCGTCACACTTCAGATCCACAATAGGGCCCAATTTTCTTATTTTTGATTCTGGCTCTGCTTTATCTGGCTCAGATTTTGCACTTTTACCAGGGGAAGGAGATTTCACCCTCTTTCCCCTTCTGAGTACAGTCTTTAACTTGCTTATAGATATTGCACTGTACACACCATGTTTTGCTTTCTTTTTGATTTTGTCAGGGGAGGATGCTTTAGGCTCCGAGAGCATGGACTGGTCAGATACTCTGGGAGAAGTTGCATCTGCTTGAACAGTAACAGGATGATCTTTGTTAGTTTGTTGGAAGCCTACATTCTCATTTGATGTAGCATTCATGGACTTTTCTAAACATAAATCCTGACTTTTGTCAGTTTCTAATGGGTTGTTTTTGTGAAGGTTTCTCAATATATTTAATGCTGACAAGAGAGCACTTGGCATTTCACTTGAAGGGCTGTGCGACAAGTCTTCGGCATCACTGACCACTGGAACTTTACAGGGGAGTTCTTCCATCACCATGGAGGAAGATTCTCCCTTACTTTCCACTATTTCTGTGGATTTCTTTTCCTCAGGAGAAATTGTTTCTGCATTTGTGTCAATGCTCATCTCAACATGCATTTTCTCACTGTGTCTCTTCTTTTCAGATTGTGCATCAACATCTGAACCATGTGGGACAAAAACTCTGCCACAGGTTGTGATTATGGTCTTTAGACCATATCGTTCCCTCAAGCTAAATCCATCCATCTTCCTCTTGGGTGTGCTAGACAAATTTTGCTTTGTGGTATCGGCCTGTGTGTTCACTATAGTCTCCTCATCAACCTTTGCAACACGTGATCTCAAAGAACGCTTCAGATTGGCATTAGTATTCCACAATCTTTTACGCCTTGGAAGAGAGCGCCAGTCTCTTTTTGATGGACTCTCATTTTCCATACTTTGATCATGTATAGTTTCTGTTGACATGCTTAAAGGTTCTTGTGCTTGTTTGGCTTCACTCTGATTTTGATTCACTCCCCTTTGCCTGCGTCCCTTGCCCCTGCTAGTTGAATGTGGCTTCTGATTGATGTCATCAGCATGCATGGTCTCGGACTGATTGTGCTCTTTGGTAGAATCATCTGTGGAATTCACTGGCAAAACGAGAGGCAAACTTGAAGTTGGTAAAGCAATCTTTTTTTTAACTCCTTTTTTGATCTGCATGGTTCTCCAATTAATTTTGCGCTTCCTACCTTTACGCCTTGAAAGGGACCTCCGATTTACTTTCTTTTTAGGATCAGCCATTGTTTTCTCAGGATGTAAATTATCCTCCATCCCCCCAGCAGTACCACCTTCTTCTGTTGATGTGATTAATGGTGTACTGCTTGTGTGGATGGGAGTCTTTTTAGTGGATAAATCTATACAGACCCCATCAGCATCTCCTTTAGTACTGCCTTGAGATGTTTTCTCAACATCAGTGTCCATACTTACACAATTCTCTGTAGGGACATCACCCAATTTTGGTGACACTGTTGAAGTTGGATCCTCCAACACACTGTCATCTACTGTAACTACAGCTGTTCCTAGTTTTCCAAGGCCCTCTGGCAAAGCAGGTTGAGGCTGCTCTGTAGACAAATGCTTGTGCTCATCTTTTTGTCTTTCAACTTTTTCAACAGTCCTTTGAGAGGTCTCACTTTCAACAGGTGCATCAGTCTGTGGGACCTCCTCAGGTGATGATATACAATAATAGACATCATCATCATGATCATCACCACGCTGCTGTCGACCAGTAGTGAGTAACTCCAGTGCCCTCACTACTGGAATTGTAAAGCCACAAGGCTCATCAAAATAGGATTTTAATCGAGTGCCAGTCTCTTGTGACCATTTAGGTGATATCAGAGTAAAACCACCAGGCACATCAAATTGGTCTGGAAACATACTGGCTTCCCTTGTGGGAACATCCAACAGTCCTGGGTGAAAAAGAGTGCCATAGTCTTGCAAACACTTCTCTAAAGAACTTTGAGAGCACCCCGGCTGGTTTGGAGGACATTTTCCCATCTCCGTTTCTGCATAGTTGAGTGCTGGAATGACTTGCATTATTTCTGATGTCACTTTAATATTTGTCAGGTCAACCTTGGCATCTAAACATAAAACACACAAAAGAGATGCTTTTAAGATGTATAAAACTTGCAAATTAAAAGATACATAAAGTTCACTTATTTTTTTAAAAAAATGAATAAATCAAATTATTATTCTTGTTACCTCTTGGCACAGTTCTTGAGTCTGGGAAAATAAACATGCCTTGAAGTGCTGCTGCCTTACCCGACTTTGCATCTAGAAAGAAAGAGATTTATATCAAGACAGATTTTCTATCCACTTTTTAAGCCATCTTGGCTCAGATGTATTTTTCATTGTTTTTTTTTTGTTTTTTTTACAAGAGCCAAACTTACCAGCTTCAAGATAAATCACAGATTTTAAGCAAAAAAAGAAAAAGAAAAATCTAACAAAAAGACAAAGGTACCACACTATGTACTTAATAGGGCTGCCTACTAACTGATCAATTAAATTGTTGAAAATTTTATTAGTCTGTTAGTCGCAGAAAAAAAAAGTCTGTGGGACATATTGTTAACGGCGAGTCCTTGTGATAATTAGAGTATTTCAGGCAGGAAATCCAGATGGTCACCTATCGTCCATCAACTTCAAATATGGTTTATCATTTGAAACATGTAAATAGTAGCAACTTTACATGGCTGCACGCTCTAATGTTAACCTAGATAAATGTGCGCTATTATTAGGTGTGGAAGATAAAGTATTAGCATGCTTACTGCATGAGTTGGAGGCATTTTTTTCCAGATAACTTAAAATACTCATAGTCATTCACTTATGCAGATAAGAGTAATACATTATCCAAAACTGTAAACTGAAACTCAGAATATAGGCTACTTGCCTCAAAGACATGAGAATTACATCTATAGCTATAAGGCTTGAAATGTCTACTTTTAAATGAACCAAAAAACAAGTACTCTCTGATTATGTAATCCTTATGAAGCTTTACATGTGCTTAAATGCTAAATAGATAAATTGCTAATTAATCAGATATAACCAAGTGTACATTTAGGATTTTGGGTAATGTAGTACTTCACCAGGAATTGTGCCGTTAAATAAGTTTAAATGACAAAGACCTGAAGCATTAAAAGAAGCATATATCACTGATTAACAACCTCAGAGCGCATGGCAGGTTTGTCATTAAAGGTTTATATGATGATGTTAAAAATTAATTACACTATAGAGACAATGATTGGAATTGGAGTTGCACTCTACTAGGCAACGTCTTACCTTCATAAGAGAAGAGGTGTGAAGAATGTAATAGTATGAGGAAACCAGAATCTTCCAGTGGTATAACAAGAGCCTGGTCAATGGAAAATATGATAAGACAAGGTTTGTTTAGAGATTTTTAAAGTGTTTTACGATATATAATTCTCTCTTCTCCATATTTACCATGTCTTTTTCCTTTAGCTCGTGGGCTATCTGAGCAAGATCATTTTTTGCCTTAGAGGAGACAACATCATACAAGTTGAAACATCTGCCATCTATGCAAACTGTGGAGAGATGTAGGAAAACAAATTAAAAGATGGTCACCCAAGCGCTCGTTTACAGTTTTATCACCAATATGGGCGAAAATGTCAATTACCAAAATGAAATTTTAAACACACCTTCACCCACAATGCAAGTTTCAAAGATTTCCCGTGGCAAGGTCCTCTTCAGTTCAGACACACCAATTGCACGGTCAATTTGAACCGTCTTTGGGCTGAAAATAGTTTGAATTTCAGTCTAATAGCTTATAAGAAGATGTAAAGTATTTCTAAATAATCAACCCTTGATATTTGGGCAGCTTTTTTGGTGCATTATCAAATGAAACTGGTTTATAGCATCTGAACAAGAGAGTCAAGATATGTCCTTGCATAAAACATACAGTTTTGCCGGGAACCAGGCTCCACTCGCGGACTGAAGACCAACATCATAGACAGTGGATTCAATCTTGAATTGGCCAATCCATGGTTGGTAATGAAACACTACAATACAAGATACCACTTATTGGTAATTACATACTTTTAAAAGAACATTTAAATAATACACTGATTATTCAAAACAGTCAAGTTTAAAACACTATACAACAAATAAAAGAAAGACAATGGACAAGATTTTGAATAAAACAAACAATTCGCTATTTGCCCTATTTGCAATTTCACCACATAAAGAGAAAAAAACATGCAAAACCATCCATAATTCTTACCCGTTTTGTCTTGGCTTGAAAAGAAACGGTAAAGAAAACAAATTAGTTGTCAAAGTCATCATCATAAGTAAACTTAATGTTTCATAAGATTCAGCAAAAGGTGCCAAGTCTTAACAAAAATATACATAAAATCTCAAAGAGAAAGTGATAAACCTCTTTTGCTCCAACTCTGACGTGGTGCTCATCTTCCCATATGAAAATGCCACGATGGCGAACGGACAAGCATGTCTTAGACATGATTCTGTTTTACTGCTTCCATCACGGAATTCATACATATAGTACTGCAAAACAAACCAACCTTGTTAGATATTCAGTTTGATACGAAGGAAGGAAGGAAGGAAACCGTTTCTTTTGAGAGCTTTATCACCTGTGTGCGCTCATAAGCCAAGAAAGAACTAGTAGTTGAAGACACAGCACCAAGCTGATCCGATACATGGCAGTCAAAGCCAGGTGTCGGAGGAGTGAAATTCTGGGTGTAGTTGTCTTTAACTTCTTTCACTTTGCCCTGATGTTTAAAAATATAAGAAAATATGTTTGCATGTGGTGCATTAGGATAAATGCATCAGAATTTGGGTGGAAGAATAATTTGTTAAATGTGTACCTTGGTCAGCTTTAAAAGCACAATGTAGCCAGTCTTGCCATCATACCAGCGCTTCAGGTCAAGGCAGTCTGAGTATTTTGAGATGTAGACACCTAATTTAAGTGCAAATAACAGAAATTTAATGTGATGACAATCGCCTCAAACAATAACAGAAAACAACTCCACAACGATCAATTCACTGCAGCTCTATTCAACACACTTTTCTTAAGACATTAGCTATTTACAAGGCTTGACCTGCAAAAACAGTTTTGATTTAAATGGTGTTAAACTATAAGTTAAAAACTGAAAAAGCAGCCCCCAATGCCGACTGTTACAAAAACTACTCTGAATATAAACTCTAAAAAAACATCTCTTATTTGAAGCTGTAACTGACATGTTTCTTCACAGCCAACATAGGCAATTAACAGACCGTAAAAAACTGGAAAAACGAGTTCTCCTGCATTTTTGTAGATGAGAAAGAAGGCGCAAAGATCTGACTGCTTCAACATGTTCAGCTACAGTGAAATCTTTTTTTCAGTTTAATCTTTAACGCTGCTAATGATTAAGCCAAACAGGCCTTAGTCTCACAAAGCCAAGTTTTTATTACACAGCATAAAATGTGCTCCAGACAATAAGAATTAATTTAATACAATTACGAAAACAAAGTAGAATATACAGTTCTACTAACTGATATCTAGTTAACTTGCTACTAAAATGCCTTAAAAAATACATCCATTTTAAAAAGTATTTTTCAAAGATTTATTGAAAAACTATGGCAAATCCAGCGAAGATTTCTTTAACAAATTGTGTCAACATAAGCAAGCATGACTTCTTTTCATGGCTGGCTGACAAAAGCGTGTCTGTTAGAAGTTGTGTAAAAGCCAGGAAAGCAGATTACAGCAAGTTCCCGATATTCTTGTGAGCATTAGAAGGTCAGTGAACAGACTGTCAGTGATTTAAAAAGCTGAGACTAAACAATCCCTGACAACACAACAACATTTGCTGGGCCCTAAAATATGTTTGTATAGAAAAAGTTTGCACAGAAAGTGACAATACAAAGGCAACTTAGTCAGTATCACAAACTTTACTCTTATTTGGTTGCTTACATTTTGTACAGAGAGACATTGCTTGTTTTACACTAATGAAGCTACGTCTATACTTTCCCTTCAGAAGTAGCACACATAACCACATAAACTGAGCCTATCTTATCAGTTAAATCATACAAAAAACTTTTAATAAAATGACCTATGAAATCATCTGAAGACCTAATTTAAATTGACTAAGAACGTGTGCTGAATTTCACTATATTGTTAAACAAATGGCTCATTTGTCTTCACAAACCAGCTTTAAGTCAATTATAATCCATGATTATGTCTATTATTAGTAGCTGTAGTAGTTCTCTATGACCCACATTTCATTGTGACATTGTCCTCACAACAAATACTCAGATTTTCCAGGGTAAATGTCCTTGTACAATACAAAATTCATTACAAAGTCCTTAATTATTTGCTCATCCTCAAGCCATGATTCACCCACCATGTGACTGATGATATGAGGTTCCTTAGCTAGAAATATGACTCATTTCACCGTGATATGATATAGTCCACCAGTAGTTTATAATAGTGCCGTAGCCTCTAGCAAATTTGAGAAGGAAGTCAAATGTTTAATTTAGACTGCAGTAAATACTTCAGTGTCTAGGTTATTTAATATCACACACTAGTGGGGAAAGGCCTGGGTAAAGGCTAACCTTCACTTTCCCTTTCTATAGATTCATTACATCTCTTAAGTAGAAGTACAAGTCATACTTTCACTTTTCATATGTAGGAGATTAAACTACGAACTTAGAAATATGCAGTTCTCCTGACCAATCATCTGAACACTATTATTATAAAATCCCTAGCATTGAGCTCTGGTTAGTATATTGTTTTTAGTTACCTGATTTCAAGCAAAGTTATTCAAATAGCTGTAACAATAATTTATTAACACTATTTATGAGAATGAAACTAAAAACTGTACTATATGATTAATTTAAGTTACAAGTTTAACTGAAACTGGGCCGGGATTTCCATTTTTCAGCATGCCCTGGCACTCGAAAGGGAAAGTAAATGCTAAAATAAGGAGTTATATAATGTTAAGGGAGATTTGGTTCCTCTCCAAAAACCCACATCAACAGAAACTCTTCTAAATCAGCATAACAAAACAGTAATCACTGCCACCATGGTGACAAGTGGCAGAGCCACTTGTTTTTGTTTCAAGTTGAACTTGGAAAAGAATGAGAGTTCTAGCATGCAAGAAATCAAACTTAAGTTAATTAACAATATTTTATGTTAATTGTTATCAAAATGTACGAGTTAGCTAACTCCGTACTTCCAAGTTCAGAGCAATTACAGAGTACAACAGACTCAAAACTTGATAGTTCTGCTTACTTAAAATTGGGAACATCTTAACTCAAAAAATTAGATTTAACCGACTACCTCAATTTTTTGAGTTAGCCCAACTTATTTCAGGTTTACAGTGTGGAGTCAATTGTTTTATTTATGATAACGCAATGAAACACGCCAAATTGTACAGACCATTTTTGGCCAAGCAGTCATACAAAGAAATTATGAACATACAAAAAAGGAGAGAGCCAACAAAATATTAATATTATGTTGCAATCAATGCTTTTCCTGAGCTTTTTTTTTTTTTGCATAGTTAAATAAAACCTATAATTTTGTCAGATAAACACCTTAACCAATTTGATGGTTTGATCAAACTTGTAGGCTCATTAAAAACAAATATCCCCTCCAGACATCACTTTTGGCCACTACTGAATCTGCATTATAAGATATTCACTGAATCAGTGCAATGAAAATCAACCAAGTAACATGACAAGACAACAGCACATACATATTAAGTCTTGTCAGACAAGCTTTAAGACTTCAGAACCTCCCCTTGGCTGATCTTGTTGCAGTCACATGTGAAATATTATCTTGTGCATGCAAATAAACACATCAGGTTGTTATGCTGAAATAATCACCAAATAATGCAATGGTACTTTCTTTACCTTTCAACGAGTCTCCAAGAGTAGTGCATTTTGCTTTTCCAACCAACAAGCCTGTTTCACCAACTTTCCTTGCCTGTGGGAAAACAAATGTTGCATTAATGGGTTTGATATTCAGAAAGTACAGTTTTGAAATCCATCTGATTCGATAAGCTCATTAAGTGTTGTATTTTTTTACCCTGTTTGCATCATCAAGCAACAGGAAGCCAAATGACTCTTCAAGTTCCTGTTCAGAATATCCTTTTTCCCGTTTCTCGGCTCGAAAGGCAGCATACTGTTGGGAAAAAAAACCCCCATTTATTATAACATGACAAATCTCACTAAATCATATATATTAAGTATAAAGTAGTTTAAAACTTACCCTTTTTTGCAAAGCATCATTGTTGATCAAATGGGCTGAGTTGTACGTGAAACACTCTTTTGATTCCTCATACAAATAGTTGTTACGAAGTGGAGCTAGGATATTCTCATTAAAGGTTACTGAGCCTGGATGCACAGGCTCCAGAAGACCTGGTAAGACAGGACACATGTCTGAGTTACACGAACTGCGTCACAATTTTTCAAAACAATCCGCTTTTTCAACAACAAACAAAACTGAAGGTTTTGTATGTCGCTTTAGAATGGCAACTAGAAAGCATGTTGTCAAAGCATTTGAAGGTCATTGAATATATTTTGAGATAAATGTTTAGTAAAAGCAGCATCTCTCGTAGAGAACTCATTTTGTGAGCAAATGACTTGGTAGATGAACCAACAGTTTAAAAAACTGGTTGAACAACTCTTCTAGAACAACCAAAAAAACATACTCCGCATTAAAGACAGGCTGTTACGCAATTCCTCTCCTGAACACGTTGTTCATTATATGACAGACAATTGTGCAATTCTTCTGTTACAGTGTTGGGTTTCTTCACCAATCTTCCAAATAACCATATTTTATGTGAAATACTGACATAAATCTCATAATGAACTCATGAAGTCAGTCATCTTCACATGATGGACGTCCATCTTTAGTAATAGGAAAATACAGCTTAAAATTGTAGCTGGTACTAGATCTTTGACCAGCAACAAGCCAGTAATCCACTACTAGTCATTCCAGTTTAAGGTGGTCAAGCTGGTTTTTTGAAACACGACTCAACTTTCTTTAGAAACTCTAAACCTGCTAATGGAACCACGGTACTCAGAATCGTAAATCTTGTAAAGTTTTTTATATTGTTTTTTTTTTTTAAATGTATGTACATTTATAACACTGTACTTACCTATTCATCAAATTACAAATAAACTAGCGAGGGTGTTTCTAATACCGCAGCTATGGGAGTGGTTAAAGTTCACCTTTTTCTCTCTTCTGACTGCCGTTATCAATCTCTCTCCATTTTTTTCGCTGTTTTTCAAAGTTGTGAAAACACTTGTTGTTGCATTTTTCTCCTGCTATTTGAAAAAAAACGGGGGACACAAAATACACATTCAATGAATTCTCTCATCCCCCGTCGTGATTTCCCCTTTGGAAAAACCCAGACATGTGAAAAGGGTCTATGATCACTTCAGACCATCTAATATTTGATGGCTATTTCAAACTCAACCCAAATGGAGGAATGAGATTCATAACCAATGCTGTAAATAACAAATCAACATTCATACTAAACCCATTTAAGCCTCTGTTTGTCAAATTATGTCACAATTTACCAAACACTTACAATATGAGAAGACCTTTCATCTTATAGATCATCTATAAAACATAGGCACATTTAATAAATAAGCACAGGCCAGGTCTAACAGAGGACATAGCAAAGTAGTGAACTAAAAACATGGATGTAGTGATCCCTTAATCAAAAAGCTTGGAGCAAGGGTAAAGCTATCACGTGTAGATACACCAGGCCCATGCTGACTCGACTGAAGAACTGGTTTAGAGTTAAGAGCAACTAACTAAACCAGTACCCGTGTCTTCTTTCAAGCAGAATAGGAAAGTCGTTTAAAATTTTACACAAGTGCAGCAATGGTGTAGCTATATTTAAAATCGCGTAACTGAAACTCAGAGAAAAAAACAAAACAAGTTTTGTTGTGTCAACACGAATAAAAATAGCGCACACACACACAAAAATGGGGTTTGAATGCATACGTTATATACGAATGTATAAATAGATGTTTGTTGCATAAATTATACAAACACTATTGACGTCAAAACAGAAACTAAACGTGTCCACTAACTCCAGTTACCTTGCGTTGATCGTGTAGTCACATTCTCCATGAAGACGAGGCATAGATCCCAGGTTTTCGCTTTGCACTCGATATATTAGATATTTCTAGCACTCGGTGGCTCACGACATTCCACGTAAACCAATAAAAAGATACGGTCTTTTCGGTAAAATAGTCATGAAATGTTTATTGAAAGCTCCGTGGACAATTATTAGATTCGACGACTAGTCTCTCAGGCTGAAATGCGTTTTGAAGGACTTGGACTGTGTGTCTGTGTTGCAACCAGGAAGCGAATCCACATAAAGACAGCAAAGGTTGGGCTGTGGAAACGAATGGCTGCCAGCGAGTTGGACCGAAGGCCCGTTTTTAACCGAATTTTGACTGGTATGAGCGTTCATTCGACAGCGCGCGCTGTCAACGCGATGCACGCGGCGATATCTAGAGGAGCGTAGCCCGCGCGAGGAAAATCGAAACGAAATAGAAACAGAAAGTCAAAAGTTTGCGTCCATCTTGCGTCCCGCGTGGAGTTCCGTCTGACGTCGCTAGTCGTCGCAGCGCAGGCAAATTGAAACGACGGCGTTCAGCGCTCATTTATCTCTGACATAATAATTTAATAATTAAAAGGAAGATGTATGTGGTTATATATCGATAATGAGTAGACGTCAGTAGCTTGAAGTGAACAAAAAACAGTCCTTTCTGTGAAAAAGCCACGTTTACTCTTCCGGCCGTTAGATGGCGCTGTTCAGTTTTCTGCATTCCTGAACTCTTATCTTCAAAGGACATTCAGTTCTGGACAAAATGTTCACTGAGTGAATTAGAACATAACAAAACTGTGTTTGTTCAGGTTTGTCAGCCAACCTTTTGGTTGGATGAAGCCAACACAGGTGTAACGCATTTGGGAAATATTTAAGCCTAGTTTAGAGGAATGCGTGCACAATAAAGTGATAAATCAACTTATTTTAAAGTATAACTATATATATTAATTTTAGGTTTGTTACATTTGCATTAAATCATATAAATTATAACATTAATTATTACGTATCATTCATAAACTAACAATAATTATTATTATATAATAAAATAAAATTAAAATTATACAATAAAATATTTATTTAGGTCGTGTAAATTTAATGTCAATTCATCAGAATTTAGGAATACTACATCTCAATGACCGATAATGAGAAATTATGCTCTTTCCCTCCCCCTGGAATATTGTAATGAAACTATGGAAAAACTAGACCAGGTTAACCAGCCAAACTCTTTGAGATGGAGAAAGGTTTCTATACGTGAAAAGGTAATTCTGATAATGTCAGAAGTCATCGTTTCTCAAAAAAAGTTTCTTTAATCTGTAAATCAAAACTTGACAAGTGCAAATACATGAAATATGAAATGAGCACGTTAAATACATACCAAATGCAAGACCACTGATCAAACAAACAGCCACACAAACCAATCATCTTAAAAAAACTATGATTATCATTAGAATTTTTAAAAAAAAAGAAAACATTGCAAATGGTGTGCAGTCTTTCCACTTTCCCAGAAAGCAGACCATGCTCTATTCATCTAATGACACGTCACAATGAATTGTTTTCTGTTTAAATCGAAAACGGCTTTACAAGTCCATGATCCATGGCTCTAGACAGGCAGGCGCGAGCTGCGTTAATAGCATCCTGCTTCTTGGGGTTGTCCTCCAGTTTTGCCACATATGTCAGGATTTCCAACATTTCACTTTCAATGAGCTTCTTGGCTAGTTGATCATCAGCATCCAACATGTTAAACACTGTCACAAGAGCTCTGTGCTGAATTTCAGGGTTATCATGGATGCATAATCTCTGCAGGATCTCAAGCCACTGCCCAGTCTGTAGATGATAAAAATAATAGCAAAGTCAATCATCTTTGGTATGAGCATCTGATACCAACACAGTACCATTGCACCGCCACGATAGTGGTAGATTACAGTGGGGACGGGAAGGCTGTTTAATGATACATACCACTTTCGTCATCTTAACAGCGAGTTTCTTCTGAGCGGCAGTGAGCATGGCCAGTGCGCCAGCAGCCGCCCTCTGAAGCTGCTCATCATCTTCACCACAGAGCAGGATAAGAAGCTTGAGTTTATCATTGCCATCTTGCAGATATCTGTCTTGAACCTGTCAAAATTATGAATCTGGTCAATATTTCCATAGAAAAAAGGCCTCATTTGGTTAGCAGAATGTCTTCTTAGTAGTAATTTCATACCTCCTTGCAGCTAACCAGATTGCACATGCACTCTGTGGCGGCTTGTCTGATTTGATCATGTTCCTCAAACATGTAGTTTTCAATCTCTGGAAGAGCTTTTTCCTTAAGGATTTTCACTCTGTGGAAAGAGAGATAAATAATTAGATTTGCAATTTCCAGAATAGTTCAAAATTGTAGGTTTAAGGATTTGGTTATGATGCGAGTATGGCTCTTTGTTTGTGTTTTTTCTTGTTCCATCCATCCATCTATCCGTTCATCCATCGATCCATCCGAGAATCAAGACAGAAATCGTTCCATCTTAATAAAACTCAGAAACGAGTGTTCTTGGCTGGCTTGACAGCTGCCAAGAAATTAGTAGCAACAAGATGGAAACTCCCACATTCTCTTGATAAGCAATATTGGGTTCTCACATTTCTAGATGTGGTGTATCTCCAATTATCCACTGCACGCATTCACGGTGCAAGAGAGGACACCATTAGACTCTGGACGCAAACTCTGGAGAAGCTGAAAAATCTACTGATTTGAACACAGGAGATCCCCCCCCCATGCTCTGGTCTTATGGCTTTTTTTCTTTCTCTCTTTTTTTTTATATTTACAGTCATATTCACGGTTCCCTTTTCTCTAACTGTCGTAGACTTCCTTCAGCACTGTTGCACAGTTTTGTGTGTCGATTTTTGTATGGATATCTTTTTTTTTCCCTTCTTTTTTTTTTTTTTTAATATATATATAATCTGTAGTACATTTATAGTTTTCCTTATACTCTGAAGCGTATTATGTCTCATTAGTTTCCTGCGTCTATGTATATTACTGTTCAGTTTTAATGGTTTTTATTGATTTTAACTATATTTTATTTTATCCATGTGTATGTATGTGTATATATATGTATAAATATATATGTGTATATGTAAATTATTCTTTTTATTTTATATTTATATTTAATGGTATTTTGATTTTTACTTACTGTGGTAATGGCTGAATGTTTGTCTTTTATCATTTTATATGTTAAAAGATAACAAAACAACAATAAAAATTTGATTAAAAAAAAAAAGAAATCAGAAATCTGAGTTTCATACTTTCTGAGTAGGTACTTCTTTTGAGTAAGTAATTACTTCACAGCCATTTAAATGTATGTTCTACAGTCGTGGCCAAAAGTTTTGAGAATTCCATAAATATTAGTTTTCACAAAGTTTTGTGCTAAACTGCTTTTAGATCTTTGTTTCAGTTGTTTCTGTGATGTACTGAAATATAATTACAAGCACTTCATACGTTTCAAAGGCTTTTATCGACAATTACATGACATTTATGCAAAGAGTCAGTATTTGCAGTGTTGGCCGTTCTTTTTCAGGATCTCTGCAATTCGACTGGGCATGCTCTCAATCAACTTCTGGGCCAAATCCTGACTGATAGCAACCCATTCTTTCATAATCACTTCTTGGAGTTTGTCAGAATTAGTGGGTTTTTGTTTGTCCACCCGCCTCTTGAGGATTGACCACAAGTTCTCAATGAGATTAAGATCTGGGGAGTTTCCAGGCCATGGACCCAAAATTTCATCGTTCTGGTCCCCGAGCCACTTAGTTATCACTTTTGCCTCATGGCACGGTGCTCCATTGTGCTGGAAAATGCATTGTTCTTCACCAAACTGTTGTTGGATTGTTGGAAGAAGTTGCTGTTGGAGAGTGTTTTGGTACCATTCTTTATTCATGGCTGTGTTTTTGGGCAGAATTGTGAGTGAGCCCACACCCTTGGATGAGAAGCAACCCCACGAATGAATGGTCTCAGGATGCTTTACTATTGGCATGACACAGGACTGATGGTAGCGCTCACCTTTTCTTCTCCTGCCAAGCCTTTTTCCAGATGCCCCAAACCATCGGAAAGGGGCTTCATTGGAGAATATGACTTTACCCAGGCCTCAGCAGTCCATTCACGATACTTTCTGCAGAAGATCAATCTGTCCCTGATGTTTTTTTTGGAGAGAAGTGGCTTCTTTGCTGCCCTTCTTGACACCAGGCCATCTTCCAAACGTCTTGGCCTCACTGTGCGTGCAGATGCGCTCACACCTGCCTGCTGCCATTCCTGAGCAAGCTCTGCACTGGTGGCACTCCGATCCCGCAGCTGAATCCTCTTTAGGAGACGATCCTGGCACTTGCTGGACTTTATTGGACGCCCTGAAGCCTTCTGTACAAGAATTGAACCTCTTTCCTTGAAGTTGCTGATGATCCTATAAATTGTTGATTTAGGTGCAATCTTAGTAGCCACAATATCCTTGCCTGTGAAGCCATTTTTATGCAACGCAATGATGGCTGCACGCGTTTCTTTGCAGGTCACCATGGTTAGCAATGGAAGAACAATGATTTCAAGCATCACCCTCCTTTTAACATGTCAAGTCTGCCATTCTAACCCAATCAGCCTGACATAATGATCTCCAGCCTTGTGCTCGTCAACATTCTCACCTGAGTTAACAAGACGATTACTGAAATGATCTCAGCAGGTCCTTTAATGACAGCAATGAAATGCAGTGGAAAGGTTTTTTTGGGATTAAGTTAATTTTCATGGCAAAGAAGGACTATGCAATTCACCTGATCACTCTTCATAACATTCTGGAGTATATGCAAATTGCTATTATAAAAACTTAAGCAGCAACTTTTCCAATTTTCAATATTTATGTAATTCTCAAAACTTTTGGCCACGACTGTATATAGTATGAATACGTGCAAATGTTTATTAATAATAATAATAATAATAATAATTAAAACTTGTCATTCACAAATCCCATCCTGCGGACTTATGGGATAGTGAACTGTCCATTGGATGCGGACTTTGGAGAAAGTATGTACATGTGCATACTTTTTCATGAATTCTGTGAATACTACCCTTTTCACATACTGTTTTTCACTTACTATATAGTAGAGAAGTATGCATATAAGGATGCAGCATAATGTGACACCATATTTGCAGTTTCATTAGAGCCTGTAGTTCCTCCATCAGCCCACCAGAGGAAACCCTCACTGAATGTCTAGGTAGCCACTTCCTGTTCAGTCTGTATTTTATGTATTTGTGAAGTCTCGTTAGTGTTTATCTACAATTCTTTTGCACTTTTTGTTATGATGTCTTTGTGATACTGTGTTTTGTTTTTATTGGTTCTGAATCCTGCCTTTCCTGAATTTTTTCCATCAAATACTTAATGGTGGGGGTTTACAACAAATCCCTAACTAAAATGTTCGACACTCACCTAAGTTTGTCGTTTAAGGCAGCAAGATTTGTAAGACCCAGGAGAGCTTCATAGTTTTCCATACCATCTCGTTCTGTGTTTAGCAAGGAAACCAATGGTCGCACAACTTCATATATCTGTTTTGGAAATGGTAGAAACATGTAAAATGAGGTATTCAGTTTGATTGTACATTTTTTCATGCTCAGAAAAATACCCCTAATATTTAAAATAATGTGTGATATCATTGTTTTTAATAACATGGAATGCAAAAATTAATTTTAATGACACTTTACATGAACCTTTAAGCTTTCCTGACAATATATTTAGCCCATTCCTCTGGCTTTCACAGTGCTACATAACCTACCCTCTCGCCTGGGAAGGCGATTTCAGGATTGGAGACTGCAGCGATCTTAGCCAGAGCATGGCTGGCCTTTACTTTTCCTTTGTCGGTTCCCTCCAGGGCTAATGGGATCAAAGCCTGTCATACATAGTAGTGAATAATTAATATTCCACAAAGTATGAGATTAAGTATCTATTGGTTTTGTATTTGCTCTGTGCTCTCTTACCTTTCCTCCACCTTGAGCTACAATTGTGCCACGATCTTTAATATCATTTGCCAAGGCAAGAAACACTCTGGATGGACAAAAAATAAAGTGTATTAACTTCAGCAACATAATAGACAACACATAATCAGGCTATATTATATTTTTTGCAGTGTCCAGATTTAAAAACAACTTAAATAGATTCGACGACAGTCGAGTTGAGTAGTCGAGTAATCACTGAGTGGTAGTCGTGGCCTAAAGGTGAGGGAGTCAGACTTGTAATGTGAAGGTTGCTGGTTCGATTCCCACGCCGGCAGGAATTGAAGGTGGGGAGTGTGAATAAACAGCACTCTCTCCACCTTCAATACAATGACTAAGGTACCCTTGAGCAAGGCACCTAACCCCTAATTGCTGTAGCAATGGCTGCCCACTGCTCTGTGTGTGCACTTGTTCATTACTCACTGCTCTGTGTGTGTGTGCACTTGTTCATTACTCACTGCTGTGTGTGTGTGCACTTGTTCATTACTCACTGCTGTGTGTGTGTGTGCACTTGTTCATTACTCACTGCTGTGTGTGTGTGTGCACTTGGAGAGCACAAATTTCAAGTATGGGTCACCATACTTGACAATACGTCATGACTTTCACTTTTCACTTTCATAAGGTTTCCTGATTCCAATACACTACAGCTACAATATACTTCACTCGCCTTCCATTGAAGTCCTTTTATCCATTTTTGGTTCATAACCCTCCTGTTTTAGTACTTTTTCTTGAGTCTTACCTTGAAAGCATCTCTTTGGTTTGATCGGTCAGGATGGAATTATCCGCTCGGACCATGACAGCGAGAGCTGATGTGACTCCACCTTTCAATAGCCTCTTCACTCGCCTTTCAATGAAATCCTTCTTATCCTAAAACACAAGCAAAATACTTTAAAATGTATATATTAACTCAACTTGCAAGCAGTGACAGCAGTGCGCCATAACATTATTAAACATATGAGAATTTAATAAGAAACTGAATGGAATATTTGTTACCTTTGGGTGCTGCTCAGGGACGTGTTGTTTGGAGAACTTGGCCAGCTGCACCATCTCCGGGATGATCTCTTTCTTTTCATAGCTGTTGGTGCAGTTGACCAGGGTGCAGGCGACAGCATATAGGATGGTCTTGTCTTTTGACTATGAGAGAAAAATGTATATTGTGTATTTGTACTTTGACATGTGAATCTCTATTGGTTTATTAGGTCTTTCACACACCTTGGCGAGTTCAAACATGGCCCTCATGGCTGCTTCATCTTCAACAAAGTCATCTTTTACATCAGCATCATTGGTAAGATAAGCCAAACCTTCAATGGCCCATTTCCTGGTGCGCACATCAAGTGTAGGGTTGCAGAGCCACCTGGAATAAACCAAATCTATGGTTGAAATGAAGTTTGATATTATAACTTCTGCATGGAGCAAGTACAAACAAGTCCATAGCTGAAAAGGCATTGTTGAAAACGTAATTGAAGAAGGTAATATGTTAATGTATTTAATATCTATCAGTGTTTTCCATCTTAGTGTCATTAACAATTTTTTGATAGAAGCCTCTTCTGTTCACCAAGGCTGCATTTATTTGATCAAAAAATGGTAAAACAGTAATATTGTTAAACAATGTCAAATAAATGTTTTTAATATGTAATTTATTCCTGTGATGTCAACACTGAATTTTCAGCATCATTACTCCAGTCTTCAGTGTCACATGATCCTTCAGAAAGCATTCTAATATGCTTATTTGCCGCTCAATAAACATTTCTTTTTGAAAACAGTTGTGCTGCTTAATATTTTTGTGGAAACCGTGATACAGTTTGTTTTTACAGAATTCTTTGATGAATAGAACATTTAAAAAAAACAGCATTTATATTTGAAAAACATTTTACATTTCTTTACTGTCACTTTTAATGAATTGAATCAATCCTTGCTGAATAAAAGTATTAATTTCTTTAAAAAATAAATCTTATTGACCCTAAAGGTTTTGAAAGGTAGTGCGTGTTTTCTTAGACTATTAAACTAAGCTACTGTATTAAAAGATAAAGGAAAATGTAAATGATCATAATCTTTCAAATAAAAGACAGCTATAGGTTCTCACTTTCTGCACTGCTTGGCCAGTTTCTCAGTGGAACCCTCTGCAAACTGTCTCATGCTGTAATCATCTCCTCCAGCTGATCCCAGTTTACACAGACCCTGAGAAAAGAATTTGGATATATTATGTTACAAACAATATCAACCGCTCCCACTAATGAAAACTGCATGGACACATTGGAATAGTATTAAAGCATGTAATTTGCATACCACAAGGGCTCTGATCTTGATCTTTTCATTCTTAGTTTTCTTGTACATCTCCTTCAGCAGAGATACTCCGTTGCTGATAAAGAAGGAGGCTTTGCTGGTTTTGGTGGATGCGTGAATGAGGGCCTCCACTGCGACCAACTGGTCCACTTCACGCTCGGATCCACAAAGTGCCACCATCATCTCCATAACGCCCTGACGACCCGCAAGCATGTTGCCCACGTCAAAAGGCCCCTGGAGAATGCCTGACAAAGTATTGATGGCATGGATGTTTTTGTCCATGTCGTTGGGGTCAAATTTGCTCCTGTTGATGAAAAGCAGCGACATTAAGTATAGGATGTGTATAATTCTGTGTGCCATGATCTTCTATGTATATTTAAACAGGATCCTACTTTTATGGCAAAAGTGGAACTTACTTAATATAGTCATCACAGATATCTCTGAAGTTATCTCGCTCAGGGTCACAGCGCAAGTCATCGTAGAGCTTGTTGAGGAGAACGCTGGCAATCAGCTGTGTGTTTTCTGTCAGCTGCAACTGATCGGGAAGTTCTGGAACCTGGCCGCAGACCTTCAGAATCTTCTTGAGGCCTATGTTTTCATTTCCATTAAAAAAAAACACAATTAAAACATGGAATTTCAGTCCTTCTATCAGCCTGAAAGGAATGGAATGAAAGCTTTGGACAGCATACTGATGACATGTACCATGGTCAATGGTGAAAAGGCACTTGGAGTGATCAGGGTCTTTCTTGTCTTTTCTTGGCACATTCCTGGTCAGGAGGTTCAGGGCCTGGTCTCGACCATGTCCAGACACCTTCTTGCTTGCGATCATCTCCAACAAGGAAAGCAGGATATCCTTCAAGTCCCTGCTGGAGTCTGCCAGTCATCGGACAAAAGCAGTTTGCACTTTTACCACTCAAAAGTCTATTGCAAATTGGTTCAAATGATCACATTCTCCTCTGCTCACAATGCTCCTCTGAATGCTCATTTGCTCAGCTGTCCTCTCTTACCGAGTACGAGGGCTTCTTCTTTGCCATAATTTCTTTGGTCTCCTCCAGTGAGAGAGTCATTGACGCACTGGAACAGGTTTGCAGTTGCCAGAGCAATCTCCTCATTGTCCACAGCCATGATGCTGCACAGTTTGCTAATTCCCACCATGTGGATGATGGCAGTTGCCTTTAAAACCCAAATACAGTATTAGCACAAACATTATGAATAAAAGGGCACAAAGACAGAAAATTGTAGAACTGCAGGACTAACATTGCCTCTAAGACCCCCTGAAATTAAAATGGGTTTTTGTGGTCATTATTGTAAAACTTATTACTTCTATATATTCTTTCATTGTATTTTTTAGTGAATTTTTTTAATGAAAAATGAAATCAGGAAAAAATTATAAATGTATATACAGTATCTTAAGATATCAGGGCTCAATGCTAAGGATTTTTCTCTGGCCCAGTCAGGACAGTGGTTCAAAGTTTTACTTTCCCTGCCAAAATCTTCACTGACCCCCATCACAAAACAAATAATGAATAAATAAATTAAAATAGTTAATGTTTCCATTGTGTTTTACCCATGCAACCTTAAAAAATAAAGTTACAACATCAAATATTATTAAAAATATAATTAAAGACATGTAAACATTCAGTAATAAAATAAGAAAAAATAATCTAACTATGAGCAATAGCAGAAATAAATAAAATAGAACAAGTTACAAAAGTTATTCAGTCAAGAGCAGTGAATGATTTATACCCTTTATCATTCATTTGATTAACATTAAAAACATAGACAGCAGCAGGAATATTAGGCTGCTGTCACTTTAAGACCCCTGGATTATATTATATTATATTATATTATATTATATTATATTATATTATATTATATTATATTATATTATATTATATTATATTATATTATATTATATTATATTATAATGTTTTCTCTTAATAAAAAATAAATTCAGAGAATAAATTGATGAATTGTTATTTTTGTTGCCCCCAAAATAATCAAATTAATTTTGACCAGTTGGATTTTTCTATTTTCTTATATTGTATTCCTTATTGCATAAATGTGAAAAATCAGTTTTTCAGTAAAACAACTCATGAAAAAATACAACATAAAAAATAATACTATTTAATTGGCATAAATTACATTACAACAGTATCATATATATATATATATATATATATATATATGCATATTTATGTACAGTTTTAATATGTGTAATTTTGCTTTTCATGTAGTTCAGCTATTTTTAAAGAAAAAAAAAAGCTTTGTTATTTGTCTGTTCCTCACCCTCGCTCTGTGGCCTGTGCACATTCCTGACAGCGTTCGGATGGCAGCCAAAATCATCTCAGGTTTTCCTGTGTCAATCAGTTGCACAAGTAAAGGCACACCGTTGTTCTGGAATATTCTTTCTGCTCCCGCGTCCTCTCTGGCCAGGACAATGAGGTTGTTGGCAGCCTAGTGGATCCAACAAACATACTGTTCAGTTTAACTGAGAAATATGTGACTGTAAAATATGAAACACATTCATTTAGTTTTGCTTCACTGTTTCAAGCTAAAAGAGAACAGAGTTCTAGGAAACTATTCAAACCTTTTCTCTCTTTTCCTTATCTGATTCATCTGAAAATAGGATGTCAAACATGTTCTGCACTCTGGAGTCTGTTGAGAAGCTCGTTTTCAGCTGTGGGGAAAATAAGATATGCTCTTTAGAAACTCAGATGTGCGTTACATGAACTCAAAAGCATTCTGACAGAAACAGTCCTCACCTTCTGTTGGATCTCAGCTCCGAGTCTTCTGAGGGTCTCGAGGAAGGTCTTGTTTTTAGGCTCTATGGTTGCACATCTCTGAACGTCCTTAAAGGCCATGTCCAGTTTGCCAAGCTTCTCTAGCGCTTGGCATCTTCTGTACAGAGCCTTGATATCAGCAGCATCCACATCGATAGCTGCAATTGTATAAAAGAAATAGATAAGCATTCAATAATATTTTTTTAATAGATCAACAGTAACACGTTGTTTGATGGTAAAATGAGCTTGAAACCACAGCTGAAAACATGAAAAAAAAACAGAATTAATTTGCAAATCATACCTTTTGTGGCGTCTGAGGCTGCATTGTTATAATTTTCCTGGAAAACAAGACATCAAATGAAATTCATGCAGAGATATGTGATAATGCATTCCATTCATGTCGGAAAGATCATATTTATGAGTTGAAGGGCCGGACATTTACGAGTTGGGGGAGTGTCAGTGAGAAAAGCAATGCATGTCGGAAATATCGTATTTCCGAGCTGAACGCACATGAACGCCACCATAATGTCATAAATACGAGTGGGATGTTCATTGTACAGCTTTTATATTTACAATGAAGTAAGCTAATTGCCTGCACAAAATATGGTAGCATTATAATATGACAGTATAATATGTAACTATAAAGTTACAGTGGCTTCATAAATAAAAAAAAGAAGCAAAACACGCCTGCACATTTCTATAAGTAAAAATGCTGTATTTTTGTGTAATTAATTAAGAGAAAGTACACCGCCATCTTACTCCGACGAAAGTGACTTGAACGTATCTGCCGACTTCCCACCTCGTAAATACAAACTTCCCAGGAGGACTTGAGTGACATTGTCAGGCTTTTTAATTTACAACAAAATAAGCTAATATAACAATATAATGTGTAACAATAAAGTTTACAGTGGCTTTCAAAGTTTTTAAAAACATCAAAAAGATTAAAAACATCAAAAAGCAAAACACATCTAATGCACATTCGTTGCTCTTCATTTTCTAGAGGTAGAGTTTTTTTTTTTTTTTAAAAGTGCTATATTTTACACCGCCATCTTGCTTCGACGAAAGTGACTTGTCTTGAATGCACCTCACGACTTCCCAACTTGTAAATACGAACTTCCCATAATGTGAACTCGGAACTATTGTATATACAAGTTTCCTATGTAACAAATTGCACATGAACACCCTCTCATGTCGAAACTTGAGACGCTATAAGCTCGTAATCACTACTTCAGAAGTGGGAATTGTCAAATTTCCTATAGTAGGCCTACGTGAAGCAGTAGACTTACCTTTTTGAGGAAACAGGCTGATCTGTTCCTGTAAATGACCGCGAGCGCTTTCTTGTCTTTGCAGGCTTTAATAGCTTTAGTGTAGAACTCGATGGCTTTGTCGATATCTCCAGCCTGGAAGTGCTTGTTACCCTCATCCTTTAACTGGACTGGATCTTCAATTTCTCCCATCTAACAGAGAATGGTTACATTTTGTTCCCATTTTTCAATTCATGCAAGAGTTGCATGTTAAATTCATTTGATTGAGCTTTTTTTAAATATAGCCTACAAAAATATTATGTAACATCTACATCGATTATGGGCAAGACATTCAAGGTGAACAGGGTAAAGAAAAAAAAGTGCCTTAGGCTATTCCACATTTGATTGATTAGATTATAGGAATTGCAAATATTTTTAAATGTTATGTTTAAATATGCAAAAAATGCATTATCTAAATAAACATGCACTGATTTGCATAAAATTCCAGAAAAGAAATCTGAGCGTTGAATAAATTCAGGTTCAGAATTTTTGTTGACGTATTAGTCAGAAGTTTTAACAGTGAAAATCGATAGAAAATACTGTCAACGGCCAGACAAATTTTTTTTAGGAATAGACATTGTATAAAATCAGGCAAATGATATATGAACAAACCCCTCTGTAAAAACCTTCACATATAGATAGGAGTAAAACTGTAATGTTTCATGTATAAGTGCAGCTGAAGAGGAGATTTCTGGTTCAGTGCATAAGAAAAAAAAACACATTTTGAGAAAACATCCTTTATAGATATGTATTGTAATTAAATTCACAGACATGCATGTAAATAGACAAAGTGCATATAAACACTTTCAACTAGTTAGAAAACACACATTTTGAAAAGCCAAATAGCCCCAAAGTCTTGACCAGTGCATGTTTTTTCCTGTAGAGTTTGCTTTAAACCTTTAACTGGAACATATTCCTTACCATTTAAATTTCACACATCAAAACATGTTCAAACTTACCAAATTTCTCAAGCAAATGGTCAAGCACATGTGATCTGACTTTAAATGTCTGACCCTCAATCCTTATTTGGGCAACAGTGTGGCCTCATAAGAGATCCTACCTCCACAATACTGAACAGCGAATGGCAAATTCTGTTTTCTATGAATTAGAAATATTCCCTTTTCTGTCCTCTATGACTACAGATTATGCATCAAAAAGCAATCATGCATGTGATAAAAGTTGCCTACCGTCATTGACGTCAATTCTGCTTCGTCGTAAGAGGAAAGTCTGTTGTGTGTCACAGTGTGGTTTCTTGTCGTTTGGGTTTATCAATTGTAACAGCCCCCCGAGAGTCATATATATATATCTTGCACATGGGGGGCACATACCAGGATAACGGACGGATCCATTTCATTGTGAGGGGTGGCAAGGTCTTCATCCATCACACCTGTTGATACAAATGCATTTTGCATCTTATCATTCACAACCTGAGATTACATTTTTCATGGCTTTTCACTATTCCACATCATGCTGTTCATCCCGTCCTGTTATGGTAGATTAATGTTAATTTGCAGATGTGTGGTCACCTCTTATATCAGTGAAATAGCCTGTCTCTGATATGGTCTATTTAGGGAGATGGTATGACAGCTGAGAAATCAGTAGCAAATGTCCAGAGCCGCCTGAGGGGAGGGGGAGGGAGGAGGTGTCTCCCAGCAGCTGGTGTGCTGGAGCTCTGACTGGTACTTTCTAGAATGGAAGAACTCTCCAAGATTGTAGAAAGAACTGGGGGAAGGTGTTGGGTTCATATCAAAACATCCTGTAACATTATGGTGTTGTTGGTGAGGGACACTATTGTGGGATGTATTTATAGGGTCATGCCCTGAGTGATACTGAACATGCTCACTGACAGCTTTTTAACAAAAATGGTAGGTTTTGTTTAATATATAAATACAGTAGTGGCCAAAAGTAGTGTCTCGAGGAGATATTTGATCGTAATGATCGATTAAACACCAAAAAATATAAGGAAAACGTTTTAGATTTTTAAAATATTTTAAATGTAAAGGACGACAAAACAACAAAATTGATTAAGGTGTTTGTCTGACAAAATTATTTGGCCAAAAATGGGAAACTACAGGTTTACTGATATATATATATATATATACCTTACTGCTGAATAAATATATATATTTACACACACACACACACACACATATATATATATATATATATATATATATATATATATATATATATATATGTTCCTGTATCATGAATTATCCTGAATATACAAAGCAGTATAAAGCAGTAAGGTATATATATATATATATATATATATATATCAGTTAAATAAAACCTGTAGTTAGCCATTTTTGGCCAAATAATTTTGTCAGATAAATGCCAAGTTTAGTGTTTTGTTCTTCCTTCATATTTAAAATATTTAAAAAATCTAAATTGTGTGTGTGTTTGTTTTGCCATTTGAAACAAAATTTTGTTGTTTATTTATGTAACTGACCATTCGCTGGCAGTTTGATTGACAGGCGATCTGACCAATCATAACCCCGAATCTGCCATTTTGTCCGACAAAGCAGTCAGGGGAGTTAGTAGATTAACGTTGGTGAACTTGAACTCGATAAATTGTGTGTGCTCACGTCTTTCCACACTTGAAACAACAATCCCTCTGATGTTCATTCATGTTTATTTGATGCTATAAATGAACTAGTATGAAGAGATGATCGGTTCACGAGGAGCTACAGCGATCTGTCACGACACATTAAAGAGACGCTATACGCTATTTATTGTTTAAGCTAATTAAAAAAATTACAATAATTTAAATATGAAACTGTTTCATACATTGTCAGTGTCCTCTTTGCTCCAGGATGTATTTTTCACTGCGTGAGAACATGATGTGTGGCGTGAAAGCGCATGGCTTGTCGGTCTTTGCCACAGTACCTTCACACAGACAGTTTAATGCTTTTTACTGGCTTTGTTTGTTTTGCCACTTTAATCTTAGATTGAACTATTGGATTTGGATTTATTTTTTAACCTCTTTGAAAACATTCACAGTTATTGATAAAGACATAAAATCACTATAAATGCTGTGTTTTCACAATTTATACTGCACATGAAAAGAAATGAATGATGAAATAATTGAAGTGCTGATACGGACATCCAAATGAACAGGGTGGCAATATGTCAATTTACACACAACTGTTTGAGATTTTCTTTACTTCAGAAAGGACACGTTAAATTGACAAAAAGCAACAGTAAAGGCATTTATAATATTACAAAAGATTTCCATTTTATATAAATGCTGTTCTTTTGAACTTTCTACAAAAAACATGAACTGTTTTCAACATTAATAATAATAAGAAATGTTTCTTGAGCAGCAAATCATCATATTAGAATGATTTCTGAAGGATCATGTGACACTGAAGACTGGAGTAATGATGCTGAAAATTCAGCTTTGCCATAAAATATATTAAAATACAAAACAGTTATTTTAAATTGTAATAATATTTAGCAATATTACTGTTTTTAACTGAATAAATGCAGCCTTAGTGAGCATAGGAGACTTCTTTCAAAAACACTAAAAAGTCTTAACGACTTCAAACTTCTGAATGATAGAGTACGTTGTACATTTTACAACACATTTTACAACACAACTGACCCTTCGCAAAGACCCGCCCCCTTTGGTTACTGTTGCTATGTCTGACAACCCATGGTCTCTCACGCCACACATCATGTTCTCACGCAGTGAAAAATACATGCTGGAGCAAAGAGGACACTGATAACACGTCGACAGACATATGAAACAGTTTCATATTTAAAATTATGTAATTTTTTAAAGAAGTTTAAACAATAAATAGCGTGTGGTGGCTCTTTAATGTGTCGTGACAGATCGCTGTAGCTCCTCGTGAACCGATCATCTCTTCATACTAGTTCATTTATAGCATCAAATAAACATGAATGAACATCAGAAGGAATGTTGTTTCAAGCGTGGAAAGATGTGAGCACACACAATTTTACATGTTCAAGTTCACCAACGTTAATCTACTAACTCCCCTGACTGCTTTGTCGGACAAAATGTCGGATTTGTGGTTATGATTGGTCAGATCGTCTGTCAATCAAACTGCCGGCGAAGGGTCAATTTAAAGGGAGCGAAATGTAAACATATTTGCCGAAATGAAATGATGTTTATTTCACTCATTGTTAGATTTTGTATTTGGCTGAGCAGTTATTTGGGTGGCTTGCCAATAGATTTCTCTAAAGCTTGACCAGAGTTCTTGTGTGGAGAAGAATTTATTGAAGGAAGAATTGTGGCACAGTTCTTCAGCAGCGACGTCAGCGAGTCGGCCTTCAAAGAATCCTAACCCAAAGTTCTGACTGTGAGAGAGAACTTTATACCTACAGCTAATTTGCATACAAAAGAGACCAAAGGGACCTCCTGAGGGGAAACAGCACATTCTTTCCCACAAATAACCTAACCAACGGATGAGTTTTACGGAATATACAAAATACATCAGACTAGAAACATTTGAAATGCATCTTTCAATTATTCACTTAAAAAACCCATGGAAATTCATTAAGTTTGGTATCCAACATTGTACATCGACTAAGTGAAAATGGATATCGGCACGTCCGGATGAACTCAAAATGGCCAAATAATGGTCAACATGAAATTCAGACCAACACAATGTTAATTTATAATAATGATTTAATAAATTATGGCCTCAAAACAAACAAAGGTGCAATAATAATATTCAAAAGACAGTTCTGGCATTTAAAATCAGAAGCGCAGTAGCGTCTAACATCAAGCAATCATTTGGACGCCTCTAGGAAAAGGATCTCCTGAGAGAATGTATATGTGTGTATGAAACTCACCCATCCCCACATGAAAGACTGACATCTAATCTGTCTTTTAGCACATAAGAACATTCTGGCATCTGGACGTGTGTAAATGATGCGCTGCTGATGCGAATCCCGCTCTTGATTATCAGGAGCTGATGTACCAGCATAAATCTGAGCATGACTGAAGTTACACTCCTTCATTTACAGTACGTGACACATCTGTGCTCATAAGAGATGTCTGAGAACTAAGTCACATCGTTTCCTAGAAACTGTGTGTTTCCTTGGAAATAAAACATCAGGATTATTACTCCAGTGAGGAGAACTACCATAACACACACTTGTATAATGTATGAAAATTGCACATTTAAAAATATCTGAACAGCTCTGTTAGCTATAGAGTTTGAATCGCCAAGCATTGCATCTAGATCACTAAAGACTAGATCCTTTAAGAGGTAAAAAGGATAGCTATTAGAAACCATCTTTGCATATCAGAGGAGCGTATTTATTGCATGTCCACGAAACATCGACGTCACGTCACGTCTGTCTTCAGTCTGACCCCAGAGCTGCCTTTAATGTAAAAATCTGTAGAGTTTTTTTTGCTGCTGAGAAGCTGAGGGCTAACAAGCACAGTCTGCATTTGGTTGGATGTCCATCTTATAGCCACAGTCCGTTCAAACAGTCCAAGGAAATGTTTAGCATCGTGACTTGATGTACAGATGTATGTTTGTAGTTGTATTGGCAAAGCCAGCACAATGACTTCTGTTTGGCAGCAGGGGGCGCTCTCGGCACACGAGGATCCAGAGGTGATGGAAAGGGGAGAGTTGAAGGATCATCTCATTTTGCTCCTCACTGGAAAGAGGATCAAGAACATGATCAGTTTATGAACTTCTTTCATAATATATTACAAAACGTTTTTTAATAATAAAAATATTTTAATATAATATAAATATCTATCATTAATCTGATATTTATAAAATTAGAATATATATATTTATTTTTTTAATAATTTATTATTATTTTTTTATCATTTATACATATTTATGAATGTCAAATAAAATTCTGAAAATTATTATTTATATCATATTACAAAAGTTATTATTTGCTCATTTATTAATATTATTAAATTACTGGAGAGATAATTAACAACATGATCAAAGTTTATAGCAGTTACAAGTAACAACATATGTAATAAAAAATAAATATAATAATTAATTTGCAAAATTTATAAATGTATAATATAATCATTATATAAATTTTGATAATTTTATATAAATAATATTATATATAAATGTATTCAATAATATTTATTATTTTAAATTCTTATACATAACTATTTATATATTATTATTAAAAAACTCACTGGAAAGAGAATTAACAACATAATCAAAGTTTATAGCAGTTAGAAGTTATACATTTTATAATACATTAAAAATAATATTATTTTTATAATAACAAAAACAGCTTAATATAATATAAATAATTATAATAATTAATCTGATATTTATAATTTTTCAGAATATAATATAATAATTGTATACTATTTTTATATTATATATATATATATATATATATAATCAGAATAAATTCTAAAAGTTATCATTAAGTTATTCCTTTTTTAATTGTATTAGAATTTATAAAATTGACTGACTAACTGTATCACTTTACTTATATAATAAGTATGTATAATTTCAGAATTTAATATTTATAAAATTCTTTTTAGAAAGTTGCTATATAAGTAAGGAAAAATGTTAGTCAGTCAGTATTACAAAATGTATTATTTAATTATTTATTTGCACTATTATTTATACAGCATTATGTAATAATAGATATTTCAATATAGTCATTTTTGACAATATAATTGCAGATCTAAAGGAACTTATGCAGGGTAGACAGACGGCACATTTACTTTGAGTGAAAACAAGGCTGTGAGGGATGAAAGTACCGTGTGCCCTGACGCTTGGTATTAATAATTGAGCTGAAAAAGCTGAAAATATGTCTTTGTAAAAAACATAGGACGCTACAACCTATTGAACGTACTGTACTTTTGTTCCTCACAACTTTATTTTCAAAATGACCCATATTAAGATCCCTCGAGATCCAATCGACTAACTGTGATGTAGAAACTCACAAAGTAGGCATCCAGCACCGAGTCGTCATCTCTATCTATGTCCATGGTGCTCTGCTCAGACGTCAGACAGATGGCGCTGTCCTCCAATGTAAAAGTTGAGCAGGCACATCTGAAACGAAACAACAGCAATGAATCAGAAGAGCAGCAGAAGAAGCTCAAAGACAAACTAAGAGTCCTTAAAATATGACAGATGAATATTGACCAAAGCTGGTGGTCTCATAAATGACGTGTGGCTGTGTGATACGACGGTTTCAGTGGCAATATTTCTCATCATTACTGTGACATTTCAGATGAGCGCTGGCCATCTATGTCCACTTCGGAAAGTGCTTATGTTTTTTTTTCCTTCATAATCTCTTGAGTTATTGATGCCATGGCAACCAGACCATGAATGTAAAGCACTGACACATTTCAGACGCCGAGGGTGTTCATTAACATCGACTCACCCTGGTCTAAGTTCAGTAAGAATTTTTGGGAAAGAATCGACTACTTCTATTCAGCATGCAAGGCCCACTAATTAACCTATTATATTGATTAAGTCAAGAAGATAACATCTGAGAAAGCTCTTTTAATTCAATAATCATTGTTCAAGCGCCAAAGGCCCCCTTTTGTGGCGTAAAACAATAGCTCTATTATATTCGTCCTTAGCAAGCAGGTGAAATATTTATGCAGTCTTTTCACAGGAATTCCTCTTAAAACAGGTGTGTGTCAAAGGTGAGGAGATCAGGGATAACCAAAACAAAGAAAGGAGCAGAAGAACAAGTGTAGCATGACGGCACCTGGTCAGACGCTCACACTATCACAGGATCAAAGAAATCCATCCTGAAGTGTTACACTGTGGCATTGTTTGACTAAATTCACACAAAATTAAACTTTTGTCATCATTTACTCAACCCTCATGTCATTCCTAACCCATATCACTTTCCTCTTGCTCTTTGCCATGCAAATACAGTAAATAGAGGTTTTTAGGCTTCAAAACGAACTTGAAACAAATGTAATGATTTTTTTTATCTAGCACATTTTTGGAAGCTTGTTTCCACCAAGGAATAACAAAATAACTTTTTTCTCGCCATTGTGCCTTTATGTCTTACTATTGACTTTTTTTTTTTTTGCAATTTCAAGTTTAAAATCTCACAATTTCAATTTTATATCACACAATTCTGTCTTTTTTCTCCCAATCGTGAGTTTATATATAATAATTCTGACTTTTTCTCGCAATTGGAAGTTTAAAATCTCACAATTCTGACTTCTTCTCGCAATTGGAAGTTTAAAATCTCTCAATTCTGAATTTTTCTCACAACTGGAAGTTTAAAATCTCACAATTCTGAATTTCTCTCACAATTGGAAGTTCAAAATCTCACAATTCTGACTTTTTCTCGCAATTGGAAGTTTAAAATCTCACAATTCTGACTTTTTCTCGCAATTGGAAGTTTAAAATCTCACAATTCTGACTTTTTCTCGCAATTGGAAGTTTAAAATCTCACAGTTCTGACTTTTTCTCGCAATTGGAAGTTTAAAATCTCACAATTCTGACTTTTTCTCGCAATTGGAAGTTTAAAATCTCACAATTCTGATTTTTTCTCGCAATTGGAAGTTTAAAATCTCACAGTTCTGACTTTTTCTCGCAATTGGAAGTTTAAAATCTCATAATTCTGACCTTTTTTTGTAATTGCAATTTAATATCTCACAATTCTGACTTTTTCTCGCAATTGGAAGTTTAAAATCTCACAATTCTGATTTTTTCTCGCAATTGGAAGTTTAAAATCTCACAATTCTGATTTTTTCTCGCAATTGGAAGTTTAAAATCTCACAATTCTGACTTTTTCTCGCAATTGGAAGTTTAAAATCTCACAATTCTGACTTTTTCTCGCAATTGGAAGTTTAAAATCTCACAATTCTGATTTTTTCTCGCAATTGGAAGTTTAAAATCTCACAATTCTGATTTTTTCTCGCAATTGGAAGTTTAAAATCTCACAATTCTGATTTTTTCTCGCAATTGGAAGTTTAAAATCTCACAATTCTGATTTTTTCTCGCAATTGGAAGTTTAAAATCTCACAATTCTGAATTTTTCTCACAATTGGAAGTTTAAAATCTCATAATTCTGACCTTTTTTTGTAATTGCAATTTAATATCTCACAATTCTGACTTTTTTCTCTCAATTGCAAGTTTATAAATCACAATTCCTACTTTTTTTTAAATCTCACAATTCTGACTTTTTTCTCACAATTGGAAGTTTAAAATCCCATAATTGACTTTTTTGTACTTGCAAGTTTATAAATCACAATTTCGATTTTATGTCACACATTCTGAATTCTTTCTCTCGCAATCGCAAGTTTATATCTCACAATTCTGACTTCTTTCTCACGATTGTGAGTTTATTTCTTGCAAGTCTCCCATTTTTCCTCACAATTCTGAGTTTACATATAAAGTCAAAACTGTGAGTTCTGCAAAAAGAGGATGAGTGGAGCATAACCACTTAAATGTTGATCCATTCATCACATAAAGCTCACAATCATATGACACTCAAGTCACATGAACTACTTTTATGATACTTTTATAGTGTTTTTTTCCCTCTTTTTTAGGAGCCTGAATGCCTTAGTCCCCATTTATTGTAACTGCGTGAAAAAGAGTGACTAAAAATGTCTCCACTTGTGCTCCATGACAAATGATGAGCAAATTTTCAAATTTTATGTGAACTATTCCTTTATGTATGTCTGTGGAGGGAACAGAAGTGGAGATGTGAGAAGCTAACAGGTGTGTGTCAGGTTTATGGGTCTGAAGGTTTGTGAGATGTGTGTGAAAGGTGTCACCTTTCATTAGATCTGGCCTTCAGGTAGCGATCTGTGACGAAAATAGAGGGCGGGGAGAGGGTGTTTCTCAAGGAAGATGCTTCATGTGGGTAAGGAGTCTGAGGGACCAGGTCAGGACGGTTATAGGACCAGAACACTGTGGTATGAGATGATAGAAACATCACATGAGGTGGTTTCCTCTATAAATGTACAGTATATGAAAGTACCTATATTGCTGTTCAAAAGTGTGGGGTCGGTAAGGTTTGTTAATGAACGAGTTTCTAATGCTTACCACTGATCAAAAATGTATTAAAAACAGAGTGAAATATTATTACAATTTAAAATAACTGTATATATATATATATATATATATATATATATATATGTGTGTGTGTGTGTGTGTGTGTAACCTTATACATATCTTTACTGTCACTTTTGATCAATTTAATGCATCCTTGCTGAATAATAATTTAAAAAAAAAATTACTGATCCCCAAACTTTTGAACGGTAAGGTATTACATTTTTGCAATTCATACCCAGCAATGACATACGTCAGCGCAAAAAGTCAACGCAATAAGGCTTGTGTTAGTAAATGTGAATTGAATGAGGAAGAAATGACTGTCTGGGGAAAAAAATGACTGTCTCAGATGGCAGCTTGTTTTTCAGGGTTTTTCCAAAAGACGATGTATGAAAAAAATAAGTCAAACACTTCCTTTTTATATCTGTCAACATTAATACAATTGATGTTTGCAAGTATGTCACCATTTGTGTTTGATGTGCAAATTAAGGGCTTTTTACACTGCATTTAACCCAGGGTATCATTTAACCCTGGTGTAATGCCATTTTTAACCCCGACTAATGTTGCTGACCTCATAAATATGCCAATAAGAACGCTAACCAAGGTTTTCCAGATGTACAATGATCAACTAATCCAGGGTCAAATATAAAAGTGTGAAATATAAAACATGATAACCCAGGATTATGTTAATCCAGTGTTTAAACTGTCCCTAGGATAATAATTTAAAGAGTAAAAAGCCCTTTAGCCTTTCACCCAACCTTTTTCATACAGTCAGTGCCGCCCACCTTGTCCATCCAGACTGGCAAGACTACGAGCTCCTCCGAGTCTGTCCGTCCTCTCCTCGGCCTTCTCCTCCTTCTGTGGGGACAGCACCTCTTGAGAAGAGCTCTTCAGCGCTGATATGGAGTTACGCGCCCTCTTGCTCGGAGAGAAACGATTTGCTGTAGGTGCGACAAAGAGACTAATTATGGACACTGATCTGAAAGTATGATGTAACTCTGCCCTAACTGTTACCTGGCAGCTGACAATTAGACCGTGAAATGAAATCTCGGCCCGCTTTCTAACTTTATTAGAAAGGGTAAAAATAAATCTACATTCTGCATGCTACATTAATGTGGCTTATAAGAATCAGCTTAAGGGGGTTTAATTACAGTGTCAGACTTCTTGAGTAGTGAAGAAGATCTCAGAAAGGGGAAGGAGAACTTCTGCTATTGTGTGCACTGATGTATTGTTTCCAAATATTCTTACTAAAAGGTCGAGCAAGAGTATTGGTGCAACTTCCGTTCTAGAGTTTTGTCATTGGCAGAAAGTTTTAAAGCGGCCCTTGATTATGGTTTCACTTTTTTTAACTTCAGTTAGTGTGTCATGTTGCTGTTTGAGCATAAACAATGTCTGCAAAGTTATGGTGATCAAAGTTTAATGCAAAAGAAGATATTTTCTTTTACAAAAATCACTTTTTAAGGACTACAACAAACGGCTGTTAGGGACTACAACAAGCTTCTTCCTGGGTTGGTGACATAACGAACCCCAAATTTACATAAACCCCGCCTCTGTGAACACAAAACACAGGGGTGAGGCCATGTTGGGCTGCTTTAGAGAAGAGCAAGAGGTGTTGTATTGGAGTATTGATGATGCTGTTATTTTTAATTCAATGCTGGATTTGCACAAAAGATTAACATGACGACACATGCTAGTCGATGAGTTGAATCAACTCCACAGCAACTGCAATGTGAGGCTGAACACCGTTACTGATAATCCTCATTTTGGCTGCGTGAGATTCTCCAGCTTTGTTGTTGTTGAGCAACCGAAGAGTGAGCTGTTAAAGCTCCGCCCTCTTCTGGAAAGGGGGCGGGAGCAGCAGCTCATTTGCATTTAAAGGGACACACACAAAAACGTGTGTATGATTTTCATCTCACCCAAATAGAGGGAAATTTGACAAGCTATAATAAATGATCTGTAGGGTATTTTAAGCTGAAACTTCACAGACACATTCTGGGGACACCAGAGACTTTATATCACATCTTGTAATGGGGCATAATGGTTCCCCTTTAAATATGATTATCATCTTATTCTAAGTATTAATCAGATTCATTCGAATTTGAATCACATTGCTTGCAATGCACTCCTTTGAGATGGTTCTTGACGCCAGAATGTTAAAGAAAATATATATTTTAAACTGCGCCAGTAAGTAACAACCTAGCAACTGCATAGCAACGCCCTGGCAACCACCTAAAACATCTTAGTACTGTACCAGCGACTTTTACCTGAAAACGGCACTCATATTTTCTTCTATTTTCTTCTTTTCTTTTATGCAATTAAATGTACAGACATAAAATTTGTTTTGTATATAAGTTTTAGCTTTAGATATGCTATTTATTAAATTCTTTGTAACACTTTACAATAAGGTTTCATTTGTTAACACTAGTTAACATGAAGAAACATTGAATAATATTTCTACAGCATTTATTAATCTTATTTATTAATTTCTACATTTGCAAAATCTTAAGTTGTATCTAACATTGGTTAATGCACTATTGTATTTTTATTTACTAAAATTAACAATGGTTAATATATAATTACAGTAAAAATATATTGCTCATTGTTAGTTCATTTTAGCTAATACATTAACTAATGTTACGAATAAGACCTTATTGTAAAGTGTTACCAAATTTTGTTAAAAAATATTGAAGTTTGCATAATGCAAGGTTAATGTTTTTAATGTTTATCACACAAAATGTAACCCACTGTGATTATGTCATATTTGCTGAATTCATTTGCTGGTATTGTTGACTTACGCTGAATCTTTCTGAATACTCTGGTGCCCATGAACTTGAGAAATCTGTTAGCATAGAAACCTGGTCTGTGCACAGACACCGTATCCTAGGAGAAAGAGAACACAAGACAATCAAACCAAACCAGGAAGCATCTTTCAATCCCCAGAGGTATGAATAATCTATTCATAAACGAAGTGAGCAGAGAGACATATTGACTTACACCATCATAGACGAGTGCCTTCCAGGAGTGCTCCAGCTTCTTCATGAATCTTGGCGGGAAATCAGAGTGAGAGATCTCGTCAGGGATAAAGGAGTTCATTTAAAGAAGCTGCAATGATCTAAGATGCTGTAAGCTGGTGTGTAACGTGACATTTGGGCTCTTGGGTTTGTTGTAAACTGACACCCCACTTACCTGTAAGATTGCAAGATGTCGATAATGCCTAGAAAAATAAGTAGTTTCTCATCCCTGTGTGTTTTTGCAGGAATGCCTCCCATTCTGTATAAAAAAAATAAAATAATATAATATAATATAAATGTTATGTGAATTATTTTTATTAGTGGTTGTGGAATCTCATAAAAACACAACAAGATAAAGTCAAGCCATTACAATTATAAAATATATAATATATATATATATATATATGTGTGTGTGTATATATATATATATATATATATATATATATATATATATATATATATATATGTTTTCTATAATTATATATATATTTTACTAAATGTGCTGCCTGTCTTGGCCAGGACCTTCTTGTAAAAGAGATTTTAAATCTCAAGAGTTTCATTTCCTGGTTAAATAAAGGTTTGGTCTAACTGACCAAATAAAATGGTCTATATGGCAGTTCATAAATGAAATCCTAAATTAAAGGTATTTTAACATATTACAATTCATTATAAATACTTTACAATGTATATAAAGTAATAATTATATATGAATAATTACATTTTCTTCAACAAAATATAATTTCAAATTATTTTGTTTGGATTTTGATGTATGACAGTATTGATTCGTGACATTCACTGGCTACATACAAAACATTTTTACAAAACAATTAATACAACTAATGTGCATTATTCTCTGTATATTCACATAACAACACATTTTGAATATATATGAACAGTTCAAACACTGATTTCAGCGTCAGGGACTCACGTGTCGTCGGTGGTCAAAGCTTCAGCCGCCTTGCCGTCTCCCTGAATGGACTCCATGGCGGTGGAGTAAAGAACTTTCTGTCCCACGATCCTCTTCCCATCCACAGCGTTGGCGTCTCCTTCTCTGTGACTCTGGTCCAGAACGTGCACCCCCAGCAGCAGACTGTAGTCCATGATCTTAAAACTCTCCAGCACCTGCACGACATACAACACAATGTTCATTCACACTGAGAGTCTCATGCACAATTTATAACGAGGGCCACTGTATGAATCCTCCTGGTTAATGTACCTTGTTGGCCACTGTTTTTGCTGTTTTTGTTTTGTCAAGATGGTAACCCTCATTCTCCAAAAGTCTTGTGAGATCTATGTTTGACAAGTTAATGTTTGGGGGGGTTGTAGAGTTGCTACAGGACATAAAGAATAAAAGAATAAAGACGTGCTTGGATGTAACATGTCAGGCTTTTTGCAGAACAAGGGCTGCTAGAAACAGCCCTGCAAAGTAAAAGTCTTGCACAATGAGCTTTTTCAGGTGACGTCAAAAAAAAGGCACTTATCAAGACTCCTGTTTTCAGTTCAAATGCGCTCCGTCTAGCTGTTTGTGAACACAAAATCATTCCCTGTGTGTGTTATTTTAATGTCACTGATAGAGCTGTCAAAAGTACCAACAGCGCTATCAAGTCGGTGCTGAAATTTTAAGAATGTGACGTCTTGAGCGCTGTTTCGTGAGCACCTCTGATTGGTCATTGTGTTCATGTGTCTGTGATTGGCTACAATGATCAATGGACGGGAGCATTTGAAAGCACATAGAAGTGTTTGAATTTGAAAGTAGGAGCATATCTGTAAGCGCTCAGGGAAGAGATGACTTAGAGATGTAGAATTGATGTCTATATGCAACATGTTTTTGAAGCGTTGACCATTGTAGCCAATCACAGACATACCTGTTGAGCGCGTGAACACAATGCTCAATCAGAGGTGTTAATGAATCCGCTCAACAGCAGACAAAATAACGACTTTTCAACAATATCTAGTGATGGTTGATTTCAAAACACTGCTTCAAAGCTTTACGAATCTTTTGTTTCGAATCAGTGGTTCGGATTGCTTGTCACACTGCCAAAGTCATGTGAACTATTGAAATTTCGAAACACTTATGACGTAACAAAGCCTTGTTTACTGAAACCATGTGACTTTGACGTTCCGAATCAGTGATTCGAAACAAAAGACTTGTAAAGCTTGGAAGCAGTGTTTTGAAATCAGCCATCACTAGATATTGTTGAAAAGTCCTTATTTTGTTTTTTTTGCTGCACAAAAAGTATTCTTGTCGCTTTATAATATTAAGGTTGAACCACTGTACTCACATGAACTGTTTTAAATGTGTTTTAGCATCTTTCTGGGCTTCTGAAAGTGTTTATTGTCTTGCTGGCAATAGAGACTCACTGAGCCATCGGATTTCATCAAAAATATCTTAATGTGTGTTCTGAAGATGAACGAAGATTTTACTGGTGAAGAACGACATGAGGATGAGTAATTAATGACAGAATTTTCATTTTTGGGTGATCTAACCCTTTAAATTAAAATTAATTTAGTCATTTATTTTAGTACATCAAGTGAAACTAAATGAAACCGAGAAATCTTGCTTTGGCAGCTAGTTGGAATAAATAATTTTTTTTCATTTAAAGTTTATTTTCATTTCGAACGAAAGGTTTTTTTTTAATGGTTTTAATTATAGTGATCTATAAGTTATCTATAATATATATCTTATATATATCTATAATATCTATCTTTAATTTTAGTTAACTATAATAACCATAATGTTAATGTCCACTAACACAGCTCTAAGCTCCTCTACGGCATTGCACATTATCCTAATACACAATTTTAGTAACATAACAGAAAAAACTGAAATGATGGAGCGAAAATGCTGGCACCTGTCAGTTTACACAGATATGTGATTTAGTAGGTTTTATCCACGGAGTCACGCATCAAATCTGATAGCAAGCTTTAGAGTGCAAATAAATGAAAAATAAAAAAGATCAAAAAGCTCAGAGAGTCACTTCAAATTGAAAACTGAATGAATTAACATTAAGCTGATGCTCAAAGAAAGAAAGACTGGGGAAAGTCTACTCAGTATTTTCAGAAATGAGTCAGAAGAAAGGTGATTTGTTTATCAGTCGCAAGATACTACTATAAACAGACTTTCAGCATTAGTCATCGATAGGCTGAGATCTTTTGTCTGGCGACTTATGTGAAAACACGCTCAAAAAGGAAACAAACCACAGATAACAATTTGCACTTAAGGCTGTCAGTGTATTTATGAATACTATATGTCTATATGAAATGCTTCCAGGTCGTTTACTTGCTATGAACAAACTCAAACATGCAGGTAAACGCTGCTGCCATAAACAAATAAAGGGGTTTACATGATTTCACTTTTGCATGACGCTTTTGTTCCCCTCGTATTCTCTATATTCAAATGGATGGATTATTTGAATAGGGACAAACAACATCCTTGTTTCGCATCCCGTCAGGAACGTCTAAAAGCCTCCAAATGGGCCCTCATCTAGGTCACAGTAATACCCAACAAAGGCCGCAGTGGAAGGTAACACCGCTTGTTTGGCACATGGAGTCATTTGGTCAAAGTTTTACTTGCAATGAAAGGAATGTACCCCTTTTTTGGGTGTGGTAACAGTTTAACAATTTGCTCCGAGAAGGAGTTTGAATAAATACCTCTTTTAATGAAATCCCAAATAAGCTTAAGCACAAACAACGTGGGTGGCAAAAGGAAGCATCATTTTTAAAACTGGTTTTACTACATATTTCCATAGTGAAAGACACTCATTAAGATGAAGCTTAGCTTCTTAAAAGGAGCCTATTATGCCCCCTTTTTTACAAGATGTAATATAAGGTTTTCCTACAATGCGTCTGTGAAGTTTCAGCTCAAAATACTCCAAAGATAATTTATTATACAATCTTGTAAATGCACATTTTAGAGTGGAAGGAAAGAATATGCTGTTTTCGTGCATGTCTCTTTAAATCCAAATGAGCTGATGCTCCCCATCCCCTATCCAGGAGGGTGCGGAGCCTGTACAACTTGTGCCTCGGATGTTCTGCCAAAAGTATCATCTCTATCGTGGTCACGCTCACATGACATTCCAGTGATGAAAGTTTATCATCTGCATGCGTTTTAAAGGCATATCAGTCTAAACTTCTGATAAATGGTTTTCTGAGCGCAGAAACCTGAAGCACGCACACAGAAAGCTGGATGTCAGACAGCATGAGGTGTGAGTTTTAAAGTTTGTTTGAAATTTGTCAAATTTGGGATATTGTAAGTACTCAACTGAACAAAATATATAACACTGGCCAAGCGGTTTTTGGATATTTTACTGCAAAAAAATTACATATTGCAGCTTTCGAGGTTTTTAATTGAATATGACAATAAATAAAAACTTTTTTAAAGGGCTCATATCATACATGTTTCTATTAGTATTTTTTAAGATCTATTTTTAGACAAAAACAGTCATTCTCATGATGCTTTAGACTGAATACATGTTGTTGATGTGTAACTGTAAATGATCACGTACTCAAATGTATTCATTTGTCTGAAGTCAGAAAGTTGCAAAAGTTTTTGCTTTTTTGAACTGGGGAGGAAGCTCTGAAAATAACAGTACGTTTTCACAGTACATCACGCTCTTTTGATTCCGTAATCTGGAAATCTGAAGTACAAACATGGAATAAACATGACAAGTAGTTCAAGACGATAACACAAAAGGGAACAAATGTGAACAGTTGGTGTTATGTGAAAACTCTTCCTGTTTTGATATTTGTTATGTAAAGTATGTTCTATTTTCCACAAAAAGAAAAAAAAAAAAATCCTATCCTGGGCTTCGGGCCGGCAGTCCACAATGACGTGCTGTTATACCACTATCAAGACCGCCTGTTTTGCTGCTTGGTGAGCTGCCATCGGTGAGGTCAGCTGAAATGAGAATGTTGGTTCTCTTTACAGTCACTGGTCATTCATTAACATCAGGTGAAGAGTTCAACGAAAAAATGTGTCACTTGTGTTCATATTTTATGTAAACATGCAGTATGTGACCTCATTTGACCCCCAAAAAATATTTTTTCTCATTAATATCTCAACGTCGATATGATTAAATGTGACTTTTATAAATGGTGCTTTCATATGTTCATAAATTTAATAGCTGTTTAAACATTTTTCAAGAATTAGGCACAGACATTTTCCACTAAACATACATGAACCAAACATTTCACAAAGGTTCTATGTATGTATGGTTATGTGAATTCATGTATATACATGTACATTCTGTTATGTTCTGTTTTGGTTTCGTTTCCACTGTTTTCAGCTATCGTTAGTGTCCTTGGTTGTTTATTAGTTCCTGCACCAATTCTGATTTACATAATTACACTCCTTGTGTATTTAAGACATAAGTTCATTGTTTAATATTTAAAAAGGGTTAGTTCACCAAAAAATTAATATTCTGTCATTAATTACTCAACCTCATATCATTCCAAACCTAGAATTTTACACAAATAGAACACAAATGAAGATCTTTTTGATGAAATCTGAGAGCCTTCTGTCCCTCTTTCTGCTACGCAACTGATACTTTGACGCTTCACAAAGAGATCGTAAAACTAATCCATATGAATTGATCAGCGAACATAAACAGAAGCTCAATCGAACCTGCTTGATGCGCGAAAACAAACTTCTTGCAAAAGCTCAAATGTGCTGCGTAACACGAGAATGAACCTCATTGGTTCTCACACGTCATGTGGACATGCTTGAGCTTCCGTTGTTTTACCAAAACTGATGTGTAAGTTGATTAAATGTTTATATGTGAATAAAAGCCTAAATTCAATCTGTTAATCATATAAAACGATCGTTTCTCTTCAGAAAATTTGGACTAAACCGCTCAATTCATATGGATTAGTTTTATGATCTCTTTATGAACTTTTTAATGCGTCAAAGCGTTAGTTGCGTAGCTGTCAACGGAAGGACAGAAACCTCTCAGATTTCTTCAAAAAGACCTTCATTTGTGTTCCGAAGATGAATGAAAGTCTTACCAATTTGGAACGACATGGAACATTTTTGGGTGAACTATCCCTTTAAGAGTAGAAGCTGTTTTTTCTCCTGCATGTTATTAAAGAACATTTAAATTTCCTGTGCCGTGTGTGTTATAAAGCCACACAGGAACTTTTTTTTTTTTTTTTTACGATTTTACTTTTCATGGTTCATAAACTGAAATTTTCCTTGAGGGGTGACAAATTTGAACAGAGCATTTGTTCTAGCAAGATTTAGAATATCGATTTAGTTTTGAATACACTGTAAAAAAGAACTGGTTTTTTTTTTACTTAAAAAAATTTCAATTTCATTGAAATTAAAAATTTGAGTTAATACAATGAAGGCCATTGGTGTAATCAACAGAAACTCAAGATATTATGTTATCTGAACAGCATTAATTATTGAAGGTGATTTGACAAAAGAAATAATGTGATTTTTACAGTGTATGTAAAAAAAAAATCATACTCATCTGTTCGACCTGTAAGTAGGCAGAAAGACGTCGTCGGCCCACTATTTTGAAACTCTCCAAAAAGACCCGTGTCACTATTTTTCATGTGTCAGTGTAATGGAATTTCATATGTAGGCTACTATTGAATCCCATAAGGACTGTGCTGTCTGTTCGGTGACGAGTTGCAGAAAGGATTTACAGGCTTGTTCTCATAGATTTGGCTCTATTGTGCTCTGCAGTTGATGTCCATGGTGTGTTGCTTACTCAGGAGAAACTTTCTGCTTAGTGTTCATTTTTGTTTCTGCACAGGACGTAAAGAAAAGCTAACAATAAAATCTTACAGTGCTCATGGGAATGTGTTTGAACTGCAGTTTGTGTTTCCTTGCATCAAGAATCTTTCCTTCGTACATAGTATGGTGTTAAAGTGTTAGTTCACCCAAAAATGAAAAATCAGTTCGAACAATTTCAACCCATAAAAGACTACAATCTTCTCAAAGGCTGAAGTTAGATCACAGGTGGGCTACAGCGGGCCGAATGTCCCCAACTATGGTCATTACTTTGTGAAACTCGAGTTCTCATTTTTCCCTCGGCCCTCTTGTGACTCGCATTACGGCTGATCCTTTTAGTTCAGCGCTCACAGGGGCCGGCCGGTCAGTACATACTAAATGTGCCAAAAACTGTTATATAGGGAACATTCTGTCTCTAAGCATTTTTAACAACAGGTCATGTCTGGAATGCCATCGCAATGGCACCCTTGTGAGGCTTGTTTGTTGGTAAACAAATGAACAGTAAGAAACGTAGCTTGGTTGAACGCCAGGTCTGCCGAAGAATTTGAGAAGCACAAGGCGACCACAGAATTACCAGGTTACCTAATGCAGCATTGGGACACTTTAACATCATGCCACAATCATTTGGGTAATTCAGTTACAGGACTGTTTACTTGCAACTTGGTTTTGGTGGTGAAAAGTAAAAGAAAACATGTCAAAGTTTGTCTTTGAAAAACACTGCACAAATAGGAAACAAAAATGATAAATGAGATCATTTTAATATTAATTGTTTTTCCTGGACAGCAATGTGAAGGGAGAATTATGATAAAAAGCAAATGAGGAAATTCTGCCATCATTTACTCTCTAAATGTCGTTCTAAAATTGAAAGAGTTTCTTTCTTTAGTTGACACAAACTATTTTTGTCCATGCAATGAAAGTCAATGGGGTCCAAAACAAAACACTGTTTTTTAACCAAATTGTGCTTAGAATCAAAATATTGTTCAAAAGTTTGAGTAGTTTTTTAAGCTACTGTAATATTGTCAAATATTTTTAATACCAAATAAATGTTTTCTTTTTTTTATATGTAATTTATTCCTGTAATGGCAAATCTGAATTTTCAGTGTCACATGATCCTTCAGAAATCATTCTGATATGCTGATTTGATGTTCAAGAAACATTTGTCATTGCTGTGCTGCTTAATATTTTTGTGGAAAATGTGATTTTTTTTATTCAGGATTTGATGAATAGAAATGTATTTGAAAATTCTAAATGTCTTTACTGTCACTGTTAATTGAATTCATCTTAGTGGAATAAACGTATCAATGTCTAAAACCCACAACACCTCGGCATTGTGACAGCGGTTTCCTTGGGGAACAAAAGAATGTTGTTTATCTACAGTATAGTCGTCAAATACTGTCAGAACAGACAGTTTAGGGCAAGTAAGTTAAGTGGTAATGGAAACTGTCAAGGAGGGAAAATACCCTCTGATTGTTTACAAATCATTTATTGTAAAGAAATCATGGGAAAAACAACAATATTTACCAGACCATGTCAACAGCCTCATCTTCTAAAATAGAAAGGAATGCCAGACTGGATTTATGCGGTTTGTTTCCCAGCTGAACAGAGAGGTTTGACACTCAGCACATTTTGAATCTGTTAATAAGCTACTGTGGAGCTGAAGACTATCATGAACTTGTTTCCCATGAAACTGTGGCGTCTTCCCGAGTGAGGATAAGACTAAACATCTTTACCATTGATTAGAGAGGACTCTCAGCAGTTGAAAAGATGAAGAAGAAGAGGAAATAAAAATAAACAATGAAAATGCAGATATATAAACGCTTGGGAAATCTAAATGGCATTTTTAGAAAATTGCTCTTACTTTTTAAACCACACAAATAGACAAGAAAAACAACCAGTGTTGAGGGTAACGCATTACAAGTAAAGAGTTACGTAATCAGATTACTTTTTTAAATAACAAGTATTACTTTTAAATGAACAAAATATCTGAGTTACTTTTTCAAATAAGTAACTTTTCACATTTATTGACTGACAGCTCTCCTGTCCCCATGTTGAGAGAGATTGTAAGTGCAGAGGTGTTGTGTGTGAACATGATGGTTATTGATGGGTATTGTTGGTTATTGTATTGATGGTTATTTAGTCTGTAGTTCTAGACCAGTGGTTCTTAACCTTGTTGGAGGTACTGAACCCCACCAGTTTCATATGCGCTTTCACCGAACCCTTCTTAATAGGAAAAAGCGGGGCATGTCATCACGAATCATATGAGTCGGGTGTGTGTCTTGACCTCCGCCGAACCCCTGAGACTGACTCACCGAACTCCTGGGGTTCGATCGAACCCAGGTTAAGAACCACTGCTCTAGACTAAATGTGAGCATTTACTCATCTCACTTGTACAAAAACATATTCAGTGTTCCTCAAAATGAATAAAAACTCTGAATATTGCGCAAACCTGCAATAACGAAATATATTAAATTAAACAAATATACTTTATGTATTTAATCTCATTTTATTAACCAGTATCTTTGTTGCTGACCTTCAATGATCCAATCCAACCACAGTAATAAGCAAAAATGACTTTAGATAAACATCACATTCGTGATCATCCTGAAGCTTATCATTTCACTTTTGGTGTGAAAGGGCCTTAAGATTTGCCAAAAATAGATTTTTTTGTTGTTAATAAAAAGCAAACAAACAAGCTCAGCCCAGGTGAGAAAAAGTAACACAAAAGTAAAGTAGCGGATTACTTTCCATAAAAAGAAATTAAGTAATGCAATTAGTTTCTTTTTTAGGGAGTAACGCAATATTGTAATGCATTACTTTTAAAAGTAACTTTCCCCAACACATTTTTGTCAAATTTTTTTTTATCTGTATCACTTGATCTTTTCCAGTTCTATTTACATTGATTTTCTTGTCATGTTTAGTAACATATTGTCTTGTGATGAAGAATGAGTTTGATCCTCAAAAAGATTAGTTACTCTATTCATAATTCAAGTATCGAGTGCTGAAGCGTGTGTTTTAAGGTTTTTAATGCATGTTTTTGCCTCTTCCTGAGTGTTCATGTAATGAGTGTTTTTGTGATCTTGTTAACAGTGTAAGACAACAAGCAATTAGCTCTCCACGTACACTACTATTCAAAACGTTGGGGTTACAATTAACTTAAATAACTGTTTTCTATTTGAATTTGTTTTAAAATGTAATTTACTCCTGTGATGGCAAAGCTGAACTTTACTCCAGTGTTCAGTGTCACATGATCCTTCAGAAATGATTCTAATGTACTGATTTGGTCCTTAAGAAATATTTCTTGTTATTATTATTATGATGTTTAAACTGTGACACATTTTTTCCCAGAATCTTTGATGAATGGAAACTTCAAAAGAACAGCATTGGCACGCTAATCAAACTCCAATCATGTCAGCAACCACAGCAGTTCTCTGGAAACCACCCACAAGTAGACGCAACTCACATTTTCTTTACAAAATGTCGAAATAGGGTTGCACTCACCCGGCAGTCCCGCTGTAGAGTCTTCGTCAGGGCGTTATATGTCTCTGTGTCAAAGTACAAGCCATCATGCATGTCCACAAAGTCTAGGTCCTTATATGTGGGGCAGGCCTTTTCCCGCTCTTTTCGTGAAGCCCGTCTCTTGTACGTGGAGCCCTTCAGGTCATATTTGTAGTGCATCTTTAAAGACCTCGGCAGAACATTGTTCATAACCACGAGACGAATGTTGATTCCTCCAGACTGAACACAGTACAGGCCGTAGAATTTGGGTAGAAGTGTCCTTGGGTTCTGGTTGAGATTCTGAGGAAGTAAAATAGCAGAGATGCCATTTTTTTAAATGTTTATAGTCACATTTAAGTGAGTCATACTGTGGCTCTATGAAATTAAGAGGCACAAAACTTACACACTTCTCCTGAAATTTTGAACAATAATAGTAAGACAATTGTTGAGTAAGTATGTAAACAAACTTTTCTCGTGTGAGAACTACTGGCATAAAATTTTCAACAGAAAAATCTGCTAAGTCATGGCTATTAGCAAAATTGTTTACACAAAATACTGAACTGGAAAAGCTAGAAAAAGAGACACAGAGGACATATACGTGACCTGACCATGAATAGTCCTCTATAACAGTAAGATACCTAAAAATGTACATATTACATACGTACTAAGCAACCAAAATGAGTGTATAAATATTTTTATGAGAGGCAGCATTTCACATCAAGACTGGCTAATATATAGTGACACAATGGCCTGTTTGTAACAAATATACACAGAAAAAAAAACAGCTAAACTTTTTAAAATATTATTTTATATTTTTATATTTAAATATGAGTCTTAAAATTAATATGAGATTTAATCTATTTATTATTTTTTAATTTATTATTTTTATAATTATTTTTATAATGTTATTTGAAATATCATCTTAAAATGCACTTATATTATATTATATTTATGGTTTATTTCAGCTACAAAAATGTAAACCTATATTGGCTGCTTTAGATTCTTCTGCACAAAAGTGAAAGGGTAAAGTGAAAGGTGAAAATGAGAAAGGGTAACATGAAATCAAAGGTCATTTAAAGCACTTAAGTGGTGGAATAAGATTATTTGATTATTTGAGTTGATTCCACTATAGAGCGTCTTACTTATGCGTTACATCAGAAAACAGAGCCGTTTTATAAGGTCTAGACCCCATATCTGGACTATTTGGAGCCTCATCTTCATTATGAATATTGTAATTATATAATACACTGGAATAATCTTTGGTCCTCTTCTTCATCTTTTTGTTATTTTTTTTATTTCATTATTATGCATTATTAAGCATTCCTGTCTTATATACAAATCTGAGCTATGTGTGTACCTTTTTTGAGTGTTTTTGTGGTTATATTTGTGTTATAATTAAAATTCAACAAACATAAAAAAGTTCACCAGTAGTAATTCTCTAAAACAGAACAGTCTGTACTACTAAATCACAGTGTTTTATTCAGGTTTCTTCACTAATGAGATGAATGATTCTTTACTCTATCGAGACCTACCATGTAGTATCCCGGAAGCAGTTTTTGCAGGAACTCGGCCTCCTTGTGCTGGACGGTTTTGATGATGAACTCATCATCGCTGGTCAGGTAGAAGAGTGAGCCACTGGCGCCCGGATTAGACAACTCAATCAGGGGCTCTTTACAGATGGAATACTAGAGGATTACAACAAAAAACAACCCATTATAAATATATATATATGCATACTGTCTGAGAGAGGCATACATATATATGCCACATATATATATGTGTGTGTGTGTGTATATACACACACACTATATTGCAAAATAACACATACACACACACACACATACATATATATATATATATATATATATATATATATATATATCGCAAAATTATATATATCTTTTATTTGTATAAAAAACTACATATATATGTTTTTTTTTACACAATTCTAATTTTTGGCTGTTATTAAACTTTTTTGTTGCTATATATATATATATATATATATATATATATATATAGCAAAAAAATAGTTTATATATATATATATTTAATTGTACCTTTGATATTTTATTGAATTGTTAATGGAAATGGTTCATGGGATGATCAGATCATTTCATAAATAGAATTCAAATGCTGGTTTTTCACACTTTTTGGCTTAAAATCACATATAGTTGAAATCGGTTGTAATTTGTTTATTTAAGATCATTTTGAAATCCCTATGAAGAAAACGAATAGAATCTAAGGCCGCTGAAAAAGTGGGCGGTCTTGTTGCGCTGTATACAATCATCAAGAACAGAAAATGTCTGAAATGCACAAGAGTACAGTGTGTGAAACTCATAATGAGGTACACTGGGACTTTTATTAAAGAGCATCTATTTTACCTGTGTTTTAAATATATGCTGGAAAAAAAAACACTAATCACTAATTTATATTTATGATCAACTCTGATAACAGATTAAATTGTAATGTTGACTCTGCAAAGCTGCTTTGAAACGATATGTATTGTGAAAAGTGCTATACAAATAAATATGAATTGAATAAACTGGAAACAAAGAGTAAACTCAAAAGAAATGAGTTCAAAAAACATCACCAAACTGGCTGGCTGCAGTTTTAATTGCAGTATCCCAAAAACGAAAACAAAGTTTGCCTTACACACTGAAAGACCAGATTATTACTGCCTGGAAGTCCTGTGGTTTAATTAGGGTTGTGTAAAACCCCCAAACATTATGAGGTCTTAAAGGAAACATTTCTACTGCGTTTTCTGGCGGGGTTCCCTGAGGAGGCCGGGACGCAGCGGCAGCATGAGGACAGTGTTGAACTGAGGCCAGACACTCATATTCAAGGCCTGCCTAATGAAAGTCAACAGTCACGTTGTACTTCCAGCCCAAACACATGGACATTAGCATTTGGACTGCGTGTCATTCCGCGTGTGTGGGGCTTCTTAATTAGCTTGCTCTTCCTCTGGCCTATCTGCATAATTATAAAAATATACACAACATAGTCAGAAGAGCATAAAACATCATATTCTTTCATCTTTAGCCTGACCATTTACTACTGTATTTTAGTCTTGCAATTTCTTTTCTCATTCCTTACTCCTAGTGTCTAGTATAGAGCAAACCATCTACATTTTGTAGTATAAACTTGTACTAAAGGACTTATTATTGTGGGCACTGCTGGTGTATAAAAGCATTGGTATATTTAGAATTGTATAACACAAAACAACACACGATTTCTGCATTATGTATGCACAACTGATTTTCTGTATGCATGGCCGTGTTTGGAATAGATTACTCACTGAATACTGTGCTGTGTACGGCCTAAATTACTGGATAAATGTTTCAAAATGTAGTACGCGAGATTACTTTTTAGTATTTTTTATTCAATTTAGTTTAAAAATGTTTTAAGTATTGCCAGTTAAAATCAAAAACTCAGTCTAAAAAATCATTGCATTGTGTGCTCTGTTGTACACTGCACACTTTGGCAAATCTAGAAGGTCATCAGGGTACTTTATGAGTACAGAAAATGAGCAAACCTTGCACAGTGCTCACTGTACTATATTTCAGTCATGACAACTCTCTGAGTAGTTTGTAACACACATTTTATTAAAAAGAAATATAAATGTAAATGTAAATAGGTTTGGCTTTGGCAAACTAGTTCTGCTACGCTGCTGCGGAGCCAAGTACTAAGACTTAGCTGTGCTAAGAAACCCATGCCGTTTACTGACAAAAAAGTAGCATACTATTGTTTGAAATATTCAATGTTGCATTCTGCATTAGTTCACTTCTGAATTATAATTTCCTGATAATTTACTCATCCCCATGTCATCCAAGATGTTTATGTCTTTCTTTCTTGAGTCGAAAAGAAATTAAGGTTTTTAAGGAAAACATTCCAGGGGTTTTCTCTGTATAATGGACTTCAGTGGGGTTCAATGGGTTGAAGGTCCAAATTGCAGTTTCAATGCAGCTTCAAAGGGCTCTACATGATCCCAGATGAGGGTCTTATCTAGCGAAACGAAGTGAATCGATTCTATATGTTTAACAAACACTCGTCTTGTAATACACTAAGCAGCATCTATACTGCTGGAATTCTACAAGAAGAAGAAGAAGAGGGCTAGTGAAAGACGAGCATTTGTGGTTAAAAAGTATATAATTTTAATTTTTTTTTTAGAAAATGACAATCGTTTTGCTTGATAAAACCTGTATTCCTCATCTGGGATCATGTAGAGTGCTTTGAAGCTGCTTTGAAACTCCAATTCAGACCTTCAACCCATTGATCCCTATTGAAGTCCATTATACAGAGAAAACCCCTGGAATGTTTTCCTCAAAAAACTTAATTTATTTTCAACTGAAGAAAGAACGACATGAACATCTTGGATGGCACGGAGGTGAGTAAATTACCATGAAATTTTAATTCAGAAGTGAACTAATCTTTTAATACCATTTATAGTACAACATGCTAATATATACCATTATGAAAATACATTAAGACTGTCACATTTATGCAATTGGCAGATACTTTAATTTGAAGTGACCTATTAAATTTGTAATAATATTTCACAATATTGCTGTATTTAATGTATTTTTAATCAAATAAATGCAGATCTGGTGAGCATAAGAGACTTTTTTTTTTTTTTTTTTTTTTAAATCTTACCAACCACAAAACTTTTGTCCTTTGGTGAACATTAGTGTACGTGTTCTGAATAGAAAGCATAACTTTGTCATTGCAAGCACCATCAACTTAACTCTAAACAGATTTCACTCCATCTAAGATAATTTTTGACCGAATCACTTCATGCAGATTTTTTCTGAAATACTTAAGTGTGTCCATAGTAAATGCAAATAATAAGGAACTCCCATTCGCTTATGCAAAATGAAGAAAGCAAAACAAGTTAGCTTTTAATGGTATTATGTAAAAAGGTATTCCCTTGTCATTAGAGACATCATAAAACTCAGCTTCCGCATCGGACACGTTATATAATTAACATTTTTGTGCAATGCAAGCTCAAGGTGGTACACAATAGATTCATAACAGAGGATGATATAATGCAGGTTCATAAATTACATGGGCAGACCAGACTATCGGGCACCTGGGAGTGATACCGCTCTGCTGGGCTAATTGCACGGCCGTTAAATGTCAAAGTGCAGAGGAGGCAATTAACAACTCGACTGAGATCATATGCCTAATCAGCATCATCCACCCTGACTCGCACGCAAACACGCAGATTAAACTGTACGAGAGCTGCAGAGATGCTGCAGAGGCACTGCAGTGGCAGTGTTGCAGTGCAGGGAAACGTACACCTCCAACACCTCATCGCAATGTGCCAGGACACATCTTACATAGCGAGAACACATCAAACCAAACCGCTAATCCCTGCTGGGAATTTGGAAATGAGGACACAGATTCTGCCAGTCACAGTTGGCAAGGTGTCGCGGAGAAGTTCATCAGTGGTCAGTAGTGCAATGCTGGCACCTGATGTAAGCAGGCACTGGACTTTAACTCATACAAAGATGCTTTGTTATGGCCCAGACAGAGGGAACTTTTAGGGAATGGGAAACATAATAACCTTGGCATTAATATGGTGGTTAAAATAGCGTTTAATTAGAGTCATTGCAGTTCATGCATGCATTTGGCTTTGCAATGATGAATCACACTATCACACTATCGTTCAAAAGTTTGGGGACGGTAAGATTTTTGAATGATTTGGTCTCTTATGCTCACCAGGGCTGCATTTATTTAATCAAAAACAAAGTAAAAACAGAAATACTGTGAAACATTATTTTAAATTAGTGCTGTCAAAATTAGCACGATTAATTTTTTCAGTTTAACGCGTTAAAATTTTTTAACGAAATTAACGTTTTTCTCTGTCATAATTTGGTTAGCGTTACATTATATGATCACGCTCTTATTTACGCAGATACTTTTAAACCATTCAAGTTGTGACCTGTGACACGTGACTCGTGCACAGAAAGACGCGAGCCAGTATCGCGTTCTTTTTCGCGCTTGAACAAACAATAACACACAGAATTACACACCAAAGTGCCGTTTTGACGAGTTTCATCTTAAGAGCAGTCTTAAATATCGTCTTAAATGAACTTAAAGAGTTGTGAGGAAATGAGATGAGCAGCGGCAGCTCTTAAAGTGACAGTAGCCTAATAAACCAGTTGCTAAGGTTATAGACAAAATTGTAGCTTTAAAATATATTTACAGTCTTCACTGCATAAATTATTGAGTAAAGTGTTTGATACTGTTAGACATGTAGGAAGGCCACAGGTAAATATGACATTTATTATAATGGCTTTATATGAAGATTGTTTTTAGTTCACTTAAATTAAAAAAATATATTTTTAAAGCCTAATAAATGTTGAAATTGATAGCTTTGAATGTCTATAGTTAATGTTTAAAAGCAATCAATGTCAAAGACATCAGTACCAATATTAGTGTCAGGTATACTAGACTTCATTCATAAAAAGTATACAAAATATTTAAAATATACTGTAGTAGTTTCTACATTAATCTGGAGAGTAACTGTGAAATTATTACAATATAAAATTATTAAAAACTCCTATTTTTTTTAATCGTGATCAATTACAGAAAAAGTGTGATTAATTCGTTAATTTTATTTAAATCGATTGACAGCACTATTATAAATATATTGAAATATATTACAAATTTTGAATGTTAACTTGTACATGTTGCAATTCTGTTTGAACATGTTGACTTCAATATAAAATTCAGCCAAAATCAATAAAAATAAAACAAACTGTGTTTTACCAAGTAATCATCTGGCTTGATCCCGAACAGCTCCCGGAAGTAACGGAAAGCCAGTGGGGCGTACGTCTTGAAACGGAAGTCTGGATAATGGTGCGCTGGAGTCAGGTTGCTTCCCTCACTGCAAAAGTAAAAGCATTTGCTTAAGGTATCACAATAAACAAAGTGTACATGTGTGTGTTTCATTACTGATCATCACATTCTCCAACACATGAGGCTTCTGGGCAGAATATGGGTTCTGTCTGTAAACATAATCCTGTAAGAGGACCAGAAATTGTGAGAAACTGTTACCCAACCTAAATGCTTCTTTATGCCCAAGGAACAGAGACACATTTGATCTTTCTGAGCCCCATTGAGTACGTCCTTGTTGCAATGTGACCCACCAGCAGTAAACACCAGAGGTACACACAACAGTAACCAATGCCTGGGGACAAGGAGGTCCTAGTCTTACTAACTAAAGACCAGCCACATCAGTTACACGTGATGAAATGTAACCAAGTCCTGGGAAAAAAAAAAAAAATCCTGTAACCCACTTTTCGCTCTTTTCTATTATGAGGCAGGTCATTAGTATTAGGATTAACCCTGTTTGAATAATTCCTAAAAGTGTGACTTTGAAAGGGCTAGATGATGTCATAATCACAAAACGCTAAACAAAAAGTGTCTGTGATCCCTCATAACAAGTGGGTTACAGAGTTGCTGTTTTTTCAGGGCACTTGAATAATTTCTGAGCATTAGCTTTTGCAGACGACGTGCTATTATTAAACGATAAACCCCAATCCGTGTCCATTGTGTAACCCAATCCAAAATGTACAATTAACCCCTGAATTAGAGCTTATTTCTGAGGACTAAAACAATAGCAGGCCGATGAGGGGCAGACGACTGACCTAACTCTGAATAATGGGGCTTCAGCATGAGCAAATCTGTCTCATAGACATGAGTCATTTCTCTTGGCCTTTTTTTTTGCAATTTTTCCTGATTATCTTCTTCTGAAAGCATGAATAATAACTATAGAATGAATAACAAATGCATCTGAGTAATATAACAAATATTTATAATATCATCAAAATAAGTAGACTGATATTTCAAACAAAATGTAAAATTACAATTTGATGATATGCCTATTAATATCAAAGTCTGAGCATTGAGCATTCCCTGTTTAATAATGATCTACCTTCTAAGAAAAATGTCTGTGATGGTCTACTTCAGGTTATGTTTATAAGCCTAACAGAGCCATAATACAATAAAATAGTTATAGTTTTTAAGAATATTACGGCTGTAATGAGAATCATGCGCTTGTCATTTCATTTTATTCAATTGTACCGGTAATTCCAAGTGCATCTAAAGCATGTGAGTATGCATACTAGCCAACATTGTTATGCATAATCTCTACTGCTTTTTACTATAAATATATAAAACAGTTCAAAAGTTTGGGGTCAATAAGATTTTTTTTATTTTTTTTTTTTCAGATGCAGCAAGGATGCATGAAATTCTTTTTAACTTTCTATTAATCCTGAAATAAATGTATTATGATTTCTACAACTATTTTAACTGTTTTCAACATTAATAATAATAAGAAATGTTCCTTGAGCAGCAAATTACAATGATTTCTGAAGGATCATGTGACACTGAAGACTGGCGACATCATTTTAAATTATATCACAATAAAAAAGTTATTTTAAATTGTAATAATATTTCACAATATTAAAGTTTTACTGTATTTTTTTTACTGTACTATATCAAATAAATGAGGCCTTGGTGAGGATAAGATATTTCTAACACAAATCTCACAGACTGTAAATAGAGCATGAATAAGAATCGTGCTTTAAAGTTTAGTTTTAACCAACTTACTGTAAGTCATGTCCACTTCTGCTTTTAATCGAATACAAATACAAGTAATTTTGTCATCATACCCAATATAGATACAGATAATGGCTTTGTTGCACACCCCTAGTATGTAGTACATACAGTATATTATGTACAGTATGCAAACTTTGAAGCGGTCCTTGATTATGGTTTCACTTTATTACCTTCAGTTAGTGTGTAATGTTGCTGTTTGAGCATAAACAACTTCAGCAAAGTTACGACGCTCAAAGTTCAATGCAAAGGAGATATTTTCTTTTCAAGAATTCGCTTTTTAAGGACTACAACAAACAGCTGGTAGGGACTACAACAAGCTTCTTCCCGGGTTGGTGACATAAAAAACCCCAAAATGTACATAAACGCTGCCCAAGGGAACACGCAAGTTGTTGTAGACGAGTGTTGTTATCATGCCGTCATTTTCATGCTGGATTTGCACAAAAATTAACATGACGGCACATGCGAGAGTTGAATCAACTCCACAGCAACTACATACATTTACCCACTAACCGTTCAGAAATATCCAGCTGCATTCTTAAAGTTCTTCCTGAGTCTCTCCACCAGTGTCCGACTGAACAATGTAAGGCTGAACACCGTTACTGACAATTGTTATTTTGGCTGCGTGAGATTCTCCAGCTTTGTTGTTCTTGAGCTGATAAAGCTCCGCCCTCTTCTGGAAAGGGGGCGGGAGCAGCAGCTCATTTGTATTTAAAGGGACACACACAAAAACGGCGTGTTTTTTCTCACACCCTAATAGAGGGAAATTTGACAAACTATAATAAATGATCTGTGGGGTATTTAGAGCTGAAACTTCAGACACATTCTGGGGAAACCAGAGACTTATATTACATTTGGTGAAAAGGGGCATAATAGGTCCTCTTTAATTTTAACCTTGCATAAAGCATTTTGCTTCATCGTAAAGTATATGCACAATATAGTAAGTAGTACACTAGTACTCCATCCCGAACACAACCAGACTGTCAAATTGGTTCAAACTGAGGGTGAGCACATGCAACTGGAGTGCAATCCCCAGTGAGAAAATCAGGCTCTATAAATAAGGAAGTCAGGCTAGTGGATCAGTGGCGTCCCTTTGAATCTTGTATATACTCTGCTCACTCAAAAGAGTCTTTTGGGAATCATTTGTGCAAGAATCAACTCTGCAAGATTTAGCATGAGCTCTGGTTCTCATGATAGACTCTCTTTAGTGTGTGATTAATCACTGCAAGATGTCCTGATGTTAAGATTTCCCTATTTGAGAAAAAATGGAGAGCAGATGACCCAAACTAAATGCGAGAATTTGAGAAATTTCCTCATTTCAGACCACTTTGACAATAACATAGACAAAACAACAACATGCAGAGGCAGTGTCCTGCACATTTATGCGTCCTCTGTCCATACCTGGGTAAAAACACACTCTCCACCACATAGAAGTCCTGCATGAGCACATCTCGGTCAGGTTTTGAGGTCAGATTCCCCACGGTGTAACCAATGCCAAGCTGGATAGCTCCTTTTAGGGCAGATGAAGTAGTCTGAAACAATATCGGTAATAAAAAAGCAAAACAAATTAGTATTGAGTAATTTTTAAACCTGCTCTCATGAGGGATTATTGAGGTCGTTTTTAGATGCACAAGACTAAGCTCGCCTCCTAAATCTCCTTTGGTTAAACAAATGACATTTGTGGGTCAAAACTCCTGAGCAAGGTTCACTGGAAGTATTAGTTCAGCCATAACATGAAAAGGTGTGTAGCGTCTGACTACAGGTGTGTCTAACAAAACCATCAAATCTTGGAATTTTGTAAAGGCCTCTGTTGATACCAACATTTAGAAGGGTGGACATTATCAACAAGCTAAACTCGTCATTGGACACAATAATGTGACTGGAAAAATGTAGCTCATTCTTTACTGAACGGAGGTGTTGGCGGACAATTTGTTGACCTTTTTTGTGTTTTACCATGCAACAAAACTGAGGCATTTCATGAATTATATATAAATATAAACATATATATACACACATGTAAATATTTCTTAAAAATATACATGAATGTGATTATTTATATATCAGTACACATACGTAATTATGTAAAACACAAACTTTTAGTTTGGATGCGATTAATCGCGATTAATCGTTTGAAAACCCCATTATAAATTTTTGTATACATCATATAAAAATGAAAACAAAAAATAATATACAATTGAAAACATATTATAATAATTTATAAAAATTAAAAAAAAATTAAATTTACAGTACTGTGCAAAAGTTTTAGGCAGGTGTGAAAAAATGCTGTAAAGTAAGAATGCTTTCAAAAATAAACTTGGTAATAGATTATATTTATCAATTAACAAAATGCAAAGTGAGTGAACAGAAGAAAAATCTACATCAAATCCATATTTGGTGTGACCACCCTTTACCTTCAAAACAGCATCAATTCTTCAAGGTAAACTTGCACAAAGTCAGGGATTTTGTAGGCATATAGTTAGGTGTATGATTAAACAATTATACCAAACAGGTGCTAATGATCATCAATTCAATATGTAGGTTGAAACACAATCATTAACTGAAACAGAAACAGCTGTGTAGGAGGAATAAAACTGGGTGAGGAACAGCCAAACTCAGCTAACAAGGTGAGGTTGCTGAAGACAGTTTACTGTCAAAAGTCATACACCATGGCAAGACTGAGCACAGCAACAAGACACAAGGTAGTTATACTGCATCAGCAAGGTCTCTCCCAGGCAGAAATTTCAAGGCAGACAGGGGTTTCCAGATGTGCTGTCCAAGCTCTTTTGAAGAAGCACAAAGAAACAGGCAACGTTGAGGACCGTAGACGCAGTGGTCGGCCAAGGAAACTTACTGCAGCAGATGAAAGACACATCATGCTTACTTCCCTTCGCAATCGGAAGATGTCGAGCAGTGCCATTAGCTCAGAATTGGCAGAAAACAGTGGGACCCTGGTACACCCATCTACTGTCCGGAGAAGTCTGGTCAGAAGTGGCCTTCATGGAAGACTTGCGGCCAAAAAGCCATACCTCCGACGTGGAAACAAGGCCAAGCGACTCAACTATGCACGAAAACACAGGAACTGGGGTGCAGAAAAATGGCAGCAGGTGCTCTGGACTGATGAGTCAAAATTTGAAATATTTGGCTGTAGCAGAAGGCAGTTTGTTCGTCGAAGGGCTGGAGAGCGGTACACGAATGAGTGTCTGCACGCAACAGTGAAGCATGGTGGAGGTTCCTTGCAAGTTTGGGGCTGCATTTCTGCAAATGGAGTTGGGGATTTGGTCAGAATTAATGGTATCCTCAATGCTGAGAAGTACAGGCAGATACTTATCCATCATGCAATACCATCAGGGAGGCATCTGATTGGCCCCAAATTTATTCTGCAGCATGACAACGACCCCAAACATACAGCGAAAGTCATTAAGAACTATCTTCAGTGTAAAGAAGAACAAGGAGTCCTGGAAGTGATGGTATGGCCCCCACAGAGCCCTGATCTCAACATCATCGAGTCTGTCTGGGATTACATGAAGAGAGAGAAGCAACTGAGGCTGCCTAAATCCACAGAGGAACTGTGGTTAGTTCTCCAAGATGTTTGGGCCAACCTACCTGCCGAGTTCCTTCAAAAACTGTGTGCAAGTGTACCTAGAAGAATTGATGCTGTTTTGAAGGCAAAGGGTGGTCACACCAAATATTGATTTGATGTAGATTTTTCTTCTGTTCACTCACTTTGCATTTTGTTAATTGATAAATATAAACTATTAACATGTCTATTTTTGAAAGCATTCTTACTTTACAGCATTTTTTCACACCTGCCTAAAACTTTTGCACAGTACTGTACATTTAAAAAACCCCAAAAGAAAATATGAATGAAAAACAATTTACCTTTTTGTATGTTTTCTCTCTACTGTTATTGCTAGACCCGCTGACTCCATTCTCATTGGCTGATGACATCTACATGAAGCAATAAAGATTAAAAGTTACACAAGGTTAGTTTACAGGCATTAGCTGAGTGTATGTAAATAATGTCCTCAGGCCGTGTTCAGCCGTAAACCATCAAATTTGCAAAAGAGCCCAACAAGGACCACAGGATATCCTGCCAGAATAATTGAGTGGTTTGTAAATGCAGTCCATGTGTGGCTCTGCTAATAAAATATGATGCAATTAGGGTTTACCTTGTTTTAACCAAGAACACAGGTGTTGGTCTGCTGTTCAGCGCTGCTGCATGGCTCAGTCATGTGGACCGGATGGAAAGCAGAGGTCAGGCTCGGAATTGATGTTCTTCCTGTCAACCAGAGGATGGGAATGAAAGGGGTGCGTTAGTATGGGAGTGGATGGAAAACCAAAAAGTTTAAAAAAAAACAAACAATCTGACGAAAATATGTCACGTTTTCAACCCAAAATTTTACTTTGACAATAAAGATTTTTTTGCACTAATTAGTGAGATTAAATAAGATACATATTGTTTACTCATTTGTATTGGTCATTGTATTGAAATATTATTGTGTATTTTAATTAATATTATTAAAGGAATAAATTACATTTTAAAATCTAATAAAATACATTCAGCTGTTATAATATTTTACAATATTAGATACAATTTTACTATATTTTGATCAAATAAATGTAGCCTTGGTGGTCATAAGAAATTTCTTTCGAAAACATTTACCAACCCAAAACATTTGAAACCTTTTTTCTACACAATATTTTTCTAAAATTGTGCATTATTGATCGACTAGGCTGAACTGACTTTAACTTTGCAATTCTGTTTGTAAAACTAGAGGTGCAGAAACTGCACACTTCACCTTTGCATGAAATCAATCTTTCACTATTCTCATCGAGACAATGCAGAATGTTTTAAGTTGATCTTGTGACCACCTAAGTGTGTGTTTGCAGCCACAGCGCTGAATAAACGATGCGTCGTAAAGTCAGCAGACAGACTGCAGGGCCTCACAGTCTGTGTAAATGAGGAATAATGGTCCTTCAGACTGTCTGCATAAACAAACTGTGAGACCGAGCCCTTATTCAGAGTCAAGAGCAGCCTGTGACTCTAAAGCTTCCCTGCCATTCGCTCTGTGCCAGCACGTTTATATCGGTGGGCCTGCAGAGAGGGAAAACAGAGGCAAAACCCAGCGAAAGTGTGGATGTTTGCTCCTGATAACCAGCTGCTGTCTGAGGAGCATCTATAACATGTCAGTTCGGCCAAAGACTGCAATCCAGACCTATTACACAAACTACCACGAGTGAAACAAGCCATGCCAGTTGAGTACATGCTCGTGCCATTATTAACCATATTGTCAATAATGCGTCAGCGCTGACCAACAATCAAAATAGAGGCTATAAAAAATTATACACTTGGAAACTATCATACATCACAAAGCTTATTCATGGAGCAGTGTTTAAATATATACGAGTGATCGCTAGCCAGATGCATCATGGAACATTAAGATCAAATAAAGACAAAAGAGGTCATTCCATAGAGTGATTTAACCATAGTTAAGGGGTGTAAAAAGATGCAGGACCTGATTTCACCAAGTGTAACACATTTTTGTTGATCCTGGAACAACATTCCAATCAGCCAATCAGATCAGAAGTTTACAGTTTATGACAAGTTTAGGCTTACAACCAGGTTTAGGTGCTTCTACATTAGTGTTATTCATTTATAATTTCCCTCTGATTTAATATGGTTGTGCATATGGTTAGCAATATATTTTCGGGCAGGAATGTTGTCCCAGGATCAACATAGTATATTGACCTCGAACACATCAAACTCTGCGAAATCATGATAAATTAAAAAGACTGTGTTGCTGCTGCTGTTGTTTAAAGGATTAGATCACTTCAGAATTAAAATTTCCTGATAATTTACTCAATCCAAGATGACATATCTTTCTTTCTTCAGTCGAAAAGAAATTAAGGTTTTTGAGGAAAACATTTTCTCCATATATTGAACTTCAACAGTTAGCAACGGGTTGAAGGTCCAAACTGCAGTTTCAATTTGCTTCAACGGGCTCTACATGATCCCAGACGAGGAATAGGGCACAAGGAATAATATCTAGCGAAACAATCGCCATTTTCAGAAAAAAAAAAAACTTTTTAACCACAAATGCTCGTCTTGCACTGCTCTGTGATGCATTACGTAATCACATTGGAAAGATCACGCGTAACATAGGCAGAAGTACCGAGCAAGTGTTTAGAAAGCAAACACGCAAAGACTAAGTCAAACAACCTTTACAAAAAAAAGGTAAAACTTCGATATCAGATGATTTTGAAGTTGGAGGAGAAAATGAGATGGTGTTTTTCACCCTACCGAGGAACTTCTGCCTACGTCACGCATGACCAGAGAAGTGCAAGATGAGCATTTGTGTTTAAAAAGTACATCATTTGTAATTTTTTTTTAGAAAATGACTGTTCGTTTTGCAAGATAAGACCCTTATTCCTCAGCTGGCATCGTGTAGCTGCACTGAAACTGCAATTTGGACCTTCAATCCATTGGTAACTGTTGAAGTCCAGTATATGGAGAAAAATACTGCAACGTTTTCCAGGATGGATCAGTAAATTATCAGGAAATTTTAATTCTGTGTCAACATTAATATAAGATGATTTATTGACACATAAGTCAATATTGAACTGTCTGGGAAATGGCTAAACAAACATCATTTGTATTTAGCAAAGCATTTTATGCTAGTTACGGACAATCGCAACATCTGGTTTATGTAAATATCTAGAAAGTTATACAATACTACAGTCTACCTTTGACCTATTAACAAGCCTAGGGCAGAGTCTCTCCGAACTGGAAGCCCCCTATTGTCATATTTCCTGGAAACATAAAACCTAAAGTTTAACATTTATTCTATAATTCAGTTAAAACAATACTCTCATTGTAAGAAGCACAAACAAATAATGTGGCAGTGGCAGTGGAAAAGACACGGATCAGGAAGTGTTCTCAGAAGAGGCAAGTGCCCTTTAAAGGTATTAAAGATATGTGACCATGTGCCAGATATTAAGAGGACAGAGAACAGAAAACACTTATGTTTCTATCACCATAACACTTCAAAAACCGGTCCTCACTTTCGCTCTGTCTTTATCTATCTCTTCTTCTCATTCGTTCTTCTCTTTGTGGTTGCTATGAGTCCAAGTACAGTGCTTGTAAACAGTGGCTTGTAAACTGTATCCAGCCGCAGGCATTGAGGAGCACACGACCCCCAGAAATTCTGGTTTGACTTGTAATCAACACAATCAATTGAACCTTCAAAAACAGTTTGATTGACAGGAGATCTGACCAATCATAACCCCGGATCTGCCATTTTGTCTGACAAAGCAGTTAGTAGAATAACGTTGGTGAACTTGAACTTGTAAAATTGTGTGTCCTCACGTCTTTCCGCGCTTGAAACAACAATCCCTCTGATGTTCATTCATGTTTATTTGATGCTATAAATGAACTAGTATGAAGAGATGATCGGTTTCATGAGGAGCTACAGCGATCTGTCACGACACATTAAAGAGCCACCACACGCTATTTATTGTTTAAACTTCTTTAAAAATTACGATATATTAAATATGAAACTGTTTCATATGTCTGTCGACGTGTTGTCAGTGTCTCTTTGCTCCAGGATGTATTTTTCACTACGTGAGAACATGATGTGTGGAGTGAGAGCCCATAGCTTGTTGGACATAGCAACAGTCACTAAAGGGAACGGGTCTTTGCAAAGGGTCAATTGGGCACACCGATTGAAGAGAATCTCAACATTTCTGGGGTCAGTCTCAAAACCTTTAGCGCCATCAACCATTCAAATTTTCAAGTAGCCTACATTTTAGGATATAGATTTTAACTGAATGGCAGACATGATTTTTAAAGATACATAATAGAAATTCTTATTACATCAGATTTCTTAAAGAACCCATTTTACGCCATAATGGGCCCAGATTTACCATAAGTCGATTTTGTTTTTGGATCTAGTGTTTTCATGCTTGAATGTTCAAAATACACATCTTTTCTTTTCCAGATTTTTTGCTATAATTTAAGTGCATCTGTGGACTAATTCTCATTTTTTTCTGTTATTTTGCTTTATTTCCATATTCAATCATAGGCTCTTCTGTACTAGAGCACGTACACACATGAGCACTCTTCAAAAATGGCGCTTTAAATCTCTTGACAAACTAAAAGAGGTAAATGAAATAGTTTCTACTGAATGTCAGCTTGCTTATTTTGCTCAAGATAAGGATTTATTAGGTCAACATATCATGCAAACAAGAAATGATGCTTCTAGCCACAGGTGGAAAACTGTTGTTCACTTTGCGAAGCTTTTTGCGAATGTTTCGTTGGAACTACGGTTTTGGCAAACAGAACGTTGAACTATGCTGATAGTTGCGACCTAACAGCTTTTGGTAAACACACCCCTGATTAGTTCCTTTCTGAAAAGTGCAATGTGCTCTGATTGGTCAGCTGGACCAGTGTGCTGTGATTGGTCAACCACTTTGAGCGTGCCACGCCTCTTACCATAACTGCAAGTTTCAGCGCACTATAACACAACTAATCCAGGCCACCACCACCACCCCTTTATTTTGCGTATGCCTTGGGTGGGAATTATTTAAATGAGGAATATTGTGATGTTTATGTTTCCAGAAAAAAACTCAAGACTACAACTGAGGCATTTCAGGGAGTTCAGAAAGTCCAGTGCTTACTGATATTGAGAATAACTCCCTTTGGAGTGACTTTACAGGCCTTTTTTGTGCTCAAACAGCAACATTTTTACACTAAAGAAAGTTGAAAATGTAAAATATTTAAAGAGGACCTATAATCACTCAATTTAACCTGACTAGATTTTCTGCCATTCTCATTTTTGTCAGAAATTTACTTCTTCAAAATCATAGTACTGCTGTCACCCTCCAAATTTGGGTGTTGGGGTCAAAATTCCATGTCCGTTCATTTTAATTGAGGGCTTAAGCTAGAGAAACAGGATTAGGGCCGTATCCAACACGGCACAGGCCTCACGGATGCACTCTTTGTTCTGACTGGAGGTTCTTTCTTCAGTTCGCTAATTGCATACAGTGACAGTGATTACATAACTGGCTTAGTGTATTGTGTGAAGTTTAAAGCTGTAATTGGATATGATGCTATTAAAGGCATTTTAGAAGAATTTGTTGTACTTTGATAATATGCACAGCTTTGCATTGGAGCACAATGAAGCTATAAACACTAATTATTGTTGTACAGATACAGTCAGTGGGGAGGCATATGCAAAAAAAAAGAGAATTAAAACAGTAGGAGGAGTGAAAATGGCAAAAACTGCACAAAAATCGCACAAGATATTGAAAATAACTGACTTCCTGTTACGTTTACGATTTCGCTCCAAGAGACTTTTTTGTAGGTAATAGGACCTCACATATATATACCGAATTTTGTAGACGTACGTCAAACGTAGCCAGAGGCGCACATTGTTGAAGTTTTATAGGTGCGTTAGCAAGCCATTTTACCCAATTCTGAAACCTATATCAGATGTAAATTTTCGGCAGTTCTGACTTGCGTGTGCAATGTTTCATGAGTTTTCGGACATGTTTAGGCCTTCAAAAATGTGATTAATTTATGAAATTAATAATAATAATAATAATAATAATAATAATAAACGGAGCAATTCCAAGAGGGTTTTCGCACTTTGGTGCTCGGGCCCTAAATATCCAATAGCGATTTGGCTAATTTTATTAAAAAATCAATATTTTTTTGTTTGTTTGTTTGTTTGTTTCCTTAAAACAAAGCAAAAAAGATCCAGATAAAATCCAAAGAGGATGTTTTCCCCAGGCAAATAAATGAAATAAGACTAAAAAAGGCTGCTGTGAATACAAGCTGAAATTGAAGCCATTTCAAAACTGATGAATAAACTGAAGTAAAAATGAATAAAAACAATATAGACCTAATAAAAATGAAAAATACGAATCAAAACTATAACGGTACTTAAATGATACTGGTTTGAATCCAACTCACATTAGGTGACATTAGGTGATAACCTCCCCATCGTTTTCAGTCCTCCCTCTCCTCTCAGCAAAAAGAAAATGCATTTTTATTCAGCTGTGTTGCTGTGCTTATCTTAAGACCTCTGAGGAGCAGCGGGGGAGTGTCAGAAGGAGGAAGTGCAAGATAAAGGAAAGGAGTAAAGAGTAAACGATAGGGACGACATTCAGGCTATACGCTTCTATTTACTATTCTGAGCGAGTTCAACTCAGCATGAGCCAGGTGATCAAGCAGAACAACTGCTGAAAGACTCGACTCGTAGCAAGGGCAGAGCGATTCACTGTGAAAGTCAAATGAGAGAAAACAGACAGCTTGAGAGAGGCCATAAACATACTTTACTCAAGTATTTATGCAAGGATTGCAATAATCAAGGCGGCAAATTGGCTAAACTTAATGTCTGTGCCATGCCATCCAACCTGAGGTGGTCCACTGTGTCCTGTTTAAGTTTGGGAACAAGAATTAATTTTTTTACATTTTAATTCCACTTTTTGCACGCAATGAGCATGGAACACCATAGTAAAACACTCTGACAGAGTTTCCTGCGATATTTACTCAACTACGTCGCAACACTATACTTACTTGATTATGAACTGAATCATTAGTGGATCAAAAACATAACCATTATTTTCTGATTCTCAAACGAATGACACTTATGAACCGGTTCTTTTTAGCGAATCAAAAGCATACAGCCCCACCAGTATAGTCCAAAGAACCGTTCCTTTTAGTGAATCGAACAAATACAGTGCATCATGTGTATTAAGATTGCAGAACACATGACTCTTATGAACCGGTTCTTTTTAGTGAGTCAAACACAAAGGCTGCATCCAAAAATCGCATACTTTCCTACTATATAGTAGGCGAAAAACAGTATGTGACAAAAGAAGTATGCCCGAATTCTGAGAGTAGGCTGGATGACCTATACCTCTTGCGGCGAGATTCTGAAGTGTGCATACGAAGGACACTTTACTATCCCATGAGGCCATGGGAGAGGATATATGAATGGCGGCGATGCAACTGATGTGATAAGGGCAACAAACATTCATCCTATTTAGAACATACTTTTTTAGTTATAGTAAATAACAACTAAAGTGATTAGTATTCAAAATTAGTGAATTTTGGACGCAGACATAAGCTGCATTTTTTTTTATGCCCTTCCTTAGCTAACTTCCCTACGTCTCATGCAATCTGATGTACGTCATTGCTTACGTTGCACGACTGCCCATTACTGGCGGAAACCTTGCAATGAGTTTGAATGGAATGTCCAAAGCATTTGATCACTTGTGGGTTAATTAAGTGCAAGCACTGCGAGTTGCTGTTGTGACGTCACAATCGTGTTGCACTGTGGTCTATGGATCTGCCTGAAGTGTACACATGAGTAGACTCGCTTCCTCTGTCAAAATCGAGTGGTCGAGGGTTTGTCAAAATAAACTTCCCTCGTCCACTTGTCCACTTGAGTTGAACGCACTACAAAATGGCGATGGGGATTCCCCTGTGGGGAAGCGCTTAGGGAAGTTTGGAAGTGTATGTCTAAAAGTGGAGTTAAACACAGCCATCGAGCGCAACCACCAGTATAGTCTGATTTTTAGAATGAATGTCTTATGAACCAGTTCTTTTAAGTGAATCAAACACACAGCACATCCTGTGTAGTCCGATTCCAGAACGCACAACTCTTACGAACCGGTTCTTTTAAGTGAATCAAAACCATAAAGTGCAACCAGTAGTCCGAATAATGAACTAATAACTATGACCAATCATCCCCAAATGCGCAGAGTCGAAGCCAGTTGCATTCAGTTGGTGTTTAAGTATTTAAATCTGCTTCAGTCGAAAGAAACTTTGTGTGTTGTGTGTCTTAGAATGTTTTACATAGTCGTTAGGCATGTTTATAAACTGGTAAAATAAAAGAATAAGGCCAAATTCCACTGCAAAAACACAAACATAACAATGATCCTCATTTTATTCACTGAACTCTCCAGGGATAAAACAAATTGTTTTGAAAGTCAATGAGGCATAACTGAAAGATATGGAGGGTAGAGGTCTACTACAGGCACATAATAAGCCTCTTTATACACATTTATCACACTGCTATCTGATAATGGTGTACCCAGGATAGAGTTAGACCCGCTGTTCCACTCTTACTCTGGCTGAGGTCCAGACCTGTGATAAGAAAACCATTATGCGCTTCCCTTTACTTTGCCTGTTAAGTCATTGCATGGTGCAGACAGGAAGTTGTGAAGCAGTCATGGAATTAAATGACCTCTGTGATACTTTAAGTTGAATCAGCACATATGGCCATAACCATTCCATGAGATCTTCAGAAGAAGACATCCGCAGTCAATACACTACCGTTCAAAAGCTTGGACGGTTGAAGTACATTAATACGTTTATTCAGAAATGACACGTTAAATTGATCATAAGTGACAGAGCAGACATGTATAATGTTACGAAAGATTTCTATTTCAAATAAATGCTGTTCTTTTTGACATTTTAAGAATCCTAAAAAAAAGTATCACGGTTCCCACGGCAAATGACATTAGGAAAACATTTCCAAGTTCTCTCAGGTTGCCGCGGGGGCATTTGCTTATAGAGAGCCATATGGTATATGAGATGTTTGAACCTGATCATAAGACTCATAACATGGTAACTAAAACAAAAGGTCCCATGACCAAGCCCCTTCCATGCAGGGGACTAATAACTCCCCCAGACTGTATTTGACAATAAGAGCCTTTCCAGGAGCCTGTTGTTGCCCGCTGGGGACAAGTTGCCATTGGAGGCGATTGATGCTTTTTTTTGAAAATCAAAAGAACAGGATATGCATGTCTAGATTCCATTGTTGTTATGAAACCTGTGAGATCAACAACATCGCCTGCAGTTCCGTTCGTCTCTCCCCCACAATGCCTCCAAACAGTTAACAGTCACTGCTGTCTGACATTTAACACTAAATATGAGAATGCTGGTTCATTCCTACACATAAAGCGACCAATCACCACAACAAGCTCATTGACAGGCATTCCATGACAGGGTGGGATTGCCCTCCCACTCTAGTTTGAGTAATCACTGTGAACTTTTAACTAAGTCATAGTGATGCTTGCAAAGGCGATTAGGGATTGCTTCCATTTAAAAAAAAAAAAAACAAAAGAAAAAAACAACTGAAGCATTACCATGTCATCAAAATCAAAACTCTTATTTTTTTATGGAACATTGCAGTATTTATTATAAATGATATATCCGTGCATATCCTTATTTTATTTTTTAATTCATGTACCCTCAAAATCTTTAATCAAAATAATTTCCCCTCCCTCTTGCCTCTTCTCTGATGAGGTGATTACTGGTGTGAGGGCGGGACAACCTGTCACACACATGAGATCGACCAATAGCAAACCATAACCAACCATCCGATCAATTCCTCATGGACAAAATCAAGTCTCGTCTTACATTTTTTCTTGTTCAAGAAGCCGTTTCATTTTAATATATATTATATACAGTAGGGAAGAAAAGATAACAAATTCCATTTCATGGCGACTTTACAGGGAATCTATTATGCCCCTTTTCATAAGATGTAAAATAAGTCCCTTATGTCCCGCAGAGTGCGTGAGTTTTAGCTCAAAGATCAGCATGTTAAAATTGCCATGTTTTGAGGTTGCTGTTTTTGTGTGTGTCCCTTTAAATGCAAATGAGCTGCTGCTCCTGGTCCCCTTTCAAAAAGAGGGTGAAGCTTCAAGTGCTCATGCTCTGGCATACCGGTGTGGGACAGATTGCCAGAACACCGGCAATAACAAAACAGGACAATCTCACGCACTGAAAACGTCAGAAACTGACGTGTTATATGACATATAGTGTTCAGCCTTATATGTTCGAACTGGAGTCGTTAAAAAGACCCTCATTTGCGAAGCAAAATGTTTGGCGCAAACGTATAAGACTTCATCGATTTTCTTCTGGGAAGATCGTCACCGTCAATCTCATTATTTTCATTTTTGGAAAATTCTTTTCTGAAACACAAATTGACATTAATAGATTAAAGTTGAAGATAACATTTTTATGCTAAAAAAATGTAATATTTCATAATTGATCATAATTTATGTAATATTCCATATTCATATTCCATCATAGCTCTCCAATCTCATCCATGGCTATGTTCAATTAAAAAATGATGCCACTGACAAGTCATGCCAGATTTGAAGCCAAATATCATTGGAGTGTCATATGACCATTTGTGGCACTAATGAGTTTAAATTACACCTTAGCAACCATCTTTTACACAGCTTTCTATGGAGACACTGATAGTGGATCAGAAACTATTTGGCACTCCTTTTTTACTATTATCAGTGAGATAAGTATCTACACGTTGTGTTAACAGATGGATTCAAACATAAAGTAATTTTCAAACAAGCTATTATTGTCACAAACTAAATAAAAGAAGACATATTCACGGTCAGCAACATTCAAGAATGCATTTTATTATGCTTTTACAAATGTCACAAGACAAGTGATGATGAGCGCCTGCTAAATAGCCCACGGGCTGAAACAACCTCAGGGAACGTGGTTATGTAACTTGTCAAATGAAAACTTTTCATCGGGTCAATGGGAGAAATGTCCTTTGCAGCTACGACTGGAGTCACAATTAACTGAATCATCTGTAAGTTTATATTCAGGAAGAGTTTGACATTCATTGACCTGTCGTTGTTCAGACTAAAGAGGTTCTCGTCTCGTCAACCTTTGGCTCAGCAATGCGTCATCACATGTGCTGTTACGCAATTCTTCAGGAGAGAATTACACACAGGTGTAGAGGGAAAAATGACCATAATGCTGTGGATGTTTTTTTGCAGAAACTCATTTGCATCTGCTGATTTCCCATTCAAAAGCACAGGCTCAGTAACCTTCAGCAGTGAGAGCTGCAGAAACACGGTCTTTCAGTTTCTCAGGTTTAATAATATAAAACTACACTAATGAATAAGTAACACTGCTTACTTTGCTGCAAACTGATCCACTAATGCTCCATCTGAAGTGGTATAGGCCTATATACCACAAAAAGGTGCATTTACCAGTGTTTATTATACATTAAAAATAATGTTAATTGTTTTTAAAATAATTTTTAAATATGAAATTATGGACATAAAAAAAGAAATTAAATTATAAAATTAAATAAATAATTAAAATGCATTTATCCAAGTAAATAAAAATGCTCTGTCATGACAATAACAAAGTTTAAAGTTACACTGATACTGCTTTTTTATTTACACAGAACCAAAGCTGCATTAGAGCTGCCACTTGAAGTGCGTCAGAGCTGCATTTCTTAGTATACTTTATATGCTGCTTTGCACTTTTATACAGAATTTTGAATCGACACAGAGCCTGATCACAGTAGCTTTATAGGCTGTGTAAGGCCTCGATCACACTGAACGCGTTTTTCAGGTCTGAAAACGCGAGGCGCACCGCACTATCCTTTTTTGTTGATTTTAGAAAAAAAAAGAGCAGTGCGCTGCGGTTATTTATGTTGCTGGACAACCACTGAATCAGCTGTCCTGTCAGTGTAGCGCGAGCGCTCTTTGGTTTGCTGTTAAACTGTCATATTAACATAAACCTAAAAAAAAAAAAAGTATGCTACAAGCAAAGGGCTCCATCTTTGCAGTGTCAAAAGAACTTTAAACATCCGTCAGCACGACTGAAAGCCATCTCTCCATTCATTCAATTGGCCAATGGGAAAAAAACGCGAATGACGTCGGGCGCATTTCCGCTCAGAGGTTGTGTTTTTACCAACTTCAGACGATGCAAAAACGCGAGGCGCCCGGGGCACATAAACAGCACGCAGAACGCTCACTGCCATAGAAAACAATTCCAAAAAGGCGCCTCTCACTGCACAAAACGCCTAAGAGTGCCTTAAAGGTGCAGTAAGTGATTTCTGAGAAACGCTGTTGAAGATGAATTGGACTGAGCACCACAACACACTTGTAGCCAATCAGCAGTAGGGGGTGTGTCCACTCATGACGAGGCAAGAGAGAGAGAGTAAGCAAAAGGGAAAGACTGAAGAAAGAGATGGCTGAGAGACATTACAAAAGACAAATGGTCAGAGCAATATCACTGGAAAAAGAATAGATTTAGGAGCCACTTCAATATTAGAAAAGGTTTCTAGTGCTGGGGAAACGTAAGAGGGAAAATGGGTGCTGAGGTTGCGTTGTTTCTTCTCCATATATGAGTAACATTAGTTTTGCTATGCTTCCCAGAATCCATGCTGTTGTTGTAATGTTAGCTATAGTAACAGGACAGTTTTGAGTGTCATTGTTTCTCTGGAGCTGCTGGCGACTAACAACCAACTCTTTCTTGTATATACTCTTGTGAACTGTATGTTTAGTTTTGTTCTTCCTTGTTATTTGTTCATCAAATAGCATTATGTTGCTTCAGTTCAGCGATGACAAAGAGACATCCACTCTTGCACAGGGGTTTGTGCACTTTAGGGGTGGAGCGATGAAGGGAGGGATGAGTTTGTTTGGGTTGATTTCAAATATCATTAGTGTTTCTCGGAAATCGCTTACTGTACCTTTAATCTTGATATCATGTGACCGAAACTTTTAGTCAAAAGTTCACCATCAAATACCCCACTACAGGTGATGATGGTGGCATAATCCAGCCAGGGAGATCATGAGGTGGTATTTTACACATCAAGCTGAAAAGAGCATGTCACATGCCATCCCAGCTCTTCTATACTGATCTAAGAGCAGCTTAGTCAAATAAAACAGATCTTATTTCTTATATAAGAGGTGGTAAAACTGGTGTGGGTCAGTCTGTCTATTGGCTGTCTGCAGTCTGAAAACTAGGGAGGAATGTAGCATGCCACTGTGGGAGCAATAAAAAAATGTGCATGGGAGTGAGACGGCCGGTCACGACTGCTGTTGATCATTCAGCTGCTGCTTTGAAAGGCTCCAGAAAGATTAAAAAATGAAATTACATGGCTTATTGATCTGACAAAGGACTGGGATACAGATGAAGCTTTTGCATTAAAAAGAACATGAGGTACAATCTCATCATGTTGCATACAGTAATCAAATTGGCTGTTTTTTTTTTTTAATTCAATTTTTAAAAAAATTCAATTCAGTCGAATGGTGAGTCACAAAAAGAGATATTATAGATGCGTCTGCTAAACTATAATGAAATATTACAAACCTTGACCTCTTGATGCATACAGAAAATATGCATACTATGGACAGTATACATACTGCAGAGACGGTTATGTTAATATTCTATTCTGAACATATCTCATATACAAAGTTCAGTCACGAAACTCTAGATGGCGCAGGCTGATAGGTCGTTAACTTTGTTAGCGGTCACATCGTTAGCTACATAGAAACGTTGTTTGGTTGCTGTTGCATCAGCTGCTTGCTGCAAAACATTCAAATACTTGGCATTGTTTACTTGGTTTCTGTTTCAGAAACACTCCACCTTCCCCAGCTCCACCTGTATAAATTGGATACAAGGGAAATTTCATGTATGTTATATGTGCATATCTGTGAATGTACTGGCAATAGCAAGTCTCTGTACAGCATCAGACTAAAGACCAAATACATTAACATTGCCATAGAGTTGTCTATTTTGCACATAGAATCATCTAAGGGCACAAAAATGCAAACTTCTGATTCAGATTTTCAGACTGCTGCAGAACGCTTTTGCAAACAACCACCTGGAAAAGGATCCGCACAAGAGACACTGAGCTTTGCATTAAAGCAAGCATAACTACAAACACTAGAAGAATATTTCCTCTTCCTTTCATTGTTCTTGGCTCTCATGTGGTTTTGTGTCTCCAGGTACAAAGCTTGTCTAAACAACTGCCCAGTCAGGGTTACTTTCAACATGGCTAAAAGTTATAAGATTTTTCTCATGATCTGGTAAATTACAAGCAATAGCAATTCAATATATGACTTTTCTCATAACATACGTTTCCTTCAGTAGTAAAACCAGACTATATTCAACCAGGATAGTCGGAAATAACATAAATATCCAGTTTTTCCATAGATACAGTGATTCTGGACTACAAAACTATATGTAGTTATTGTGAATTTGTGTTCTACCCCACTGACATTATAAAAGATCAATCAATATAGGGACACCGCAGCTAGCTGTCACACTTTTTAGTGAGTATTTCTCATTTTTAAAAGTCATTTTCTGTATATGCATGTATTAAAGTCTTGGCTACAACAAAAAACAAACTATTTAACATCTTCACTGTTATTGTTCAAAGACAAATGATACAATTCACTGAACACAGGTTAACCTTTTGTGCCAACATAGCCTACTGAGATATTACCCTTGTGACAATATCCCATGTGACAACTAGCCCAGGTCGCCCATACTTGAATGTGTTTGTGTGATTTTTCAATAAGGAACACTTGAAAGATTATGTTTTAAATTAAAAACAGCATTAAATGATTTCAAAATTGTTTAGCATTTAATCCAAACCCTATCCCTAGTTATAAACCTAAACCTTCCCATAACTTATCCCTAAATCAGAGAAAAATTATAGATGAATAGCATTGATGTAGAAGCACCTAACCCTGGTTGTAAGCCTAAACTTGATACTAACTGTAACAATTTACAGTTTATGTCTATCTAACTTGTCCCTGAAATCACATTCACCATAGACAGCACAGTAGATCTCGTACTATTTCTAAGAAACCACTTCCATGTGATAACATTACATAATGTTTTTTGACAGTCTCAGAGAGTAAAAGGTAAAATCTTGAAATGTAAAAACAGTCAATGTTATGATTTTGCAATGAACAATTATAACAAGATAAAACTTAAGTTTAATAATTAAATTATTTTAATTATTTTATTTTATTTTTTTACATGCGTACTTAGAACTGTGCATAGCTAAAATATTTCATATAATTAAAAACATTGATATGTCAAATATGACGTGTTGCCTACACGAGAGCGGAAGAATTGTTAGGTACAGGTGTATGTCCATCTGACAGGTTCAGACAGGTTATGTCGCTATAAACATCATTTTAAAAATATCTTACCTTGATTTGTCTTCTAAGCTGGGGGGTCTGTCTCGCTTTCAGAGAGAGATAGAGAGAGGTTGAGTACACTGATATTCCGAGAGCCTGTAATGTTCGCTCACTAGAGGTAAGTCTCTCTACTTTCTGGATCGTTATTGAAGGCGACTAAAGTCAGACTGCAGCGAGTCTCCGCCTCCTGCACTTCACAGAAACATCTTTCATTCCCATAATGCCACCACGCTCTCAGTGTAAGCAGTTCATGCCACCTACTGGCTTGAGCTGGTCCGTCTGTCTGTTTTGTCTGTATTATTTTTGTACTATTTGTTGTATTATTGGATTATTCAATTGTTGTTTTACTTTTCTTGATGTATAAAGGGTCCTTGACCTATGGTAACGCTATAGGCTATATAAATTAAACATTATTATTATTATTATCATCATCATTATTATTCTTGATATTATATATATATATATATATATATATATATATATATATATATATAATTATTAATATTATACATAATAATAATAATACATTTATTTTTTTATTTTTTTATTATTATTGTTGTTGTTATTATTATTATTATCATGTATGCTTTCTAATTATTTACACTATTAAAAGAAATGTTTAATATACATACATACATATATATATATATATATATATATATATATATATATATATATATATGCATATATATATATGCATGTGTGTGTATATATATAAATAATTAGAAAGTATACATAATACTAATAATAATAATATATTTATTTATTGTATTTTATTTTTTAATTATTTAATTATGTGTTATTATTATTATCAGTATTATTATCATGTATGCTTTCTAATTATTTACACTTTTAAAATAAATGTAAAAAAAAAAAAATATATATATATATATATACACATATATATACATATATATGTGTGTGTATATATATATATATATGTATATATATATATATATAAAATTAGAAAGTATACATAATAATAATAATAATAATAATATATTTTTTTATTTTATTTTTTCATTATTTAATTATGTATCATTATTATTATCATGTATGCTTTCTAATTATTTCCACTTTTAAAATAAATGTTTAAAATATATAAATAATTAGAAAGTATACATAATAATAATAATAATAATAATAATAATATAAAAATATTTATTTATTTTATTTTTTCATTATTTATTTATTTATTTATTTTTTTTAAATACAGATTACGATTTCAAAAAATGAGCCAAAGCGAGAGAAAAAAAAATAATAATAACGCAACGTTCCTGAATAAAACAGACTTTTATTTTGTTGGGGCCTGTATTTTGAAATGCAACAAGGGCCGTCAAAGCGGGCATATCCAAGATTGACTGGCCGGAAACTTGCATCCTTTTTAAAAATATGTCAAGGTTAACTATTAAGTGTCGCTGTCTGTATCTACTGAACTTCAGCTCCAGATGGAAATGCCACCAACAAGCTTCCAGACTGTCAACAATGAGCAGTGGACTTGATGTGAGTGAGTTTAAAACAAACATGTCCGATTTGTTAGCATGACTGGATTCACAATATGTCTCGTGGTAGGTTATAAAACGTATGTCTTGTATTATAGTGCCTTATTTAGAGTAAATGTCTCTTATTTGTTTATTATTACAGAGAATGAAATCTTTGTAAGCACGTGACGCGACAAAAACTAGCATTATTTCATTTTGGCTCTTTGAAATATCAAACATGAAACTTTTTTTAGCACTTTTTAGGTCATTCATGCTGAAATGTCCACTTTTGATTACTTAATTTAATTTTAGTCTAATCGTTTGTGCTTTAAATGTCCAGAAAATATTTTACCTTTAAATCTGTTTTTGACCCATTTGATTTTAGTCAATATGTGGTGGCAAATTCAGGAGTGTTTCTTCTGCAAAGACAGTAATAAGGACCAAGGTATGGGGAGGACATACACAGGTAATGGTCCTTTTATGACAAATTTAAAATTTCTAAACATATATAAAGGTTTAAATTAACTGCAATCATATCCATCCATATTGTCTGGTTCTTAAATATTTTAAGTGGTTTGATGGGAGTGTGAAGAGAAGAGAACTTCACTCAAGTGCACCACTGGGAGAAGAGAAGACATCTCAGTTGAGGTAAATAGTGTTCACTGACTTTTGAGTGAAAAGATTCATCTTGTACTTTGATTATGCAATGAATAATATACTGCTGTTATCATTGTGTTGCTGAAATTGTTGTACATAAATATTTGTATTCATTTAATATTTTAAATTATTCTAAGGTTATTTTATATTAATTAGTATTTTGGTGCTTTTTTGTGCATTAATATGCAATTCACCATTTTGGTTTGTTTATATACAAGAAAAATCCTGGGAATATCAGCCTCCAATTCCCTGTCCTCATAAAATTAGTTTGTATTGCTCACATCCAAATAATAGTCTAAATAGTTTAAATAAGAAGTGAAGATCTTACCATTTAATATAATATTGTTATTATTATTATTAATAAAAAAAATAATATATAATATAATATTATATATATATATATATATATATATATATATATGTGTGTGTGTGTGTGTGTGTGTGTGTGTGTAATGTATAGTTAAAAGTATTTTTGACTCAAAACATACCATACAAAGTATTTTTAATACAAACAACTATTAATAAAACCACTTGTCATTGGTTGTTATTGGTTGTATTATTTACGATAATGGACTAATAGTGGATAAAATAGTGGAATAGTAGTGGAAAAGTATTTCTAGCCTTTATTAAAAGGTTAGTTCACCCAAAAATGAAAATTCTGTCATTTATAACTCGCCATCATGTTCATCTTCAGAACACAAATTAAGATATTTTTGATAAAGTCTGATGAATCAGTGAGTCTTTTCAACAATATCTAGTGATGGCAAATTTCAAAACACTGCTTCGAAGCTTTACGAATCTTTTGTTTCAAATTGGTGGTTAGGTTCACTTATCAAGCTGCCAAAATCTACTATTGAACTAGAACTATTGAAATTTCGACGCACTTATGACGTAACGAAACCTCGTTTACTGAAATCAACGTGACTTTGTTGATACAAACCACTGATTCGAAACAAAAGATTCGTAAAGCTTTGAAGCAGTGTTTTCAAATCAGCCATCACTAGATATTGTTGAAAAGTTATTTTGGTTTTTTGGCGGAGAAAAGGTATTCTCGTCGCTTTATAATATTAAGGTTGAACCACTGTTCTCACATGAATATGTTTTAGTATCTTTCTTGGCATCTGAAAGTGTTTATTGTCTTGCTGGTAATAGAGACTCACTGAGTCGGATCGGATTTCATCAAAAATATCTTAATTTGTGTTCTGAAGATGAACGAAGGTCTTACTGGTGTAGAATGACATGAGGGCGAGTAATTAATGACAGAATTTCCATTTTTGGGTAAACGAACCCTTTAATCTTGGCTAATGTTAATTTCAACATTTACTAATACATTATTAAAATCAAAAGTTGTATCTATTCATATTATTTAATGGACCAGAGCTAACATGAACTAACAGTGATAATAGTGAAAGATGAATAAATGCTCATTGTTAATATTAGGTATGCATTAACTAATCTGAGCCTCATATATTATTTACATCAGCATCACATGCACCAATATTTCACAATGATGGGGTTCTACTAATTTTTAACATACAAAGTAATTGTTTTGTATAGAGAACTAACAGAGACAGACTATGGGAGACTAGCAGATGAGACACTGGATGCATTAGCAGATTATTTCGAAGACCTCACAGATGAGAACTTCACTGGAATGGAATATGATGTTGTCTTTTCTGTAAGTACACATCCACTTATTATTATTATCACAATTTTGGATGTTAAATGCCTGCTTTTACATCTCAACCATTTGAAAAGTCTGTTTTGCCTAGATGTCCAGTAGGGGTCAGTGTTGGACTAAACTATAATGTTCTCCAATTAAACATGACATGCTGTTTGCAACTGATTGCATCTGATTCTTCATTACAGTAGATCTTCAATGAGGAAAAAAGTATAGGGTAGAAAAATTTATGGTTTAAAATTTAAATTAATTTCAAAGGAACCTTTAGACATTGTCTTTACAAAAGTAACAGTAAAATGAGAAAGATAAAAATAACAAAAAAGAAAAATTCAAGAACTATTAACTAAAATGAATTAAGTTGGTGTTTGTGATCTTTACTTAAAGTTACACACTTCACCTGTCATGTTACCATTTCTCTAACCTTTGCATCCCCAGCCTTTTTGTGGAACATTTAGTTGTTACTCTGTGAGGTCAAAAGGGGTCCTAAAACTTTTATGATTTTATATTTTCTCCTTTTGTAGGAAAAGAGGTTTGCATGAGTGTTATTGTTGTTGAGTGCTCCCGCACAACTCCTGTTAAGAGTTCACAGCCAAAAACAGCATTTTGTGCGGCAGCCTTTGTTGGAGCACCAAGCTGAGAGAAAATGCATATGTCCTGCAGGATTTATGAAGGCTACAAACACTCTGAGCTTTTAGTATGTTATTGTAAGACTGGACTAATGTAACTTTCGGTCATTCCACACACACACACACACACACATATATATAGATTTGATGTTGATTTACAAATATCTTTCTCAAGCCCAGTGAATGATTAAGTCCTTGCACTCGTTCCATTTAAGCATCTGGCGGGTGGCCAGCAGGCCCTGCTGATAGATTGATTGGTCATTCACGCTCCTCGCTCTCCTTTGGCTGGATAAATGTCAGCGGTGAGCTTCCTGTCAGCTACTTGCTCTGAGCTGCTTGTTTTTACACCTCTATAGCCTCACGTGCGGCCAGTAAACACTATGCTGGTGTTGTCAACAATGATGTACAGTATTTAGTAGTCTCACGATGCAGCCATCCCATTAAATGGGATTCAGACTGCACACTGACTCTGTTGCTACACTTGGGTTGATATGACACTACAACCCTTTAAATAAAAGCTTCAGACAGCTGCAAGCCACGGTGTGAGCTATGTTCTCAATGCTTAGCCTCAGATCTGACTGTACACTTATACATGTATAGATCATCTTTGTTGAGGTTATTTCATATCGTATTACATAATTAAACCATCATTTTGTTCTTTAAGAATTCTGAAGCAGTCACGATTTGGCATCAGTTTAACGGAACAAATAGTTTGTGGTTTAAATTGAGCTTTTTTTTTTTTTTTTTTTGATTTAGGAGAATTATCTGTGAGAAAAGTTAGTGCACCCCTTGAATTTATTGATTTACTTATTCATTTTTATTTATCTATTTTAAATGTTGGTGTATTGATGTTCAAACTTCATTTGGACACCATTGATGGGTGAATGTGATTTGTAATTAATTAAAAACATTTTATTTTAAAAATATCTACAACAATTAGAAAAAAATTGCACAGTTTTTTTTTTTAAACAATTTAGGAGAATTATCTGTGAGAAAAGTTAGTGCACCCCTTGAATTTATTGATTTACTTATCCATTTTTATTTATCTATTTTAAATGTTGGTGTATTGACAGTCAAACTTCATTCGGACAGTATTGGTGGGTGACCGTGATTCTAATTAATTAAAAACATTTTTATTTTAAAAACATCTACAAAAATTAGAAAAAATAAGTGCACCCCATCCCTTAAATTACTTTTTTGCAATTATAAAAAGTTAAATATTTGTAAAAATAAATCTTTCATCAAGTCATTCCAGGTTGTTCTCCCTGTCATTGCCGCTGTTTCAATGTTAAAGCTCTCGTATGTTTAAATGTGTGTTAAATGTCTTAACAGAGTGGTGTGCTGACACTGAAAATTGGTTCTGGTCATGGAACGTACGTTATCAACAAACAGACACCCAACCGACAGATTTGGCTTTCCTCACCAACAAGGTTAGACAGCCATTCGTTGATGTTCGTATATAATGCTTAACTGTATCTAATATGGTTTAAATCAGCAAATTTCTTGAACGTCTTTTACATTGGTAATTACTTAGTGTCAGTGTTTTTTACTAACGCTAGTTCTTGAATTACATAACAACAGTGTGATATAATGAGAGAAAATATGTTCCATTTTCAGCTTTAATCAGACATTTCTGAATGTTTCCTTTCTCAGTGGACCAAAGCGCTACGATTGGACGGGAGAGAGATGGGTGTACGCTCACGACGGTATGACATTGCACAGTCTGCTCTCCAAAGAGTTGTCTATCATCTTCAAATCAAATATAGACCTGTCACATCTCATCCATTCATGATGAGAACAATTTGAAGAACGGACACGGCACAATATTGATCTCTTGTGACTTTAGTGATCTTAAGTTACCACTGTAGCCAATGCTCATAAAACATATTAGACTGGTTTGATATATTTTATGGTTTTAAACCTATTTTTCACAGACCTAAATATTGGCCATAAAAGCACAAAAAAGTATAGACCTCAGATAAACAGCAGAAACGATTTATTCGTCTGCATCAAACCTGTATGTATTCCTAAGCTTTGAATGCACTCAGAACAGCAGAAAGTGCTCTCATAATCGATCTCCGTAAATGAACTTGGTTAGATTAAATCTAGATTAAAGAGATCACATTTAATGGCTCTTAAACCATCTGAATAAGACAAATGGACGCAGATTGTTTTTTGGAAGCTGTATTTATCCGCAGCATTTTGCACGCCTGGCCCTGGTTGAACTAGATGCCTGAAAAGAAGAGGATTATGACAGACAGATGGAGAAGTTCTCGCTCTAAAAGCCCCCCAGCAAAGGCCTTTATTCAAGAATTATCTGTGAATAACGGCATCACTCTCCGATCATATTTCCCAGAGCTTTACCACCACCCTCAGAAGATTTAAAAATACCAGCCCAATTTAGCATCAATCCACCCGTCAGTTAAAGCGCTGTCCTTAACTCTGGTGACACAACATAGTCGATCATTACTCCCCAGACGCCTCTTAACATAATAGCCCATATATCGCAACATTAACTCGACACGCTGTCCATGCTAATGTTGAAATATGAGATTTATTGTACTGTGGTAAAATGTTTGGTGTCTTTAATCTGGTTGCATGTGATGAAACAATGGCACATCTACCGCTGTGTTAATGTCTGATATCTGATGTTTGTGTCCATTGATGCATATGTAAATATAATGTAAAATAAATCAGAATGTTGTGTTATTTTCATTGCATACACATTCGTTTTTTTTATTATAGTATTATTTAATAATTATTTGTTTTTTGTTTTTTTTTATTATGAAAATAATACTTAGTTGCTTTTTATTAATTTATTTTTTGCAAGACCATGTTTTAGACTGACATCTTTAGACCGGTTTTCATTAGTTTCAATTTTAGCACTGTATTATAATCATTGTTATTTTTGTAATTATTATTATTTAATTATTATATTATCATTACAATATTATTATAAATATTGTTGTTATTATTATTATTGTTGTTTTTAAATGATTATGGTTAATATATCCTAAAAATTATTTTATTTATTTATTTTGCGAGACAAAGTTTTATTTTTAGACCGCTTTACAGTAATGTAATTTTTAGCATTGTATTTTTATTATTTATTGAAATATTATTTCATTTATTATATTATAACTAAAATATTTTATTATTATTATTAGAATTACTAATTATTATTATAAATATAAATAATAATAAATAATAATTATCATTTATGATTTTGAGGATTATTATTATTATTATTAAAATAATAATACTAAGTTGTTTTTATTTACTTATTTATTTGTGCAAGACAAATGTTTTAGATCAATATCTTTTTACCGGTTTTCAGTCACAAGTTTAGTTTCGGTAGGTGGTTGTGAGTCTTCCTCTATCTGCCCATGTGTTAAAGGCAACTGATTTCAGTGTTACACTTTGATATGAAGATTCGAGACCAATTACTTTGAGACAAGTCTCATATTAATTGCACCAGCTGCTTTTAATTTTTTGTGAAATCTGTAACACTCTGTCTTTGAGCTAAAGTGTCTTTTAAGATGGCAGATTATTCCTAGAACTAATGGCACCTAATTATGATACGAACAGCTATTGAATCAGAGCTCACGGCTGATTATAAACACTTTGAGCATCTTCGTCTCTTTGTCCAGACATGAATATGCAAATGTCTATTATAGAGCTCGACTCGCAGGCCCAAAAATAGCATGAAGTTTCCATGGGAACATGGATTTATCACTGAACTCTGATGTCAATTGAGTGGTTTTGCTCCAAACAAGCGAAGGAAGTCTGAAAGATTCTCAGAGCTTACGCACGTTTTACTGTCATTTGGGTCTCGTTGCTGGACATCAAACATCACCTGCAGAGCATTTCTCAGAAGGATGTCGTCTAATGTAAACATTCTGGAATAACATGAAAGCATGGGGCTAAAAATACAATTTGACCTGGGAAAATGAACCCACGTCAAGCAACATTTAGATGGATGCCCCAAAACACTCATCATGATTTTTTTTTTTGCATTTGCTAATTGAGGATTCAGTGTTCTAAAGAAGCAGAAAAAGGAACTATTCTTCAATTCAGGTGAGTCGTTTCTTTTCTTGCTGTTGCGCTGTCAACATCAATGCCATGAATCGAACAAAAGGCCTGATGCACTTCAGATGGCTCAACTGTACTGTGTAGAGATCGTGTGGGATGTTTGGAATTAATTCCACATCAAAAGAAACTGTTTAATTAGAATTTGTTGGATGTTAATAAGCACAAAATTCAGCCCATGGTTTTGCATAGTTATCAAAGGGAGTTCTATAATATCCAGATGGCAATTTTAGTCTGCTTTTATAGAAGCCTGTTCTCAAAAAACAACAAAAATTGCACTACAAACTTTGATTTGCAGCAATGAAGTATTGGAAAATAGGACAAAAACACAAAGTTACATGACTGTGTGCTTAACTGTTTTAGTGAAGGAAAGAACTACAATCCCCTGAACCATTCCAAACAGCATACTGTTATTAAATTGCTAGTTCACCCCTAAAATGAAATTAATTACTCACACTCTTGTCATTCCAAACCTGCAAGATGTTCGTTCATCTTCGGAACACAAATTAAGATATTATTGATGAAATCTGATGTTTTTTTTAATCCCCCTATAGAAAGCGGCCTAAATACCACAATCAAGTTCCATAAAAATAGTAAAAACATTGTTAAAATAGTCCACGTAACTATTATGAAGCAACGAGAATACTTTTTGTGCGCAAAAACAATTTCTCTCCCCTGTCATTCTCCTACGCTGCTTATGTTCAGCGCTTCCAGATTCTTTGTCAGAACGGGTTTGGAACGACATGAGGGTGAGTAATTGATTACAGAAACAACATTTTTGGGTGAACTAACCCTTTAAAAATTATGGAGAAATCTTTTCTTTTAGAAATGTTGATTAAATAAAAATTTATTTAAAGTTTATGTTAAAAAATGTATATAATACAAATTTTTAAATATTTTGAGACTGTATAGCGAGATCGGCTCGATTACTGTACGTCATCCGCAGTGTTTTGTAGGAGTGGGTGGCTTTTCTGACTCTGGTGGAATTTTTTTGTTAAGCATCATGGGTAATGTAGTTTTTCCACCATGAATTCTGCTGGTAAACACAATTATTTTAAGTTAAAATAATGTTGTCTTGCAGCTATTCGATTAATAACCTCATAGTAGGGCTGTCTTTAAAGGCGAGTCAGTTATCGTAAAAATCAATTTCGAGTGAACAAACAACAAGGAAGAACAAAAAATGAGCATACAAGAGCATGAACGCTAGTAAGTGATGTTTTGGTCTGGTCAAAGACACTAAGAAAGAAGGAGAATGTCAGTGTGTCACTGCACCTTGTTTGCAGAACACGCTCTACAGTAGACGGACAGCTAAAGCAGCAGGAGACGCTGTTTCAAGAACGATAAGGTCCCTCTCAGATTATCCTTCAGATGCTATCTCAAGGACCTCTCACAAAAGAAGCAAAAGAACATTTGTCCTGCTTTGAAGATACAAGTGCTCCAGAGTCTCTGTCAAAATGAGAAATTAATCTTTCCAATTTCCGGTGAATGCAGCAATTCGTCTCAATTTTCTTCAGGTCTGTGGAAGCACTAGACTCTGCTGTCACACTCAAAGATTAAATTCCTCCAGTCTTTATGGAACAGTTACCATTTGTCATTTGGAAGACTTTATATACTGAAAAACTTAAAACATAAATGTAGGGGTAATTGGACTAATTGTGCTTTTCAGATGATCAACAACAGCCTGATTGATGAAATTTAATTAAAAAAGCTTTAAATTTATTTTTTAAATCATAGTCAGTGGTGGCTGACTAACTGAAACTGATATTTTGAAAGATTTTAGGATAAAATTTACAAATGTGAATATGTGGAATGTTGTTAGTGTTGTAACTGGTCATGATTTCCTGTTTTTCGCCTTTTTTATTCATTTTAATTTAATTTTGAATTTCACTGGTTAATTTCAGTGGTTCTGCTGGATCAACTACTTTTACAAAGTAATAAAAAATAAGTGTATAGGCTTTCAATTAATATTAAGTCATAACTGCTTTAAAATAATTTGCTGTTTCAGATCATATCACACTGCACACTGTTAACAAATATGATCAATAAGTAATGACAACATGTTTTTACATTACTTTAACTCATCGAAATAATTTGTTATACAAGATTCATCCATTTAAAAAAAAAAAAAAAAAAGTCAGTTTATTGTAATTTTAGTTGAAATGACATACAGCTAATTTGATTGTGCATAATTTAAGGTAGCAGCTTTTTTCAGGTCATTTTCAAGTATAGATCTATTTTGACTTGTTTCCAACATTTGTCTCCCATTTGCAAGATCCACCCATTTTATGCTTATTAATGCTGAAATCATTTTTTTTTTTCTGGTGATGTCAAACCCAGGGTCCAAAATGATTTTTTTGCCACTCCAATGGCTGGTAACTTGAGAAAATTCATTGTTTATAAATATTTTTACCAGCCGTGAAACTGTATTTTGCTTTATCTTTTTTAAAAGATATTTTGTCTCCATGACAGTGGCATTATTTAGCTGTTTCATCACCGAATCATACAGATAAACCAGAGCCCTGAACAACTGATTTTGATTAGCAGACAGTTTGTATTTCTTTAAATCAGTTATTTATTTACTCCCCAAAAGTGACTGAACATAGAAGTGGTATCATATACACAAATATTGGAGGTAAAACATTCCCTCTTTTTTTTAACTGGTCCGAAAATGTTTTATTCCCTTTAGGGGTCCCGATTAGCACCATTTTCAAGGATCCCAAGAGACTGTTCAAGTCATGTTAACCGCCACACTGTGGTTTCTGCCTCTCATTCCCTAGACATTAATATCAAAGTTGACATTGCTGTGTCCTTGGTTTATGAAAGCTAAAGGAGCAGCTCTCAAGAATAAACACTCCTGTATTAGCTTCAGATGCTTCTCAAGGCCGTAAAGCAATACAGAACCGTGGAATAAGGATGAGCTTCCGTATCCTGAAGCTGTTAATGTGACACATGACCAAGAGCATGTGATCTGGCACGATATCCTAGACTTTGTTGATTCTAATAGCATCATCAAGGTCATTTCTCCATCACACCTTTTTGACATTTCAGTTTAGGAATTGCCTATTGATGCTTCTGGACATGCTGAGATGTGTAAGAGGTTGAGGTGAAACTGTTATTAAAAAATAAAAAGCGGTATTAATATACTAGGCTATATATAGCCTATTCCACTTAGTTCCAGATGCAGGACTTCTCTGAGCCACAAATGCTTATTTGTCTAAAGCCGCAGGATAATACACTGAACACACGAAGAGACCGTAAAGCCTCGTTCAGACCGCCAATCCGATTATTTGTGTATTCGATTGGAATCTGATCAAAAATTATTAACGTCCACAATGTATCGCAACTGTTCAGATCCGATTTGTGTGTCCATGGCCTTTTACGTTTACTGCATTGGTTTCTGCATGGCAATGACGTTGTGTTGGTAGGTATACGCCAAATAAACAACAACAATCACAACATGGAGGGGTTTACAATACAGATGCTGTCTTTATGATTTACATCATGACAATGTATTGCCTCCGGCACTGGAGGCAACGGCAGAAACATAGGTTATATTCCATGCTGTCGTCTCCTCCGGTCACAAAACATGTCTGTTATATCCTGCAGAGCTCCGGAGGTCACATGACCCATTGCGTTTATGCCTCCATGCTGGCAGGCAGAGACAGCCGGGAGCGAATATGAAATGAATGAAGCCAACATGAATTTCAAGGCAACAGCGTTCACTGCGCACTTAAAAATATATACCTGTACATAGCAAAACTTAATAGATTAAACATAACAGATTCCTATAATTCCCCCGGGATGCTTTTAATGTGTATCAATAAAAGGAATGGATAGCTTCCTGACCTGCAGTATCCTGATATCTACACCTACCTCATCAACTTTCCCTCGTCCCAGACTCTTTAAAAGCCCACAAAAGGGGTACAAATGGACGCAATCTAATTTTGTGATGAATATTAAACTTGGTTGTCTTCCAGCTAAAATCTGCTTTGTCATCACTGGAAGGGTAAGTCAGCTGTGTAGTTAGGTAACGTCATCGACCCTAGTTGTCCTTGTTTGTTGGTAACGTAGCCAGCAAAACTTTGTAACTGTGAGTATAGCAGACATCATAAATGTCATGAAATCTTAACCCGTTCAATCCCAACTTTTTCCGACGTGAAAAATCCAAATGAGGTGTCATTAGTCGCCACTTGAAATAATAAAATTGTTTGACATTTTTATGGAAAAGTGTGAAAAAATCTGAAAATGCTTTCATAGCCTATATCTGCCCAGTTATTTAACAAATTTTAAACGCGTTCATGTCATTTTAGGGTAACTATTAAACATATTGGAATACTGAGATAAAAGACAAAAATAAAATACAACCATTTGCTGTGTTGGTTAGCAAGTTTTATTGCAGTAAATGATTTCAGTTGTCTATCAGGATCATTAGGAATACAATAAAATTGTTTCCCCTTTGCTTTCCCGCACCTGTTATGGCATCCTGGCGCACAGCAGCTGTCCACCATGTTGAAATAGTAAGGTTTGAAAGGTCTAAAACTTCGAGGGACTAAACCACTATCGATGCCAATGCTTCAGCCGCTCTAGCCAAAAAAAAAAAAGATTATTGCGACTTTTTATCTCACAATTCTGACTTTTTATCTCACAATTCTGACTTTATCTCACAATTCTGACTTTTTATCTCACAATTCTGACTTCATATTTCACAATTCTGACTTCATATCTCACAATTATGACTTCATATCTCACAATTATGACTTTTTATCTCACAATTATGACTTCATATCTCAGAATTCTGGCTTCATATCTCACAATTATGACTTGATATCTCACAATTCTGACTTTTTATCTCACAATTCTGACTTTTTATCTCACAATTCTGACTTCATATCTCACAATTCTGACTTCATATCTCACAATTCTGACTTTTTATCTCACAATTATGACTTCATATCTCAGAATTATGACTTTTTTGAGATAAAAAGTCAGAATTCTGAGATAAAAAGTTGCAATAATCTCCTTTTTTCCCCAAGTGGCGGAAACAGGCTTCCATACAAACCACATGAACAGATCTAAATTCTTATTGTTAAATTATATGGTCTGTCTGAATACTCAATTCTGATTGGTAGGAAAGTCCAATTAAAACTGTGTAATTTAGTAATCATCGTTCTATGTTAATGAAGTGCACATAAGCCTACGTCATTCGCGCCGTTTTCACTGAAGCGCACACAGAAATTCAGGGCCACAGAAATTTGTTGTCAACACATTTTAATAAAATATCTTCGCTACTGAATCGGTACATTATATTTCCCGTCAATGAGGAAGTAACCTCGCTGGTTTTCAAGCAATTAAACTCGCAGCTTCATTGTTAATATAGAGACACTAAACATGGTAATTCACGCTGATTCACGAAAATAACCGTCATTTTTACTCTTCCGGTTTAATATTGCGCTGCAAGATCAATAACAGATTTAAGTTGTTAGTACTGTCAATAAATGGGATAATCCACGGCTAGCTGTGCATTAAACGATTTGAATGCACTCCGCGGAGGCAACAGACGCGCCATATCGTGCATTAAAATCATTTAATGCACTCACAGCTAGCCGTGGATTATCCCTTACTTATCGTGTTGTACCTTGTATTTTCAGGTCCTTCAAACTTTTGAGTAGATTATTGTGTGATTAGATGACCTTCCATTTAGTGTTTCTCTGAGATAAGAGTGGAGAAAGTGGAGGAGGGACATTATCAGCACCAGGAGGTCAAAGGCCAGACAAAAGGAACAAAACCATACTAAAGTCAGGTGAGAAAGAGATGTCACATGTTACAAGAGCAGATCCGTTATGTTAATACATATGCGAATAGTGTGTGAGAGCGCTGGGAAAGACACCATCTAGGTGCGTTCCTTTCTGATCATGCTTTTGAACAATATGTATGTTTCATTACATTTAGAGATACCCTATCAGTTATCTGGAAGTTATTATAGATTTTTATTTATGAGAATCAGTCAATGTAGCTATAATTGTGCATACTAATTTCCCCCATTTTTACTTTTAGAATATCTTAACCATCATCTTAAAGATAAACTTTTAGAACGCTACTATTTTAATATCACTAAAAAAAGTAATGTTTAGTAAATAAATATCAAAATGAATATCCAATTTTTATACCTAAATTAAAATGGTTTGCATATATTCACTTGTAGCATTTAAAATGATTGTTTTATTATTATTATTATTGGTATTAGACGAAATTATAAAATTATTATTATAAAATTATAAAAATGGCCATTTGATGAAAATGATGTGAACATGGAAATGGTTTATCGGCCATTCATTTCATCTTTAGCAAATCTCAAAATTCACATCCATTTTTCTCACTGTACATTGTTGTGATGCCGAAATTCACTTGAAGCATTTAAAATGATTGATTTCATTTATGTCTTTTTTTATTTTTAATTTATTTAGACAAAATTGTATAGAATTATAAAACCAGTAATTCACTGAAAATGTTGATTTCTTTATTTCTGTATTTGCCACAATTTTAATATTAGTTTGTCCCTATTTATTTTATCAGGGCTCTTAAAAACATGAAATACATTTATGTTTTTCCTCTATCTGTTGCCTTTGAAATCAGGATAGTCGCTAGTGAACGTCTTCATCAGGACGGTCTTTAATACCTGGAGAAAGCGATCTGTTAGCATTCCCATTCATCTCAATGGCAGTTGCTCAGCTGCTTCTGGACCCCTTGGAAATATATGATTTGAAATCTGGCAAACCTTGAGCAGATTTATGGTGGTTAGTCCAAACTGAGGTGTCCATCAAATGAACCCTATGAAAACGTTCATTACCCAAGGCCCTTTTGAAGTAGTCATTTTCGAGTGCTTGTGGTCCCCATGATTGTTCTCCATTCGAAAGTCCTCTGAGTAGGCATCATTTACATCATTTGGAGCGCTGTCGGAGGTATGACAGGTGGCGTGCGCACTTTGATATTTAATGGAGACGCATGAGACTATAGCAGCTCTGTGGTTTAATTCATCATTTAGAAGTTACCCAGCAGAATTGGCTCCCTGCTCAAGATGACTGTAACGGTGTGCTAATATGAAGGTGTGAGGAGGCACATACACTATGCACATTTGGGTTGCATATAAATCATATTTGTGACTCTGACGTAGGTATATTAAATTATATGTTTAGACATGGGAAGTAATTTGGTATAGCACAGTTGATGAAAATCCTCTGTGGTGTGAGTATTCACAAAGATCAACTCTGCCTTCCTTGATTTAAACACAAATTGATGATGAAAATGGTTAAGTATTTGCTTTATTCAAAGACACTTTGAACACAGATTTGCTGTGCGTTACATGTATAAAATTAATTTATGTGCAATGTGTATTCACTGTCTTATATACTGTAAGGGAGACTGGGGCAAGTTGTCACACTTTTTTTTATATAAGTGAATATTTCTCATGCTAGGTTTATTTTTTAACGTCAGTTTTTGGTTGCACTTTATTTTACAGTACGTGCACTTGTGTGTACTTACCTAAGAAAGTACTGGGTAATAGTATGTAACTACATGGATAAAGGTTAGGTTCAGGGTTAGTACCCAGTTATTGCAAGTACATAGTGTATACATGGGGAACAGGACTGTAAAATAATAATATAAACACAAGTCAAATCACCTTTACTTATATAGTGCTTTTTACAATGCAAATTGTGTCAAAGCAGCTTTACATTAATAATTGGCAAATCATTTTTGGCTGCACAGCAGCTCCCAAAGAAAATGGTGTCATTGTCCAGCTTATTCTATATATTATTGATTCATTCCGTTGCAAAGATCAATAGTTATTAGTCTAGTTAATTTCTGTATATCAGCACTGGAGAAAACAGTGATGTAATCGTCCGGCTCAGCTCAGTTCGCATACAACGGCGCCAATGCAGTCATACCAAAAACACTGCTGAATATCAAGCAAGTGTCCCCAACTTAAGCAAGCCAAAGACAACAGTGGCAAGGAACCAAAACTCCAACAAATGGAGAAAAAAACCTTGGGAGAAACCAGGCTTAGTTGGGGGGCCAGTTCTCCTCTGGCCAACAGTGAACACTTGTCCGATACTCAGACAGAGTTACAGGTCAGAAGTTCGATTGGAGTCACAACAGTCAAAATATTTAATCCAGTTCCATCTAGTTTAAGATCTTTTAATCACGCCGGTATGGGACGGTTTGTTGGGGATATGTGCCACTGGCTGATGAGTCGGTAAGGGATGAGCTCATTCACCGCCGACACCTTAGGTGCTGCTGCCGCGCACAGGCACAGGTTCCCCATCCGACCCGGACACGGCCCGGATCCAGCCAATCACGTTAATTGGTAAACCTTGGGATAAGCAGAGAGACAAAAATTAGCGTATAGACGCCATTCTTCATCTGATGTAACGAGTATATCCGGTGTTATAGGAAGTGTTCCCGGTTCCGGCTGACCTGATCTATGCAGCCTAACAATCCTTTAACGGATATGAAGACAAAAATTGATAATGTGTCACGTGTATGCGAGGTTAAATAGATGCGTTTTTAGTCTAGATTTAAACTGACAGAGTGTGTCTGCTTCCCGAACAATGCTAGGAAGATCGTTCCAGAGTTTAGGTGCCGAATAGGAAAAGGATCTACCGCCAGCGGTTGATTTTGATATTCTAGGTATTAACAACTGGCCAGAAACACATACACATACAACAGTCTTGGTAAAAATAAAAGGGTATGGAATTTTTCCACCATTTTTCTTGAGGAAAAAAAAAGCAACATTTCATTTAACACACATTGGGCCTCATTCATAAAACATGTGCAGAGCAAGTTTGTGTAAATAATTCATTAATCCATTCTTGCATAAATTGTTGCATTTAATTGTATGTGACAATTTATGTAAGAACAGTTTTGCAAACAATGTACACAGAGATTCATTCTGCTCGTAATTCGTGAATAAAGCCTAATGATAGCAGGGCATGTTGTCACATAGGAACATGTGGTGGAATTAACACTGATTTGAGAAGAATAACTATAAAATATTGTCTCAAGTACCATATCTGTATTTAAAGTCACCAACTTCAATCAAAATTTTTGGCTTTTTGTTGTTAGCCTTTTATCTATAAGATAGTGTGCTCCAACACAATGACAAAATTCGTATTTAGAAGATGCGTTCAAAACTTCTTGCGTCTCTCACTTCCGCCAATATGGACCAACAATTTTGATGACATCATGATGCACTTCAGCTTCTCATCAGATTTTCTGTCCAATCAAATGCGCTCTAGAATCTAAAGCGTCCCGCCCCCTACATTATAAATAAATGCTGAAGCTGTGGCTAAACTCTGTTACTTGTTCACACATTTACTATTTTCTACATAGTGAATGGCACATAGTGCACTATGGGGGATAGAGAACGATTAAGACAGGGTAAATATGCTTTCCATCGAGGCGAATGAAGTCTACAAAACATATCGGACTCATTTGAATTCTGCACAGAATGCTCTATTTTAAAGCGGTATGGAGGAGATTAGGGGGAGAAACGGTTAGAGATTAGAACGAAATTGAAGCTTTATCAATCTTAATGGCTCTAGCCGAGCAGTGATATAAACAAAATGCTATTAAAAAAAAGGGGGCGGAGCAGTTCAATATGTCCCGCCCTGTCTTCCTCTTTCAGTGGAAACTACGTCAACACATTTAAAAAAAAATAGTGTGCGTTCCAAGGCACTTCAGTGGGACTTTAAAAAGAATTAAAGGCTGTTAAATACCTTTTCCACTTAAATTTTTACAACTTGCTCCAAAATTTTGGTTTAAAACCACTGCTAGAGGAAACACATTTGTATAACTGACTCAGAAAGGACTTTTGCCCTTGTGGCAACTAGCTCCAGTCTTCCCTATTGCTAGGTAGTAAGCAAATACCCCTTGTTTAAAGTCATGACTGTGCTTACATATGTGTTCTGCTGAAAGTGCACGTGAAACGGCTCGCATTACGCTGATCTCATTCGTGCCCTTCCTAGTGAGGTGGTGTCCAATCGGCTAGTAGAATGCTTATAAGAGTCTCTTCAATCCTAGAATTCCATATTTCATCATCAGAATGATGCCATAACACTTTTTACACCCTCAGTCTCACAGCAGCAGAGTACAGTAAGCCATGGTGGAATACAGCCAAAGGGCTGCTTTAATTGGCCAAAAACAGCAGCTCAAGGTTGCAGCGATGGATTTTTATTTCGTCCTTGACACTCCTCCCCCTTGCTGAGGAGCCAGCTGATGTGTTAGTCTCATTCGCTCTTTATAGGAGAACATATCTGAAGGTTGTGACTTGTATTTAGTGCTCCACACCACCTGAACTCTCTTGCTTTGTTCCTGTAGTTTAGAGTTTGTACTATAAGTCCATTATCGGTAAGCACATGACATGATTTAGCTGTGTTATATCATCTTTTGCAGTATAGGCTGTTGTGAAGCATCAGAGCTTGATCAAAGTTTTTATAATGGAATTGCTGCAATAACACAGGAGCTTTTTAGTAGATTATCTGCTATAATCTGATGAAATATTTGCAATTTGTACCTGTGTTCAAAAGTTTGGGGTCAGTATATGGAGAAAGATGCTTGTTTTAGCTGCCTATTGGTATGGTTCCAACATTTACAGACCAGCCAAAACTGATTCCTCGGACTTGACACTTATATTAAACCTAACCTTAACATTTGATTGGCTGATATTAATGTCATTAGGACCAGCTGGGAAGTTGATTCAGAACATGTCGCACTTGAATAAATCACATTAAGCATTTTGCAGTCAGATATTTGCATATTTTGCATATTTTTGTCCAATCGGTGCTGTATCAATTGATTTTAGCAGTGATTAGTTCACAGCCTGGCACCGACACAAGCAGATAATTGTCACCCATTTGCTATTCAGCTCTTAACAGTCGTAATGAAAGGAGTAATCAGCACATCCTCAGGGTGCTCACACTAATTAAAGAGGCAGAGTGTTGTGACAAGGTCACCTCTGTCAGTGGCATTGAACCAACACAGATACAGTCCTGTGACTGCTTTCATGATACACGCAGTAACTCTGTCATCATCTACTGTACAGTATTTCTGTATAGCTTTAACTGCTTTATGATTGACTTGTATTCGTAGTTCATCCAAAAAACTTTCATTTACCAGCCACTGTGGCTTGTGGTTTTCCGAAGCCACTCCACTTTTTTCCTCCGCACAATTTTAACATCGATACCATGGGGGAAAATTTCCATATAGGTATTTTTAATGTTATCTCATAATTTGGTGTCTCAATCTGCTGTCACTTTAAGACCGGATGTACGGATCCATCCAGTACTGTTACATATGCGCTTTCTTTCTCAACTGTTTACGTTCACTTAAAGCATGTGAATTAGTGCTGTGAAATGCATCGACGCGTCACACTGTTTACATTCATCTCGCGTAATGGTGGCTTCTGCTCCTGGGAACGGAGAAAGTTCCATTCTATCACAAAAACCTAGACCACGATTATCAAAAGTATGGGAATACTTTAAACAGAGGCCAAATAAAATGGTCCTTTGTTCCCTTTGCAGAACCGAAATGGCGTACCACCTATGGAATTGGATCTCTGCCAAATTTTTGCACGCGCAAGATCATATTTCGAGCGTGCAGAAGGGCATTTCGCACGCGCGTGAACTGAGTTGAGGAGAAAATCTTCGTCTCGCAAATAAGAAAATATTTAGAATGAACGAAAATCAGTTTTGCATTTCAAAGAAGTTTATTTGGATGTGCACTGACGTTCTCTTTCGCACGTGCAAGGTTTCAGTTGCTCGCGCTCCTGATACCCGCCCTGCGCGCTCGCGAAGACTCCCTGCATTACAGACAGCGCAAGAGGAAAAATACATGGTTCAGGAGACGTTTGTTCAATGGCTTGAACACTATCAAAGTTCCTTTTAAGACTGTATAGAAAGTCTTTGACACTCTTGATTTTAAATGTCTACCACTGGACGACCACACATAAGTGTCTTATTTTTAATCAAAATCAAATCGTATTATTATATAATGACATGTCCCAGTGTTTCTACACCTCAACGAACTGCTAAATTAGTTCTGACTTCTTACTTAAAAAAGATCACTAGATTAATAAAAAAAAGTAATAAAAATAATCGTTGGAGTAGTCGACTAATCGAAAAAAAAATAAAAAACAATAAATTACAATCGTTAGATTAGTCGACAGAAAAAATAATCGTTAGTTGCAGCTCTAATGTGAATACTCGCCAAGACTGGGATTTTGACATTATTTTGTGTATATTTGATTGATAAAGTGCAATAAGCAACGAAAAAGACTCAATTTAGTACTGAGAGGCGGCTTTATGTGCAAGCACTCAAAAGTTTTGACAGGAATGAAAACAAGGCTGTGAGGAATAAAAACGCATTTTGTTTTTACAGCTCTCTTGTGATGAAATGGTATGCATACGTCAACGCCTGTGTGTCGGGTGTTTAAAGGGCACATTTTATTACCAAGTTGAAACACTTCAATTGCCTACTGTCACTGCAAATTCTCAATCTTAATGTGAGTTCATGCAGCATATTTCAGTTTACTTTAATCAAAGTTAGTGCATGTGGAGAAATGATTGATGCATGAAGGTCTCCAATGTTCCTCAGCAGGGCATCTGTAATGGCACAGACGGCGGGAGCTCGTTGGTCAATGCTTAAGCTTCATATTTGCATGCCAATGTAAGTGCTTAATATTTCCAAGTGTCTCAGCATTGATTGATTTAGCAAAATCAGGGTTGCACATGTGCGTGCAGACCTGAGCCAAATGCACAGCCATGCTTTCATAATACTGCTGACTCCAGACCAGCTGACTCCTAGCAAGAGGATCATGACTTGTAATCAAATGAGGATGATCCTCGCACCAACACACACTCTCACTCTTTCTCCCTCTCCCTCTTCCCCCTTCCTAACCCCCTTCCATCGCTGTCTTTCTCTCCTTGATGTTGTTTGCGTTGAAAAAATATTGACCTTGTGAATATCCATGGCATGTTATTGATCTGAATGAAGCTGGAAACAGGCTATAAGATTCATCCAATCACCTTTTTTGTAGAATGGTTGGCTTTTATTGCGTGTTTGGGTCATTAGTGGTGCTTGCTATACTATTGTTCATAAATCAGCCTTCAAGTTAAAGGGATAGTTCACCCAAAAAAGCTGAAGTTTGTGCTCAAGAAGCATTTCTTATTATTATCAATGTTGAAAACGGTTGTGCTGCTTCATATTTTAGTGGGAACTGGAAAGATTTTGGTGCCACTTTTGGTCAAGTTAGTGAGTCCTTGCTCAAAAGTATTCATTTCTTAAAAAAATAATTAATAAAAGGAAAGAAAATGAAACTTAAATTTTGTCAAATGTCGCTTAGAAAAGTACTGAAATGCCACATCTGTTCTTAAAGGGGTTCTTGATTGTGATTTCACTTTTTTAACTTTAGTTGGTGTGTAATGTTGCTTTTTCAGCATAAACAACATCTACAAAGTTAAGACGCAAGAAGTTCAACGTAAAGGGATAACAATAAGCTTCTTCCCGAGATGGTGACATCAAGAACACTAAATTTCATAAGCCCTGCCCACTGATTCGAGCACGACAAGTAGTAGTTGGTAAATAACAGACGTGATACTAACACTGGATCGAGAAACTAAGCGATAAACATGGCTTCGAAGAGTGCAAAATGTTGGACAGTGCCAGGTTGTGGAAAAACACACAGCTGCATTGGATTTGCAGAGAGCCTGAAAAGTTTTTACTGTCACTATTACTTTGTTACAGAGTGTTTGATATGTACGGATTATGTATACATGTCTAAACAAAATCACGAGTGGCCAGTGATTTCTGATATTTAATGATTGATGTAGGCCACCAGTCAGATGTTTTTGTCTCAGTATCGTGTATCGTCAGCAAATCAAGTCATTTTATGGTAGAGCTGCACGATTTATCGCAATTTAATCACACATGATTTGGCAAAGGCTGCGATTATTTAATGCGCAGCTTGTCAGAGCTGTACGGCTCTGTGATTAGTAGTAAATGCTTCTCCAGCTGAAAGCCAGAGGGCGCTCTTGCGCAGAAACTCAAAATATGCCCTGCAGAAGAAGAAGATAACACATGTCATATATCTGTAACTGAGTTATTATTATTATAAACACACGACTGTCTTATTCTCTGTAAGAAGCCCATTATTTTACAGAAGGATGCTCAACTGTCATTATGAAGTAAGTTTGGAGTAAAAACATGTTATTAAATGTTCTCTTTTGTTGGACAAGATGTTAATAAATGCTTCTTGTGTCTTGAAAGATGTTTAACACTCGTTGCTTTTTGAAATGCACATTATAAGCGCCTCAAACTTGCATGCTTTCAGATGGATTAGCATCCGGAGCCGTGCTTCATTGACAAGCTTTGCATATAAAAATAATCACGTTAAGAATAAGCGATAATCGCATTCAAGTTCAATGTTATTTTTCATATCGTGCAGCCCTACTAAACTGTAAACTTCATATTGTTTCTCTTAGTAGGATGAAAATAATCCGTTAATTATACTGTGATTAAATTATATAAAGACAGTGATCAAAGAACGCTCCCTTTACAATCGCTGGAACTGTCAATCAAACAACGTGAGTGTTCTGGACTCTAGCCGAAGCAAGAATCAACAAATCACTTATTTACATTGTGTTTGCACTGTTAGTTATGATAAAAGCAGTTGCTAGTGTGCATAAATTGAGTTACAATGACAAGATCGCTGCATTCATGCACTCAACATCTGTGATCAGCTATACTCATCACTGCAGCCTTTCAGCCACCATCTCAATATGATGCTATAATTAACACATTTCACAATTAGTAAACCTTGAGAACTGTAATAGTAAAAACAAATATAAAACATGCAATACTTAACTATTTCAAATGTTAAGATGTCAGTCAATCACAACACCCCCCTAAAAACAGAGCGTTTAAATCAGAGGACTAAAATCAGGGTAAGAAAAATGCTTTTCATTTCTAAATTGACTTTTTTAATGTAAAAATCATACTAACATTATAAGTGCACCCCAGGAAACATAATAAAATAATGCAGTTCATGACCCCTGTAAAGGGACACAAAAATGAAATCTCTGTCATCATTTACTCATTCTCATGTCATTCCAAACCTTTATGACTTTCTTCTGTGGAACACAAAAGATATTTCGAGGAACGCCGAAACATTGGCTTCCAGTGTGTGAACAAAACAGATATTTCTCAAAATATCTATTTTTATGTTTCGCAGAAACATGTCATGCAGGTTTGGAACGACAACGTGAGTAAATATGACAATTTTTAATAAGTCAGAACTGTCCAGAACAAGGTGTGCACCTAGAATTATATAATTCGTTCTTAGGGTTGGGGTTTTTAGAAAAACCACTAATCCCAAGTATGAATAATGCTTGGCCTTAACAGGTATCACTAATAATTCTGAATAAATACATTGATGTATTCTGGTCAGACTCAGAGCTGCACGGCGTAGTCTCTAACACCTAATGCAGTCGTCCATGCATTAAGGATTATGGTTATTAAATCATAGCCTATTACTTCTGCAACATCATAAGCTTTTATGGATTTTTATATGCGTGAGAAAATGCTTTCAAATCCTTTCATTGCCATCGGCTCATTGTGATACATCTGTGCGGCCAAAACAGACCTATTCATAGAATTAATTCGTGGAATTTTCCCCCCGTCTCACCTCACGCTCTTTGACAGCGAAATCCCACTTTGTGCTTGTAACCAACGCGTACATAATCCATCCGCACAGACTGCCATCGAGTAATTTCATTTTCAAAGCTCACGCTGGCTCAGTGCCTACAACCCTGACAAGTGATTACTCATCCTACGTTTTTTCCCTTCGCGTTACACGTGTTTGTGGCTGAGACTGTGCGTACATGTGCGTACACTCATTTGGGTTTAACTAGGCCTGGTTGAGCTCATAACCACGCTTGTAACCATGTCCATCCCTATCTGCCCCGTCCGTAGCTGTTCATAAATGGCAGGAGAGTGGGAACAGGGAGGGAGGCGGTGTGTTGTCTTGAGGGGTCAGTGTTAAACGCACGTAAGGGCTTTTTGAGCCGCAGTTACGGATTAGAGAGAATGGAGAGTCTGCATTATCTCCATGGGCTTAGTAACACAATTATCCCTCTAGTCCGTTTTCATTTGTCTAATGTTATAAAGGTCTTCTCTGAATTATGTAAGGATAACAGCCACACAAATCTCCAAATTAATGTCTTTTTCCTTTTTTAAAGGCAAAAGACATGTATGGACAAGGTCGGTGCAGAGCCACAGTTGTAGAGGAGCCTGTCGTGGTTGTTTTTTTTTTTTTCTCGTGACCACACGAACACCCGTCCAGGTTGAGTGTTTTGGCATTGGTGACTGAGCCGCATCGCCAAGATGAAGTACAAGAAGTTTTTTACCGTCATGCAAGCGGCTGTTGGCATTGTGCCGCTCAACAAACGAGAATTCCTTCCTCCCCCTCGAAGACTCTGGAAATCTCACGAGTAAGTGTGTGTGTTTGTGTCAGTCTGTTTGTGTGTTTAGTAGGCAGGTGAGCGCAAAGGAAAATAAAAGATTGCTTGATGCCGAGAGTCACACTTCACAGTAATGCTGATGCGTTTTTTTTTTGCTTTCTATTTATAGCATCGATCATGTTTTTGTTTTTTTATGATAATGAACTCAAACTAGTCTCCGTGGAGAAGAAAGACAAATGCTGTTTTCCCGCCAGAGCGCTGTTGGTTTAATATGAGATGGAATTCTGTGACCTAATGGGCTGCTGTATTTCATTTGGAATGAACAATGAAGTAATAAAATATAAGACCGTATACTCTTTAAAATAAAGGTTCCAAAAGGCTGTTTTCGCAGTGATGCCTTAGAAGAGCCATTTTTGGTTTCCCAAAGAACCTTTCTTTTCACAGTTTCTAAAAAGAACAATTTTTGTCTTTTGATAATCTAAAATCCCTTTTCCACTAAAAAGAATCTTTTGAGCAATTGAAAGTTTCAGTGGATGTTAAAGATTCTTCTTTGAACAATGGGTGCCAATAAAGAACATTTCGTTTTAAGAGTTTATGGGCTGATTTCATAGCTTTGATGTTTAAAATAGTCTTACCCATAATTACTGAATGAAAGCCTTTTCACATTTTGGGGGTTCTCAGAAGTGGACGTTTTCATGGTTGGGTAAACTTCTATTGCGGTTAATGGAAGCTGCAAGAAATATGATTTTTGTGTTCCCATGTGCCCCAATAGAAAAAAAATCATGATAGTGTTGCTGTGACTTTACAAAAAAGAGATTGATTATGGTGATCTGAGAGAAAGATGTTAAATTTGCCATCACTCCATCAGCCATTGTACTAGAAACACTCGCGCTGCAGTTAACACTTTATTTTACAGTGTCATTGTTACATGTAGTTACTATAGTAATAACTATAAATTATGCATAATTACATGTACTTAACCCTAAACCCAACCAAACCCTAATCATAACCCTATAGTAAGTACATGCAAGTACTTACTATTACTCAGTACTTAAATGTATAATTACAGTGTAACAAAGACGCCTTAAAATAAAGTGTAACCGAAAACAGAAAGGATAGTGTTATTAATGTACAAATTTTTGGTAACACTTTACATTAAGGTCTCATTCGTTAACATTAGTTAATGCATTAACTACTGTAATTATGAAATGTATATGCATTCTGCATTTATTAACCTTTGCTAATGTTAATAAAAAATTTAATTTTCATGTTAGTTCACAGTGCATTAGCTAATGTTAACAGATACAACTTTTGATCTTAAAAATCTATTAGTAAATGTTGAGATTACTGTTAACTCTTTCCCCAACATTGCAATTAGAAGACTTTTCAGCAATCCATGTTTTTACTTTCATATGGCAGGGGGCGCTATTACGCATCTTCTGAAACAGTACAGAATAAATGGATCAAAACACAGGAAACAAGAAGCAGAAACAAGCGATAAAAGTATTGTTTAGGCACATGTAAAATAACGTGATCATCAAACATTCAGCAGAATATAAATCAAAACTGCCTAAGGTTTCTGAATGAAATGTCAAACCAGGAAGAGGTATAGGACTGTGCAAGCTTTGGGGTGTTGATGGGCGTGATTTAATCCATGTATGTTTTATCATCGTTCTCAAACTGATCTGGACATATTCTTGGACAAAAACACAATTTACTTATCATTGTTCAAAATGCTGCTTTTTTAAATGAAACTTATCCACATTCAGTTGTTGATAAAAAAAAAGAATGCATGTAGCTAGAATAAAATGTTATTTGTTGTTGTTGTTGCTGTTGTTCAAAAGAAGCTCAATTCTTTCTTTTGATATTGCCTAACATATACGAAATATGTTCAGATATTATACGATAAAATACTTTGATCATGAAAATGATCAAAAATGCTGGCGGTGGTTGGCAATTAAAAAAAATAAAACTGCTGGTGGAGAAAGAGTTTACAAAATGTGCGAAAATGTGTCATCAGTCTGGAAAAGGACATGTTTAACTGGCCGATATGCTGTATGTGTGATGACAGATTGCATAAAGAAGATAAATTTCTTAATTTCAGCTCAAAATGCTGCACTTTATTTCTGCTTTTATTATATTTCTTATTTTTAGCCTATTAATTCAAATTCTCGAACCACTTCACATATAGACTCGGATTTAAAGTTTATTTCATGGACTATTTGCGTCATATATGCTCTATTTGTTTTTGTTATAAAAAAACAAGAGTGTTATAATCTTTGTTATAATCTTCTATAAAAGCTGACACACGCTGAGTGTCATGACAACTATAACCCATCTCACCTAGTGAATCTGTAAAGAATATCAATCACTTGGTTTTGACTCCGGATGCTGCTTTCAGACTTCAGATATTTTTAGCCAAGTCTGATTGTTTTCCTCCATACTACATTCAGGAGATGTAAAAGTTAAGCAAATGTAACTCGAGGCTTCAGCGGTGTGACATTTGACATGAATGTAGTGTTTGTTTCAGTTTTCAGAGTGGAAATGTCACATAGGGGTCAGTGTACCCACGCTTCGTCCCGGGAGACAAATGGAAAGCGTTCTCAGGGTGGTTCGTTCCCGTCACTCAAACAATGCAAATTTCTAGTGTTTGCCTGCTGCTTTTTTGCATTTATGAAGAAAATCTGAGTAGTTCTTAACATCAAAATATTGTGAGTGCATGGGAGCCAGTGTGGTGTTATTTGGTTGCTGAGGCAAGTGTTTTTAGCATCTTTCTATGCGGTTGCTATAGATGGTTGCTTATTGTCTCAATAGTCATAATACCAATGATATTCTAGATATGACTAGATATGTTCCTTCTTTGCTGAAGTCGACGCCAGTGGTTCTCATATCATGAGTGATCAATGGATGATTCAAACTCTTTCAGAATGCTGTTAGTTTCCAATTTATCAAGCATCACCATTGCTATATGTGACCAGATGTTTGGAACATAAAAAGTCACTCAGATTAACATGAACTTCTCCATCTTGCAGACTATCTGACAGGATATGGATCATGTCAGCTCCACTGTCTTCATTTCTATTGGTCATCACATCACCGAGCAATTGCTTAGTTAAACTTTAAGTTGTCACTGCAGATCACTGTTTAAAGTCAGTTAGTAATTTTTTTATATGAAATATAAAAAAATATATATATTATATATATTTATACTTTTATTTAGCAAGGATGCATTTAATTGATCAAAAGTGATGGAAATCTTTTGTAACATTATAAATGTTTTTAATATTTCAATGATGTTCTTTTGAACTTTCATATTTCATCAAAAAATGAACCACAGTTTCCACAAAAATATTAAGCGGTTTTCAGTTTTCATTGACAATAACTGAAGACTAACCAGGCAGGACTCAATAAGGTGTGAATAAGGTCCAAATAAGGTACGTAGACCAAAAACACAATCAGGAAAAAGATTCAAAATGGCCTACACACTCTAACAATGAGGGAAACCAACAATTGCGAGATAAAACCACTATTTTAATGAAAAAGCAAGAAACAATTCTGTCACTTTGTGACCTTTCTCAATGTCTAATGAACAATTTCATTAGAGAAGTGATTTTTTTTCTCTGTGAATTTGACCCTTTGCAAAGACCCGCTGATGAAAAATGTAAAAGAGGACACTGACAATAAGCCAAAAGACAAGACAGAACTGGTCACATCTGGAATGAAATAAAGTCTCAGCTTTCAAATTTCGTAATTTTGTAAGAAATTCAAACAATAAATACCATTTTTTGGCTCTTTAATGTGTCACGAAATATCGCTGCAGTGTCTCAGTTCAAGCGGCTCGTGAACTGATCATCTCTTCCTATGAGTAATAAGCATGAATTAGAAGTATGTTGTTTCAACCGCTGAAAGGCATCAATACACACCATTTTTTAACTTCAAGTCCACCAACGTTAATTTATTAACTGTCCTTACTGGCTTGTTTGTCGGACAAAAGGAGGGATTCAGCGTCACAATTGGTCAGATCGCCTGTCAATCAAACTCCCTGCGAAGGGATCAGGCTTTTTTGAATCTTTTTCTTGATTGATAATAAAATGATTGGCAGCAAATCAGCCAATTAGAATGATTTCTGAAGGATCATGTGACACTGAAGACTGGAGTAATGATGCTGAAAATTCAGTTTTGATCACAGGAATAAATTATATTTTAAAAAAGAGAAAACAGTCATTTTAAATTATAGTAGAATTTCACAGTATTGGTATTTATTTACTGTTTTTCTGATCTTTCTTCTGAAATGAGTCTTGGTGAGCGTAAGTGACTTGTTTGTGTATGTGTGAACACCCCACAGAAATGAATAGTTCACCGTAAAAATGAAAATGATCTCATTATTTATTCACCGTTATGTTGTTCCAAACCTGAATGGTTTTCATTCTTCCTTTGGAACACAAAATAAGATCATTTGAACTTGATTCTGTTCAGTTCAAAACTATGGATGCTTGTTTCTGCCATGAAATAAAAAATAAAAAAGGTAATTGTGACTTTCTATCTCACAAGATAAAAAGATATAAATTCAGAATTGTGAGAGAAACTCGCAATTGCGTTTAATAGTGTGCAATTGCGAGGGAATGTTTTTTTTCTCACAAACTGACTATAACTCGCAATTGCATGTTATAAGGTCAGAATTGTGAAATATAAACTCAAAAAAGTCAGAATTGCGAGTTTAGCCTATATCTTGTAAAAAAAAAAAAGTATTGTGAGGTGCAAACTCACAATTGCAAGAAAAAAGTCAGAATTGTGAGATAAAAAGTCGTAATTTCCTTTTTTTATGTTTTCTATTTAGTGGTGGAAACAAGCTTCTGTAAAAAAAACATTAATACATACAAAAAACAAATAAATTACTGCTGAATTATCAACACACAGCTTTGTTTATAAGAAGAGTGTGTGTTAAAATAAACATTGCATGTGTTCTAAATCCTGTCACATCCACATGCTGAGGAAGATTTACACAGAGACACCCTACAGCGCGCAGAGGACTGACTGTGTTAGTGGATGTGTGTTTATGTGTGTGAGAGGGGCATGTCAGCTAGAATCAAGGCTCAGGACCCTGTGCGTGCCCGTGTATGTGTGTGTGTGTGTGTGTGTATGAAGAGGGGGAGGACAGTTGCCATTGGCTGGCCGGTTCGGGGCTGCACCTGTTGTGTGTGTGTGTGTGTGTGTGTGTGTGTGTGTATGTGTGTCAGCGTACGGAGCGCACAGGTCCTGCGCTAGAGAGTGGAGGCAACACTCTCTCTCTTTCTCTCTCTTTCTCCTCATCTCTTCCATTCTTGCCTCACTCTCCGTACTGACAACATCCAGGGACCCAAACCTCTCCTCCCTTCTTCTCTCATCTTCAACTCTTTCATTCAGTCCATCCATCTGTCCCTCTTGAACCGTCACCATGCGTCTGGGAATTTCGGGCTTCATTACGGATATCCTCAGCACCTCCAGCAACATCTGCTTCTGTTGGGCGGAGGGAAAGGTAGAAGGATCCCTCTCCTCTCCTCAGGAGAGTAGGAGAGGAACTTAACTTCTTTAACACTTTGTCTTTCTCTTTGTAATGTGCTGCTTTAGTTTTTTGTTGACTCGAAGGAAGCTGGTTGTGTTGGAATCGTTTTTGTGTGAGTGTTTCTTGGCAAGCAGGGGTGTTTTGATGTGTTGAGCGGCGGTAGCTCACTGTCACAACATGTGGCCAACGAGAGTGGGAAGATAAAGAGACACAGAGAGAAACCTCTTGATAAATGACAAATAACTGTGAGGCGGACGTCTTGATGACACTTCTGTCATGGTAGAAACCAGACTGACAGCTTTAGATGAAGTTTATTAAGTAGGGTGTGTTGTGCTATGCTCACCTAGTTGCTTAAAGCCATAGTTTACCCAAAATATGACAATTCTGTCTCCTCTACTCATCCTCGTATTGTTCCAAATCTGTGTGAGAAGTTTAGTTAAATGTTGACGCTGGTCAAATCCATATAATGAAAGCGAATTGGGACTGGGGCTGCCAAAATCCGAAAAAGTATTAAAAAAGTATGATCAAAGTAGTCCATGTGATTGTAATTCAAGTCTTCTGGAGTACGTTTGTTTAGTTTTAACAAATCATTTGATACTTTCCCCTTTTGAAATAAATAGCATGAAACTACATAAGCAGTTAATTTTGTCCTCCCAGCTGGATTCCAGTGGTATTTTATTTTGTTATTTAATTTAATTTATTTTAATTACCTATGATATATATTGTTTTAATAAAATCTTATCTTTGATATAAATATCACATTTTATATACTGTATTTTCTTACTTTCTTCTTTTTTTCATATTTTGCCATGTTTAGGAACATTAAGATTTTTTTTTCATTTTGAAAATTATTTAAAAACCCCATAAAAAAAATCAAAAGTATGGCTTTTAGTCCTTTGAGGTTTTCTTTATGCTAATGTACCCTAAAAAGTTGGTAAAACCAACATTTCACCTCTAAAAACAGACGAGTTTTGATGACTTTTTAGTAGAAACGAGTGGCAAATCATGGTTCAAATCTCATTCACATTCACTTACGTTCAAATATCTCGAGTCAGTTATGTATTGTGATAAGTTTGACGTTAAATACTTGAATTGATACTGCATGTTGTCTTAATGACGCCAAGGATACAACAATGTATCTTAAATTTTGTGTTTACGGACTCGCTGTGTGTCTCTTCACAATTGACAGATGCTTTTTTATATATATATTTGGTTTGTGGCATCAGCTCAGAAGTGCTGAGGATCATGGGAATAATATGTTTGGTGCCTCTTTCACAAGCCAATGTGTCTTTGTGACCTTGGAGGAGAAAACAGCAAGTGTTGACAAGCGATAAATCCACGCTGACCACCCAGCGACAGACATTCATTTACTTTTATTTGCTTTGGAGTCCTACATACAAGATCCTAGAGCTGCAAAACTGTCATTAAAAATGAAATAAAGAGCAAAATTGATGTTTTCACATCACACTGTTAGCCTACTTTCCTGGCACTTTTTGCTTTTAAAGGGCTGTAATTAGAGTCAATATTTAATAGCACGGCATAACTGTGTCACCAGTAATTCTGTTTAAATAATGTTGCTTCAATTAACATCTAATACATGTTTGTGTGTGGGTTTAAGTGGAGGCATTTTCCCTCCCATCCCAAACGCTGTGAATCTCCCGGCTCAAGGCGAGTGGGAGGGCGTATTTCTTTTTCTAATCAGTCCGTCCTGGACGTGTTACGACATCACTTCGGCAGATTAATGCTTCCATATTGATTGATTAATTTGGATTTGTAGATCTATGAGCATGATGTAGCAGGCCAGCTTAACTCATCCAACTCTGTTTATTCCCAGAGGTCCAATAGATTGTTCTGTCTTCAGAGAGCTGCTATTCTGCATAATGGAGCACCAAGCCCATTCCTAACCATCTCTGCCCAGCATATTCAAGGATTAATGATTGACAGTGGCCTTTTTTTCTTTTTTGTAAATGACCTTTATGAAATGCCATAAATATGAAATGGTGGTAGACTGTTCTTGGCATTTTCGTATAGTTGTCAAATCTGGGTAAAATCAGATGATTTTCAGATCAATTTTAGTTGTTATTATGTGTGAGCTTTTGGTTTTTCCATGTCAAAATGCCTTAAAGGTTACTGAAAATATAGTTCAAGGACATTTAGAGTCCCACAGGTGTATTGGTACACCAAAATAGACTGTTCTTTGTTTTAAGCTTCGGAAAAGATTGCAAGATCGGCAAAATGCAAATGAACCCAGAGCCGATTGAGACTTTGCATTGATCCCGAATGACCCTGTGAAATGACATTAATGTTGATTTTTTTTTTTTTTTAATGTTAGTTAATCTGATTTTAAATCTCTTAAGGACTGAAAATAATTTGCAATAGTTACATGTTCATGTTGGCTGATCTTCACTGACGCTTTTCTCAAGGCTGAAATGTTTGAAGCCCGCAGGACCGCAATCGTGTGTCCCGTTTTTAGGATGCTGAGCTTGTCCGCAGGCGTCAATATGTGTCAGGTCACTGTGGTTCCGCGAGCAGTCAGTATTCAGTAAAGTGAACCCATTTGGAACAGACAACATGTTTTCGTTACTTAAATTTTGATGAGCTTGTAAATAATGGATGTCATTATAATGAATGTTAAATAGAGTGAAGTGCACAATAAGGTCGCGGTTTGTTTCAAGCAAGATTTTGGAAATCATTTGGCATTTTGACCTTGAAATAAATTGCTGAAACAAGACAACCAAATGATTTCTTTCTTCCAGGTGGATGCCAGTGGTCTTTTACAATATCCCTCAGGCGTATGAATTACTATGCATTTGTTTAAATGTATATGTTTATACATTTGTAGGATGTGCTGTAGTGGCTATTTTTCCTCTTAATGGTCATATATATAAGAAATATGATATTATATTTTGCGTAAAAGGAAACCATTTTAGGACCATTAAGATAATTTTGTTTTTGTTGCTGCGTTGTGACATAATTTTCATTCTAATTGGACTGGATATATATAATTTTTATTTTTGGAATTTGCTCATTAACAGCCTGTACTGTGACATTCACACAATGCCCTTTAACCTTTGTATATTTAAAGGGCACTAGTAAAGGTTGCACACTTTAATAAGAATGAACACATACTGAGTCACATGGTGAGTCACATTTATGTGTTCTCCTGTGCTCTGCTGATTATTATTTAACAAGGTGTTTTTCATATTGATATACTCGATTAATCTTATTGCTGGGAAGTAATTTTCTGTTTCCAGAATTATGTCACATTACTTGTGCTGGGCGGGCATGTTTAATAGATTAATGTGGGGGATGTGACATTCAGCTGTATTTTATGAGAAAGATTAAAGAGATTTAAGTGCGTCACGGTGTCAGCGTCTTCCCACGGAGCAGCTCTGTGCTGCAGCAAACAGCAGCGAACGGGGCCAAAGCGTCTGACCTATGAACCCTGCTGACTGCAGGCTCTTCTTTCCAGCTGTTATGATAACATCTGGAGAAATCTATCTATTATCATTTACATTCATTTTAAAGGCAGTTGCTCGGCTAGCATACTTCTGTCGCGGAAGTATGCAACCTACATACTAGGAAAAATAACATTTTGCCAGTCCGTTTTATTTTTTAAGAGCTCTCCAAAAATAATCAGACATTGATAAAACTTACATTTTCTATCATCTAATCAAATAAATAATGTAAGTGCGTTTTGTAAATTAAATATTTTAATAGGCATTTTGTCAGGGCAGCATAGTCTATAATCTAATAAAATATTTTTAATTACATATGTGCAATGTATTATTATTAAAATGGTTAATTTAATGTATGTATTTTGCCAAAATGCTTTTCAACAGCTGTCAAAGCTTTTCACAGTCAGTGTTACTACGATATCTACCAGTAAACCCTGTCCTGTTGGTTATGATATGTTGCTAGAGATATAGCAACTCCCTCTACTGTTTTTAAAGACTATCTGGTAAAAAAAAGTCCAACGTATGACCTGTGAAACAGATGGCGTTTAAAGGTGCCATTTTTAACTTGGAAACTCGTACAACTCCAGTTGCTACAGCAAAGATATGTCTATGCCAGAGGGCCAGATCGTCACCAGCTGTGGGCGGGGCTTCTCCTCACAATGATGTCATTGTAGGGGGGAAGTCTGAATCAGCACGTTTTGGAGAGACTGCTTTTGATTTATAGGAATGAGTGGATTTTTACCATTATAGGCGGACATACATCAGTGTTCAAACACCTTATAAAAGTGTTTAACTTGAGAGGGTCATTGTCTCTTTTCCCATGGCCTCCTCTGCCCCTTCTCTTCATCATTTTCTTTTCTTTTATCCTTCTCGTGCCTTCTTTCTTACCTCCGTCCTTTGTTAGTTGTCAGTTGTTAGCACAACTTGTGAACAAATCGTTCTGACAGGTTTTGTGAATAAAACAATGAATTAAAAAATTACAAAAGATTATAAAGATCAATTTGTTCATGAATCAGGCATTTGTTAGACACTTTATACTACACTGTAAGTAAAACGACGAGCTGGACCCACATGAGCTCCACAACTGATATTCAATAGTTTGTTTATTTGACACAACATTAGTTTGGTATATCGGATTGCATCTTTCCTCTTGTTTTCTAGCTCTCTCAACACCCCCACTCCTCTCATCTTGATCACAGAGAAAAGAGAGGTAATTAACCACAGACAGATGGTGGAGGGAATGGGACAAGCAGGCAGCACAGACACAATGCCCATAATTACTCTTTCCTGAACCTCTGTACTGAGAAAACTGCGGGCCATCATTACATAATAACTGTATGGGTCATACCTTGGCAGATACACGTGGAGATGACACAACACTTTCTCACGTCAGACGGCATGAGCGAGGAAATGATATAATTTTCACTGTCTCGCAAATGAAATGAGTGATTTGTGCAGACCGTTTGCAGTACTTGAGTCCTCAACCCTGTCCATCACACGACCCTCTCTGGACAAACATTGCTGTAAATGTTGGCAAGTTGCATTGAGGAATAACACAGGGGAGTCTGGGTGGAGTTGGCACCGATATTCATGACTGGCATTTGGCTGTGAACCACTGCCCAGGTGCACTGCGGTGCCGGCGGAAGACGATTGGCTTTCTCAGCAGGTTGCTGTACTTTGCACATTGGATGTATATTTCAAGGACGAATTCGTGCCCTTATGGCATCACCTGAGAAATTCGTTTTTCCTCTTGTTTTGCAAGGGCTTGCACTTTTCTTAATGTCACACATACACTGACGGTCAAAAGTTATGAGTAATTTAAAAGATTTTTTTATGTTTTTGAAAGAAATCTCTTCTGCTCAACAAGACTGCGTTTATTTGATCAAAATGCAGTTAAACAGTAATTGTGTGAAATATTATTATATTTTAAAACAACTGTTTTCAATTTGATTTGTATTTGTAATTTATTACTCCAGTCTTCATTGTCACATGATCCTTCAGAAATCATTGTAATATGCTGAATTAGTGTTCATTTATTATTGCTCTATTATTATAATGGTTCTTATTAGTATCAATGTTGAAAAAATATATATTAAAAATATTATGTTGCTGGATAATATATATATATATATATATATATATATATATATATATATATATATATAAAATAACATTATAAATGTTGTTACTCTCAACATTTGATCAATTTAATGCATCCCTGTAGAATAAAAGTATTAAAACTATTTCTATTCCCCCCCCCAAACTTTTAAATACAAAAATATTAAGCAGCACAACTGTTTTTTTCAACATTGATGATAATAATAAGAAAAGTTTCTTGAGCATCAAATCAGCATATAATGATTTCTGAAGGATCATGTGACACTGAAGACTGGAGCAATGATCCTGAAAATTCAATTTTACTGTCACAGGAATAAATTACTTAAAAATAAATTGTTAAATTATATTACCATTGAAATTGTAAAAATATTTTACTATATTACTGGTTTTACTGTATTTTTCATCAAATAAATGCAGCCTCGGTGAACATAAGAGACTCATAATTATTCTGCTGCCAGTGTAAATGCCCATAGAATGAGATATTGCTTCCTTTGTGTATAAAAAGTGTAAAGATCTGCATGACAGCACGACTCTAACTATCGCTGAAAAGCATGCGGAGGCTTTCTTGTCAATTACTGCGCTGGGCTTCAAGGGGGAAAAAGTGAAAAGCTTGTATTATTTTGACAGGTCTGGCATGTAAATCCCTTTAGTCCGTGGGTCTGCTCATGCGTTAACAAACAGGGTTTAAAATTCGAATAGGGAGCAAAGTTATGCTGACATCTGTCCTCTTACATTGATTTCTGCACCCCAATGTGTATAATCTGAAGCCTTGTATGTGTCTGTAGAGAGTTTAGAAGTGTCTTTTGAAAGTATGCACTGCCATTCAATGTTTGGGGGCAGTTTTTTTTTTTTTTTTTTTTTTTTTTTTTAAAGAAATGAATACTTTTATTCAGCGAGGTTGCATTAAACTGATCAGTGACAGTAAAGAAGTGTGTAATGTTACAAATACTGTTCTTTCGAACCTTTAATAAAAAAGAATCCTTTAAAAAGTTGTATAGTAATAATAGTTCACAATATTACTGTTTTTTTATATTTACATATTTGCAAAACGACTTAAAGGGGAGCAATTAAGGGTCAGATATCTTGCTCAAGGGCACCTCAGTCATGATATCAAAGGTGGAGAGAGTGCTGTTCATCCACAATCCCCACTTTCAATTCCTGCCAGCATGGGAATCGAACCAGCAACCTTCAGGTTACAAGCCCGACTCCCTCACTATTAGGCCACTACCTACCATTTTTGATTAAATAAATGCAGCCTTGGTGAGAATAAGAGACTTCTTTCAAAAACTTTATTACCAAGCCGAAACTTTTGAATGGTAGTGCACTTGTTTGACTTTTTTAGAGCACTTTGCAGCTTATTCTGGACAAACACCGTTTACAGGATGCTGTTTTTAAGTGCTGTTTAGGGGTCTATATCTAAAATAGTTCATACCACAATAAAAGATTAACAAGGAAAAAACCCAAATAATTGCAGCAAGTCTGTATATACTGCGCTGTAAGGAAAATACCGACTTAATCAGCATAAATGTGTGCACCCAGCAAACTTCTGAACGTTTAATGTCCCTCCGACACGTCCTGTCATGGTTGAAAATTGAACTACACAGTCAAAGTAATATTATACATGGAACCCCAGAGAATTGTAGACATATACAAAAGTATCTGAATGCATTTTTTGGAAATGTTCTGTGTTACATATTTTTACCGATACATGCCGTCCTACCGCAACTATTTTTGGCCAGGGACACAACGTTTCCGTCAGACCAATGTTTGCTGGGTAGTGTCTTTCCAATTATTTGAAAAGCCCTTCCAGACTTTTTACTGTTTTGCTATTGTGAGATCTAAAGTTGCAGTTATGAGAAATAAAATAGCCAGTCAATTGCAATCGCCAACAGCAGTCATTTGGCCTTTGTTGTCAGAAACTGTTGTTTTGCTATTATCATATGCACTTGTAAACGTCCCTGTATCGCTGAACAGAATATTAGCATTTAGTCAGGTTTTGTTATATGAAGCTTGAAGCATCACTGACATTATGTTTTTCATCATAGTGGCACAGTGCCACAACATCATCATCAGTACTGTGCTTCAGTGCTAGGATTATTGAATCAGGACCTTGGAGGTGTTTTTCTGTCATATTATGGCTGTCTGCCCCATCGTCTGTTTGAGAATGTAGCCTTGCTTTTGTGTGTGTGTGTGTTTGTGGCTGTTTTCATGAGTCAGAGCAGATGAGGCTCGGGTGAGCCCTGCGGGTCAGTTGAATAGGGGGGGTGTCACATCAGAGTCTGATCTCCGCTGTCAGTTCGAGATTGATGTCTGGCCGTGACATTGCCAACTCAAAATCCCCTCTCACACACAGCTCTGCTGTGATCCGGGAATACAAAAATACACACATCACTCTCTGAGCAAAAGACTGACACCAATTCAAGAGTTCTGGGATGGATTTTTCTACACACTGACTGAGCTTGAAGGATCTGTCACCATCTGTGTTTCTATTTACTGTCACACACACACACACTATAACTGTCTTTTACTCCCTTCCACCTCTGACAAGAGGTCAAATAAGGGTTAAGTTTTGTCCTTAGTAAATCCTCTTATGGTGTGTATATGTGTATCGGCTCAGCGCTGAGATTTTCTGATTTATGATCGCATGATCTCTGTTTATGAGAATGTACTCCCCGCTCACCACTGTCTTTGTGCCATATAAATATAAATATAAATGTGAATTTGTGACCCAACGAGATCTGTTCCGGTATACCCTACATTATGGGGAAAAATGTCCTCGCAAGGATGGCAATACCACAAATCTTTGACCTTGTGGAGACATTTTTTGGTCCCTCTGAGGAAAGCAGCTTATAAATCATACTAAATTATTTTTTTTGAAAATGTAAAAATTCTGAAAGTTTTCTATGATGGGAGGGTTAGGGCATATAATAAAAGATTTCTACAGTAAAAAAAATCATGTTTATGAAATGTCCCCATAAAACATAAAAAAACCAACGTGTGTGTGTGTGCTGACCCAAAAAGCAACATGAATTTCATTGCATTAAATAACAAAATATAAAACCAAGCGACTTTTATTTTGAAAAAAGACAACACAAGCACACTTTATTTAGCAAAAAACTACGCTAACATGTTTGTTTGTTTTGAATAATAAAACAGATATACTCCACACTGAAACACATTTTCTACAAAGCTGCTTGGAAACAATATGTATTGTGAAAAGCACTATACAAACTTGATCTTTAGTTACTGTTGCTGTGTCCGACAAGCCATGCGCGCTCGCGTCACACATCATGTTCTCACGCAGTGAAAAATACATCGCGGTGCAAAGAGGACACTGACAACAAAAATTTCATAATTTTTAAAGAAGCTTAAACAATAAATACCATTTTGTGGCTCTTTAATGTGTCGTGACAGATCGCTGTAGCGTCTCGTGAACCGATCATCTCTATTTACTTGATAGCATCAAATAAACATGAATGAACATCAGAAGGAATGTTGTTTTTAACTAAAGAAAGACGTCAGTACACACCATTTTTCAAGTTCAAGTCCACAGACGTTAATCTACTACCCTGACTGCTTTGTCATATACAAAATGGCCGATTTGGCGTTATGATTGGTTAGATCGCCTGTCAATCAAACTCCCGGCGAAGGGTCAAATTGAATATCGTGTTCAAAATTATGACCCAAATTATCGTGACTCTTTGTGGTACTCAAGTGTAAGTTCTTAGTTAAAATACCAGTTGACCATTTTATCGTCTGCACATCTCTGCTCTTTAAATATTAGCATTTGCCACTATTAAAAAAAGCTAGACGCACATATGAAAAGTCTTCTGTAGTGTGAAGCGGCCAGTCTCCCTAACCTTGTGTTTTCTTCTCCACTCCTTCTGTCTCTTTTGGGATGACAGTTTGTGTTGTTGGCTGTTTTGTCCTGTCTGTTCTGTTTCTTCCATTATAAGAGACAGATTGTGTGACTGCTAGCACCGTTAACCAGCCCCCTACGCCCCTCGCAGTGGGGCAGCTCCAGCTAGTATCTCCTCTCTTGCTGTCACATCCTATTACAGTAGACCAGGCTCTCTGTGCGTCTGCACAGCTTGTGGCAACGGTCGCCTGCGTCTCAGACCTGCTGCCTGGAGCCCAGAGTCTGACTACTGCTAGACACGTCTTATGGCCTTCATCGAACACCCCTACGTGTGTGTCCCTGTTTTTGCACGTGTTTGTGGTATTTCTGTGATCAGGTGTGTCAGTCAGAAGTCTCTGATTGTGGTCGTGTTTTGTAACTTACAGTACTTGTGTATGTGTGTTTGTGTATACCTGACCTCCCAGATTAGCCATGGGGGTCCGGTGTCGAATGAATCTGTCTGGAAGCAGCGGCTCATTTGCCTCTAGATTGATGAACTGAACTCTGTGGTTTTACTAACGAGGACAGCAATGCCTCAGGCCAGAGCCCACATACATCACATCCCGGACCGCCACCATGCTGCGTGTGGGAGAATATATGAGCTTTGGAAAGAGACACTGTCCTTCTAAAAGCATCAAGAACTTACAGGCTGTTAACATTTTTAAAATGTTTTTTTAACATGTTAAAATTGTCTGTTTGTCTGTCACTATATTTATCTATCTGTCTCTGTCTGACTATCATTATATCTATCTATCTGTCTGTCTGTCTATCTCTATGTCTGTCTCTAGGCCTGTGTGTGTGTCTGTCTGTCTGTCTGTGTGTCTGTCTGTCTGTCTCTATTTCTCTATGTCTCTATGTCTGTCTGTCTGTCTGTCTGTCTCTATGTCTGTCTGTCTCTATGTCTGTCTGTCTGTCTCTATGTCTCTATGTCTCTATGTCTGTCTGTCTGTCTGTCTGTCTCTATGTCTGTCTGTCTGTCTGTCTCTATGTCTGTGTGTCTGTCTGTGTGTCTGTCTCTATGTCTCTATGTCTGTCTGTCTGTCTGTCTGTCTCTGTCTCTTTGTCTGTCTGTCTGTCTGTCTCTATGTCTGTCTGTCTGTCTCTATGTCTCTATGTCTGTCTGTCTCTATGTCTGTCTGTCTGTCTCTATGTCTCTATGTCTCTATGTCTGTCTGTCTGTCTGTCTGTCTCTATGTCTGTCTGTCTGTCTCTATGTCTGTCTGTCTGTCTTTATGTCTCTATGTCTTTCTGTCTGTCTGTCTGTCTGTCTGTATGTTGCTCTATCTATCTATCTATCTATCTATCTATCTATCTATCTATCTATCTATCTATCTATCTATCTATCTATCTATCTATCTATCTATCTATCTATCTATCTATCTATCTATCTATCTATGCCTGTCTGTCTATCACTATATCTGTCTGTCTGCCTATCTATCTATCTATCTATCTATCTATCTATCTATCTATCTATCTATCTATCATCTATCTATCTATCTATCTATCTATCTATCTATCTATCTATCCGTCTGTCTGTCTGTCTGTCACTATGTCTGTCTGTCTATCTATCTATCTATCTATCTATCTATCTATCCGTCTGTCTGTCACTATGTCTGTCACTATGTCTGTCTGTCTATCTATCTATCTATCTATCTATCTATCTATCTATCCGTCTGTCTGTCACTATGTCTGTCACTATGTCTGTCTGTCTATCTATCTATCTATCTATCTATCTATCTATCGTCTGTCTGTCTGTCTGTCACTATGTCTGTCTGTCGCTCTATCTATCTATCTATCTATCTATCTATCTATCTATCTATCTATCTATCTATCTATCTATCTATCTATCTATCTATCTATCTATCTATCTATCTATCTATCTATCTATCTATCTATCTATCAGTCATTGTATCTCTATCTCTCTATTTATCTGTCTGTCTGTCACACTGACCTACATATATATGTCTATACATATAAATGACATTAGGCCTGTTTTGCTAAGTCTGGATTGCAGCAGCCATTATCATTTCTCAGCTATTCTTTTAACATCACTATTTTCCCCCTCATGACGGCCATAATTGCTTTAACAATCTCCTATCAATCAATGAGCTAAATAAATGGAAGTAAACTGAATTGATAGCAATCCTCCAGGTTAGGCTTTAGCTAGCATGTGTGCTAATCTGCATGTTCTATTATAGGGACCAGTACGCCTCAGAGTTGTTCCCCTCCAGCTACTCCAGGGAGAACAATTACTGGACCAGCGAACCACAATACATGTACCTCGCAGAGTTACGCCGCGCCTCTGTACGCAGTTTAACACAGCTGTGGCAGGTATTTCATGTTTCTATTCATTTTCTTTCTTTTTAATGCTTCTTCGAATTCACCTAATCATGTCACCTGATATCATTTCATTTAAAACTTTATAGGGGATGTATTACCCTTTCATAGCATGGTTTTATTTTCATTCTACTTATAATATTAGTCAATGTTTCTTGTACCAAAATTGACGTTTATATAGCCTAACCATATAACCATATCCACCTTCACTCTGGTTCAGTGCCCTTCTCTCATCTCATGCTGTTAGGTTTCTGTACATGAAGACTTATAAGTAAATTATGTCATTAGTATATTCTGTATATTGTATCACTTTTTTTTTTTTTTTTGGCAAAAATGCAAGGAAATTGAAGGATTGAAATAAATCAGACCCAACGTCTTTTTATTCTTTTCCCATTCTTGCATGACATATCCATAATGCTATTATTTCAGATCAGTTGTTTTCCACCCAAAAGCACTTCCATTTGCTGTCACAGGCCTTACATGATCAACACCAGGGCTGCAGGGTCCATATGAACGGTCACAGAACCGGACTTGCAGAAACATCACATTTTTTAAAACCACATCATTTCACAGCAGGTTTTTTATATAGGTCGTTTCACATTATCAGCATCATGCAAACAGCGAATTGAGTCTTCAATAAGCATTCAACACAATCTTTTGTGTCCTTCATGTGACATTTTACTGAATCTCTGATCAGAAAGCAGAGCCAGGAAGGGGTTGATGGTTTAATACATCCGGCAAATTGACTTAGAACGTGTTGCTTGAAATAATAAACCCTTTAAGGTAATTTAAATGTGCAGACATAGGTGTAATGTAGTTGTCTGTGTTGTACATCTCTCTTAAGAGTCTTTATTATTTTACTGCTCTATAGATATTAGCGTAATTTCCCTTAAATCCTATGCAAATATTAAAAAACGGCATGAAAATGTAATTTTATTTACATTTACATTTACATTTAGTCATTTAGCAGACGCTTTTATCCAAAGCGACTTACAAGTATTTATGCTCATAAGGTTGATGGCTATTGATTTATATAAGTAAATCTTTAGATGTTATTGTGTATTTTCAATTTTCAATTCTGCAATTTAATGTAATGATAATATGCAAGTTTTTTTTATTAAATTGTCATTTGAGAATGTCAGTTTAAGGCTCAAATAATGCTGTGACTCTCATAAATTGTTTGGTGGGGAATATTAAGAATGAACAGGACAAAATATTTAAACATCAAAAAATTACACACTTTAGATTTTAAATTATTTTACATCATAAATTAGGTCACTATAAACCTTTCCCTCGGCCTGTTCGTATTTTATCTCTATTCCTCCCATTACATCAACAGGCTGCAACAACGTTTATTTTCATACGTAATGCATTTTAAAAAGTCAAGCATCATGAATGTTAAAACAACTTGAACCACTGAAGCTGACATAAGTACTGATGTGATCATCTCAGCCTGGGCACAATAGCCGGGTTGGACTTTTTAGTACGTCTGCTGATTTAGACTTTTCACTGAAGCTGGCATTTGGGAGCCGGGCGATCCACAGCTCTGATTTATGGGCTGACCCAGAGGGAGAAACATAAAGGAGATGGTCAGGGTGACCTGTGTCCATCCATTGATTCTTGTCCTACCACGGAGGATATGTCTTATAGTCTTGCTGTATACGAAGTTGTTATATATCAGTTATTGTCATCATAGGCAGGTGCACGAGGGCACTGAACTTCAGAAAGCTGTTTATTAAGCTGTTTAATATCCCATACATAAAAAGAAGTATCGTTGTTTACAAATAAGATGACTGCTTTTCAGCAATTATTTACAGGATAAATGCTCAGATATTTGATTTAGTATATATAAAACTGTGATTTTTTTTTTTGTTTCAGTTGGTTGGTAAAATTACAGAAATTGGTTGGGTTTTTTTTAGAAATATTGTACTTTCTAAAATTATAGCTCAAGCATATAATTTTTAGAGTTCAAAACGTACTGCATATAACAGGAATGGCCCATTAACTGTATAATATGATTTTGATTGATTGTGTGTGTGTGTGTGTGGGCGGGTATTCCCTACGTTATGGGGACCAAATGTCCCCACAAGTATTGTAATACTAGTAAATTTTGATCTTGTGGGGACATTTTTTTGGTCCCCATGAGGAAACAAGCTTATAAATTATACAGAATTATCTTTTTTGAAAATCTAAAATAGCAGAACATTTTCTGTGATGGAAAATAGAATATAGAGAATATACAGTTTGTACAGTATAAAAACCATTACGCCTATGGAATGTCCCCATAAAAAATGAAAACACAACATGAGTGTGTGTGTGTGTAAATGTTTTTAAATCTCATCTGAATTCTGCAATTCCTTTTCCATGTCAATCTGAGAAAACCTGCATGTTTAATGCCCTTACACATCAACTGAATGAAATCTAGTCAGTCATGTGAAAAGTGCCCCTCTTGTGTTTGAAAGTGGTATTACACCAACAATTCTCAGTATCTGAGTCTGCCAGAGACTCAGGAACTTCAGCTTTACTGTTATTCAAAGTGATGGTAACCTAAATCTTAAGTTAAGACAACCTCACATACTGTACATAAGTCTAAATGACGTGTGCTTAAAATGATGACGTTTAGGCCATGTCAGATCCGTTGTGAAATGTTCTCGACATGTTCTCTGGCAGGAACTGGACATTGACTCAAATGAATGTACTTTATGTGGACTTATTTATTTATTCATTCATTCATCTTGGTTATTTCTGTCCCTGTCGAGCTGGCCCCACACTTTTGAAATGTATTATTCATTCAAGCGTAGCTTCAGGCGGCGTAATCCAGAGGGCACACCCTTCATACTTGATGCCAATGCATATTTCAGTAGCAATACCAGTCTTAAGCTTTGAGTTTAAGAGTCCAGCCAGTGTTGTGCAGGATGAAATATTATTACTGACCTTTGACCTGTAATGATGTGTGATATTCAGAGGCTTTTTTTATTTGTAATGGAAGCTGCAATAGTCTTTTCTTCCCTATTATTGCTTCTCGAACAAGAAAAAATGTAGGGTGGAATTTTTTCCATCAAGACTTAATTGGATGGTTTGCTATTGGTGTGATCAAAAATAATCCATACGGCTCCAGGGGGTTAATAAAGCCCTTCTGAAGCAAACCGATGGGTTTTTGTAAGAAAAATATCCATATTTAAAACTTTATTAACTGTAATAACTAGCTCCTGGCAGACGGCTTTACGCATCGATTGCGGCGGAAGAGTAACCTCTGACCCGACGCATGACATAATGATGAAAGTCTAAAAAGAGAAATTTTAAAGAGAAATGGAAGAGCCAGGATCTCCCATTGTGTTCGTCTGAAAGAAGATAGTCACCTAGACTGTAAAATATAATTTTCATGATTTTTCTTTTGTCAAATCAGCTCAGATAATTAAAGTGGTTCAGATAGCATATTTTGAGTTTCTGTTGATTAAACCAATTGCCTTCATTGTATTAACTCAAATTTAAAATTTCAGTGAACTCAATTTTAAGGCAACCAGCTAACTTACTTTTTTTAAGTTAAACCAACAATTCTTTTTTTATCGCTTGAGGGTGAGTAAACAATCTCTTTAATAAAACAACAATAATTGATTTCATGGTGACTTTAAGGAGTAATGATGTTGCCTCATTTGCATATGCATTCTGATTGGTCAATATCCTAATCAAAGGAACGTTTATGCTGTCAGCCTGCCATTCGTGTAGATTCAAAACTCACCTGGGCTACCACAAAAATGTTTTTACATTATATAAATCTGTGTTATTAACATTAATATGTAAACTGATTAGAATTTTGTTTATTTTCAATACATTTTTGAAGCGGCTCAGTGCTCATTGCAGAGCCAAATGACATCCGGCTCCCCCTCTGTGGACTTAATGGGTGGAGCTTATAACCAAGTTAAAGTTACTGTTAGGGTTAGGCTTTGCTGTGATTCCTTTGATGTTTCTTCCATGATCAAATATGTTGATTGTGTCAAGAAGCCTGCCCATTTTCTGATTAAAATGAATTAAGGGCTTTAGAAAACCAGTGATAATTGTAAAGCTGCCACACTGTTCATCTCCACTGCATGAACTCAGCAGCCTGTTAATCTTTTCTGATTAGTATGTGCAAGACAGCTGAATCAAAACATGCCCGCCAGGCCTCACTTGACTGTTTCACTGGATCGCAGTGTTTTTTTTTAGACTTTATTCTGAGCTGCATCTTCACTCCAGAGTGCTTTTACGTAATTTTATGTGGCTCTTCTTGCATGCTTTTTCTGTAAGTGCTAATTAGGTCCATATGGTGGATTTTATTGAGGTCCTTGTTTTTTTTCTCACCTTTCCTCACACCTAACGTGGATGTGCCGAGGGATAGAGCTCACTTGGTGGCAGACCCGATCCAGGCCATAAAAACACGCTTTTGTTCTCTGCTGAGTTCACACTTGATGCACCTGTGCGGCACAAAAGGTCTCTGTACACGTTTGCATTCTTGCTTCTTTTCCACACCTCTCAGGGTTTTGAAAAAACATACATTCAAGGCAGTCTGGTATAGAGAGTCTGGTTAGTTCACAAAAAAATGAAAATTTTGTCATTAATTACTCACCCTAATGTCGTTCCAAACCTGTAAGACCTTTGTTCATTTTCGGAACACAAGATATTTTTGATGAAATTCGAGAGCTTTCTGATTTTATTTTTTTGGATTGCAACGTTATTACCACTTTCAAGGCCCAGAAAAGCCATTGTTAAACAGTCCATGTGACTACAGTGGTTCAAACATAATGTTATGAAGCAACAAGAATTCTTTTTGTGTGAAAAAAATAAATAAATAACTTTTATTCAACAATTTCTTCTCTTCCCCCTCATTCTGCTGTTCACAAGGTCAGAAAGCTCTCGTATTTCATCAAAAATATCTCAATTTGTGTTGATGAACGACAGTCTTATGGGTTTAGAAACGCATGAGTGTGAGTACCTAATGACTGTAACGTGTAGACTATGATGAACGAACGAAGACGAAGGCTGTTGCGTAAAACAGTTTAATTATCATCCATGGGTGTGTATATATATATATATATATATATATATATATATATATACAGGGAACATCCACACATGTAACGTTAAGAACCGACAAGGACTGGACTGACACAGAGGGAATAAATACAGAGAGACACAAGAGGATAACGAGCGGGGCACAGGTGACAGGCATGACTAATTACAACACACAGCTGAAGACAATGAACTAATGATGAGACAATGACAGATCGAAACCAAAACAAAGACCACGTGACAAATGACAGGACTAAACTAAACAACAGTTCATGGGTGTGACAATGACAGAATTTTCATTTTTGAGAAAACTAACCCTTTGTCTGTGTA